>JBAIZL010000181.1:82500-283758 GCA_036971475.1 Prosapia bicincta | reverse complement strand
TCGCGTTCACCATCTGAACCGTGATTGCTCTTCACCTCTTTGTGTCGTCAACACGAGTTACAGAAACCTTAGAGCGGATTAGTATTTTGTCTGCCACAAAATGTAGTTGACAAAAAAAATTCCAAAACCCATGTCTGCAACTTCTGGTGTAACTGTTGCTGTTCTTGACGAATGATGAAGATGCTCTTGAGGTTCAAAACATTTGATTTGATATATATATATATATATATATATATATAATATGTTTTCTTGTTTATAGTCTAAAACAACATAGGGGTTTCAAATACAAGAATATTTATTAATTTATATTCATTAAATTAATAAATATTCTTGTATTTGAATAGCTTATGTTGTTACACACACACACACACACACACACACACACACACACACACACACACACACACACACACACACACACATATATATATATATATATATATATATATATATATGTATATATATATATATATATATATATATATATATATATATATATATATATATACATAACAACATAGGTTATTCAAATACAAGAATATTTATTAATTTATATTCATTAAATTAATAAATATTCTTGTATTTGAATAGCTTATGTTGTTACACACACACACACACACACACACACACACACACACACACACACACACACACACACACACACACACACACACACACACACACACACACACACACACACACACACACACACACACACACACACACACACACACACACACACACACACACACACACACACACACACACACACACACACACACACACACACACACACACACACACACACACACACACACACATACACACACACACACAAAACCACACACACACATATATATATATATATATATATATATATATATATATATATATATATATATATATATATATAACAACATAGGTTATTCAAATACAAGAATATTTGTTAATTTATATTCAAAGCTTTTCGTTGGTAAACAGTACCAACATCATCAGGAATAAAAAATACAATAATGCAAGATGTAGGTCTATAACAGGTTAAATTAGAAATAGAATTGTTGCTAAATTTATACAAATTGCCAAGTTTATATTGTTGCTGTAACATTATAGACATTGAATATAGTATCAAATTTAGAATGTATTTGTATTTGTTCTTTTATTAATTTGTTATTATTACTGTATTCATATATTTTGAATGCTTCATATATATTCATTTTTAATCCTTTATTAATTTCTTTTATAAGTTTCATATTTTCAATAAATGGAAATTGGTTCTTATTCAAAGAAAAGCTTTGAATATAAATTAATAAATATTCTTGTATTTGAATAACCTATGTCGTTTTAGATTATTAAACAAGAAAACATATTATATATATATATATATATATATATATATATATATATATATATATATATAGCTCAAACTGTTAATCGTTAGAATCGTTAAGTATTTTAATAGTATCTTTTATTCATCCCCTCAATTTCATATAAATTTTTAAAACTTGTAGTGGATGTCACCTGATGTTCAAATATAATCCATTGATTAAATTTAATAATTGAAGAATTTTAGCTATATCGGAGAAAAACTTTTCACAAAAGGAGCAAGGTATTAAATATAGTTTTTCGTACCATTTCTATTAAAATAAGTGATAACATGATTTCATAAAACCGTTTATGTTATATGTTGTGTGGTAGAACAGCTGTTTTAAAGCATAGGTTTAGCTACTTTATTAATAATAACTGTAATTATTTAATAAAAAGTAACTAAAATAAATTTTTTCTTGTTGACGTAAGTAGGAACTGACTTAAACATTTTTTATATATTACTTATTTATTTGTTTTGTTTATAAATTAGTAGAAGGAGGGATGAATACCATCCAGAACACATGTAAAATAACCCGCAGCAGTAGTTGCTCTTTTCCCACTTGTCACTGCACAACCACTTTATGCTCCCGCTTTTAACTTTTTGATTTCTTGTGGTATTCAGGTTATTTTGCCAGTATTCTTTTATTTGTTGCATATACGTTCTTATCAATTTCATTCAGTTCCATATCACTCTGTATTGCCCACCCCAAGCCATCTTCACACAATTTCTGTAATTTTGTCAAAAAGTCATCTGAAAATAGCTGTTTTAAAAATGTGCTTCAACAGGAAAATTAGTTGTAGTACTTGTTGAAGCACAGAGTTTTAAAGAAGAATAACATATTAGTGTGCATGTGTATGTGTGTGTGTGTGTGTGTGTGTGTGTGTGTGTGTGTGTGTGTGTGTGTGTGTGTGTGTGTGTGTGTGTGTGTGTGTGTGTGTGTGTGTGTGTTGTGTGTGTGTGAGTGAAAGAAAGAGATATCACTTTTCAAATACATCAGCCAAAATGGAACTAAAGGCCAACCTGGAGCAGGTTAAGGTTTTAGAAGAGAAAGAAAGCTTTACTTTCGTTGACTGCCCGACTAAGTTGGTCGCGACCCTAGAGTCAATCACCTCTCTGTACCGCTACGCAATTCACTCATTCACTCATCGCCTACGCTAACGGCTTTTCCTATCCACACTCTTTCCAGTGTTGTTCCTTTATAACTTTCCTTGCATTTTTACTGCTTTTGTAAACAAATCAGCTACAAAACCATTGAAACTGATTTAAATTTGTTTGCAATTTGTTAAAAATATTTTTTAATCAGGCTTTTTTGTAATATAGGATGAGTCACGTACATAAGTGAAAGAGGTAGAGTCAGAACGAGTGTTGTTCAAGGATGAAGTGAATATTCATGAAGATCCTCCCATTATTATTTTATCTTTTGTTCATGTTACAAAAATATTAATTGAAAACATCTTGATTCTCGCAGCTGTAACTATATTTTCGTAATTAGTAGCATACCTATAACTTTGAAGGAGTAGGTCTACACCGTATTTACTATCATTACACCATTATTTCCAGATCAGAGGCTTTTGAAGTATTCACACGAATCCTCCACCTTTCTTTTTATATTTCACATGGGGAAAATAGGTTTTCGTTGTTTTCACTTTAAAACACACACAGCATACCATTAAAAAAATGTATATATACTATATACATATACATTTTTGACAATCAAAATGTAGTCATGGAACTATGTGGTACTTGGTTTGAGAATGCTGATACGAAAAGCTTCTTGTATTTAACATAATAAAACTGTATTGGGAAAAACAAAAATTTATATATTCTTGTTTATGAAAATATTATTCAACCAATATATATATATATATATATATATATATATATATATATATATATATATATGTATAGGTTAGATAATTATTTTCCTGAAGATGCTGGTACTGTTTTATCGGCGAAAAGCTTTGAATAATATATGCATTAAAAGTATTCTTGTTTTTAATATATTATATATATTGTTGCATCTGTTCCTATGTGTGTGTGTGTGTGTGTGTGTGTGTGTGGCCTTTTGTTTTGCGGTGTTTGGTATGTTGATACTCTAAATAACCCTAATCTAACAGTCATCCATCTTCTTCTTGTTTGCACTTTCTTAGTCCTTCAATAACGTCCAGTAATATTCGATATCTTGATGCTCTTATCACGTCTTCCAAGAGAAGAAAGGGACAGTAAAATTTCGTATATAATCTTTCCTTACTAAGATGTACACGAATTATCAAATAATTATATAGTATCCTAGTCAATGACGTTACCACAACCCTTAAAATCTTCTCTAAGGTTTGTTCATATGAAGATTAAATATATTTTAAAATACATAATATCTTTAACTTAAATTAATTTCTATTAAATTTGAATAGGTAATTATCATAATGTCTTTCTTAATTTATATTATTCATGAGTACTTTATTTAGAAAGGGATATGGGTGCTCCGAATTATTTTAATGTGAAATAGGCTTATGTAATTTTATCTAATGGAAGCCACAAATCTCTAGTCTCAAAAGTTATTTAATGAGTATCTGTCTTTGCTTGGAGAAGTTGGAGAAGAAGTAAAAGAAAATCATAATATTGAATCACTGCCTCTAAATCTAAATAAATAAATTATATAAAAAATAACTTAGATTTCGTAAAAATGAGATGGCTCGCCTACAATTGGATATATGAAAATATTGAGCCCCTGTAGACATGAGTGCATTTTAAATTTACCGAGAATTATGTAACGCTATCGAATTCTAAGAAGCGATCAGAGGAATCATACATTCCAAACTGTGTAGGGGAAGATTAAGAAATGTGAATGATAATATCTCCGATGGAAAGCTCTTCGCATCTATTAGATAGAAATACTAAGAAAAAATGAGCAACGTCAAACGTTCCCAACTGTGTAGGGAAATAGTCTTAGTCTTCCTGATGGTGTTAATATCTACGATGGAAAGGTCTTCGCATCCAGTAGATGGAAATATTAAGATACACTCAGAGACATCAAACTTTCCCAATGTGTAGAAAGATTATCATAATCTTCCTATGGGTGATATCATCTTCAATGGGGAGCTTCTCTCATGCACTAGATTGAAATTATAAGAAGCACCCAGAGCCATCAATCGTTGCCAACTCTGTATGAAGAATATCTTAATCTTCCAGTGCGTGATAATATCTCCGATGGATAGCGCCTTGCATCCAGTAGATGGAAATACTAAGAAACACTCAGAGACATCAAACTTTCCCAATGTGTAGAAAGATTATCATAATCTTCCTATGAGTGATATCATCTTCAATGGGGAGCTTCTCTCATGCATTAGATTGAAATTATAGGAAGCGCCCAGAGCCATCAATCGTTGCCAACTCTGTATGAAGAATATTTTAATCTTCCAGTGCGTGATAATATCTCCGATGGATAGCGCCTTGCATCCATTAGATGGAAATACTAAGAAACACTGAGAGACATCAAACTTTCCCAATGTGTAGAAAGATTATCATAATCTTCCTATGAGTGATATCATCTTCAATGGGGAGCTTCTCTCATGCATTAGATTGAAATTATAGGAAGCGCCCAGAGGCATCAATCGTTGCCAACTCTGTATGAAGAATATCTTAATCTTCCAGTGCGTGATAATATCTCCGATGGATAGCGCCATGCATCCAGTAGATGGACATAATTGAATGCACTCAGAGGTATCAAACGGTGCCAACTCTGTAGGAAGATTATTGTAATATTTCAGTGCGTGATATCTCCGATGGATAGCGCCTTGCATCTAGTAGATAGAAATAATTAGATGCACTCAGAGGCATCAAAGGGTGCCCACGCTGTAGGAAGATTATCTTAATCTTCTAGTGGGTGATAATATCTTCGATGGGGAGCTCCTCGCATCCATTAGATGGAAATAATTAGATGCACTCAGAGGCATCAAACGGTGCCCACGCTGTAGGAAGGTTATCTTAATCTTCTAGTGGGTGATAATATCTTCGATGGGGAGCTCCTCGCATTCAGTAGATGGAAGTATTAAGATACACTCAGAGACATGAAAGGTTCGCAACTGTGTCGGAAGAACTGTGCTGAGTTCTATAGGTAGTTATTCCGCAACCAGTAGCGTTCTAAACTCAAAGTCACCCAAATTTGAAGCCTTTCAAATGGTTTATGATTTTCTTTTACTGTTTAATCTAATGATATGTGTATGACTTGTAAAATACATTTTATTCAAAAGATGGGAACAATAATTTTCGGAAGATCGACAAGTTAATTCTAATACTAACCCTCCCAGCTTTTATAGATGGATAAAACCCTATAGCTAAAGCGACTAAGTATACAATACATTTTTTTGAAAAGAACCGATTTAAAAAAAAAGAACTAGAATTTATAAGTTTTAATTAATGAAAAGTAACAAATAGTTTTCTCATAGCGAGAACATAATCTATCATAAGGTCACTACCCACAAATGTTTGACGTCGGAGAAGAATATCCTACGTTGACTCATATTTAGCATACCAAATATACTACTGAATATTATTTAAATTCAAACAATTTAAGGAGATGTTATATTTATAAATATCAACAATAATCACATTTCGAGGAAAACATTCAAAGAAGGTTGAATTATAGTTCTGTTATACTAAACTATAAATATGGAATCATACATTTTTTATCAGACAAAATTTGATATTGTGTGATCTTTTCCGACAACAAAAATCAATTATTGTTTCCCATACTCTCAGAATACCGATCACACTTTTGTTTCGTGTGAAGATACAATGATGACTATAGTAAAGAATGGGAAATCTACCAATCAAAAAGTTGTTTCGGAAATGTTTGGAATAAATTTTATGGATTATCAAATACAGGGCACGATTTCGGCGCTGACTTAAAAGTTTTATAGGTTTTATAGTAAGCTTGTGATAAATTATGTTAATAATTTGTTGAAAATTATTATTTTCAACAAATAATAATTTGTTGTTGAAAAATTATTTTTTTTTAATAAATAAAAAGTTTCTATTAGGGTTCTTTTTTCTGAAGTCAGTTCAGTTTTTATTTCTGCAATTTTAGAGGTATGATCTGTAATTCCTATCTACATTAAAATCGAATTTTGTATCATGCCGTTGATTATGTTCCCAAATTTGCCAAAGTTTTTCCATACACGTTTTCGATGTTTGTACCCCTCTAATCATATACCTTAATCGTTGTTCAAATAATTGAACCGCTCTTGAAAAATACGATAAAACATTTCACTTTGTCGCTCGAATACATTGTGTAATTGAAGTTTGAAATTCCCTTGATGTTTTTTAATTATATCCTACATATTATTTCTTATCTTGTAAAATTATTATTTTTCATTTCTGTTTAAAAACGTGTTGATAATAATGTAATGTAAAATATCAGGCCAATATAAGGGAATTACATTTTTAATAATAATTAGGGAGAACGTTTGTTACACGTAAAATAACAATAAAATTAAGTGAAAATTGATAAATCAAAGTTATATTTAATGAAATTATCTATTGATATTTAATGAAGTAATGAAGATTTCACCTGAGGATTATTGAATATGTCATTTATGGTAAATGAAACAAATCGCATTTTCAAAGTATTTGTTTTGGGTTATCTCATCCGAGTTTTGCCAAGTGATATATACATACATACATACATACATACATATATATATATATATATGGGTATATACCCATACATATCAATATGGGTAGGCCCGATACATCGAAAAGCACTGCTTTCAAGAGGAAGTTTCGTACATTAGGGTCCGATGATGCTCGTTCTAAGCGGTTTCTGAAGCAAGAAATGTTGTAATAAACTATACGTTTTATACTTTGATTATATATAGTTTTTATATTTGGTAGAATACTATTTAAGTAAATACTGTGTTTGTTTATTTTACTTATTAATTATTTTATAGTTTATAATTGTAGTTTAGAAAAAAAATTCGCTCTAGGTTGAATTAGCGTGTTCCAAATAAGATGGATTGTGATTTAACTGTAGTGAGGCCCCCGTGGGGGTTTTCCTTTTTATGTGTAAGAAAGATCTGTTAGTTTAGTTCAATACGTACAAAATTATCGTGGAACAAACATTAAAAAAACATAGGGGTTGAAGACAGAACCTTCTCTTTTTTTGAAGTAGGTCAAAAACGGAATAATATAATATAACTCCCAATTATTCATTTAGGCTATAATAAACAGTGTATTAAAAGTAAAAATTGGAAATACAAAACTTTGATGCGTGTATAAAGTCCTGTTCTCTTGTACAGCAATGCATTGTTTACAATAAACATAGGACTTATAAGGCCAGACCTAATGTAGTAAAGGAGCTAGTATCCGAAGAGTTATTCGTTCCTGGAACATAGTATTAGGTTTTGTTCAGGAAAAAGTAGTAAGGAACAAACAAATTAATTTTGTTTGAAAGGGTTCTTTATATTTACATATGACAAGTAAAATGTGTCCTTATAAAGTATAAAAAACGTCTTTGGGTTGACAATTTTACAAGAATTAAGTGAAGGAAGACACTAACGTTAGAAAGACTAAATCTAAGACCGAATTCCAAGGTTAGTGTAGACGAAAGAGTTTTGAGAGAACTTTTGACGAGTGTGTAAAGATAAATCCCAATCACTTCACTTAGATACGCGGAATTAACTCTTAAGTAGAAATTTTTATTTGTTTCATATCGAATCTCTGACAACCAAGCACCTTGTTTACATAATTTTGTTGAGACATATATTAAATATTGAACTCATTAAGACCATTACAAAGACCATATTACATTATTATTGTAAAAAAAACTAAACTAGAGCCCAAACGTATGCTTCTACCCTTAGATACCATGATATATCTAATATACCAGTTAGCTGAAACAATTGCCGACTGTTCAGCCATCACTCGGTGTTGAAAAGTTAAGTAAAAACATTGATTTGTGGGGTATATGTAAAACTGTATTTAAATATTTTATATTCAAAAAATATTAAAATAGAATTTTAAAATAAACGTTTGCTTAGTTATTACATTTATTTCTAAGCAAATCTTTTTTTACTTTTAATGAATTATATTTTATTAATACATTTCGTCCCTTCATTAGGCTTCGTTTGTTGTTTACATTTATTATTTGTTTCTATCTTCAACTTGAACTACTAGTTTATTAGTATAAACTTATGCAGGTAAATATATAACGTTATCTAAGCACATAATTATAGAAACTGTGTGTATAGATGAGGGTAGCAGTTTTGGGAGTGCATCTCTGTCACCCTCCATCAATCTTTGTCACTGTCCAAGATGATGAGGTAACATTATATACTGACACTCTATATATTGTCATATGTTAATGTGTATTACAAATATTTAATTTTTCGTTGTTATTCAATATGTCTAAAACGTTATATAACTGAACTGGAATTAAATATCATTAAACAATTTTCTCTAATCTCTCTTTTCATTTTTTTAATATTTGGACACAATGAAATTTCCAAAATAAGAATTGTATTTGACATTAGATACATCATACAAATTAAAGAATATTTAGTATCGTTTTCTAACTATTTGTAATAAGCATAATTAAATTCCTGCAAAACCAAAACTTATCCTAGCTTTATTTGCACTAGCCTGTTATATAAATCCTTTCATTTCTTAATATAACTGCGACCTCTTGATTAATACGTTAAGTTTATCTTATTTGTCTTACCTATTCGTTTTGTTTTTTTCTCGGTATTCTGTTAGAGACTGACTATTAATTTCTGTTATTTCCTCGTAATGTTGTCATTAGTTTTAGTTGAAGTTTCATCATGTTGAATTAGTTTGAGCTACATTTTCTTTTAAATATTTATAATTTTTAGTTCATTCATTAGTTATGAATTCTTACCCTTCAAAATTTGTATCATGTTGTTCACTTTGTTTTTAAAAACGTTCATCTTGCTTACTGAACTGATCACTTATTTGTTCAGTTAATTGTTAAACACTTCGCATTAACTTCAATTTCATACTTTCGTTTATTATTGCCATATTTGTATTTTATTGTGTTGTGTCAACTCCAACATTAAAACTGGTTTTTTTATTCAGTTCCCACTTTTATTTCTTCTGTTCCCTAATCAATGGTGTCTGTGACTTGCTTGCAGTTGATAGCCCGTATCTGACTTTATTCTACTTAAAGCATTATTATAATCCTCGTTTCTATGGCTTCCAGTCCTACTTTAAATTTAAATTAGGCTTTGTGGGAATATTTTTACGTTGCGTAAGGAATTTTTTCAAGGCTGATGGGGTACCGGGTTTGTGCCTCCTAAACCCTCCCAAGCCTTGTAATAGCCGTCCTCCAGCGAACACCTCCGTCTACCATGCGTATGCGGTTAGTATCTCTAGTGCGAGTGAAGGAATCATAATAGATTGCCCATGTAGAAAGTATCGGAATGAAAGAGTACGGGAAGTGTCCCGCTAAGAGAGAGATGAAAAAACCTGTTAAGAAAGGAACCCTGGGAGGAAATCATGCAGGAATCCTGGGGGGGGCTAGAATATATTTTTGCTAAAGGATAAAGGAGTATTACCTTACCAATAACTTGTTAGTGAAGCGAAGGTGGGACTGACGTGCACTTCTTCTGGATGTAGGCGCCAAATTATAACATAAAATCTTCGTTACTTGTTATTACGTAATTTTTTTTAACTTGGATAAATTAGTCTTTATATTATGTTTATAATAGTTGAGCGCCAGTTTACTTATTGTTCGATTAATTTATCTGTCTTTCAATTGTCTTATCTTTCACTATCACCTACCTTAAACACATTCGTCTTCACTCCTTTCTTTATATTAATGTGACAATAATTATTAGTAACAACAATAAAGCAACAAAACGTGGTTACAATTCCTTTAATACTGAACATTTTAATATTACATTTATTGGAATATAAAAAAAGCAGTTAAATTTTTTTAAATCTTGAATATAACCTCTAAAATTAGGATTATTATTATTGGAACAGATTATTTAGGTAAGCAATATATGAATAAATTTAGTAAAATAGTATTTAAGTTCCCTATACCTAACTTTTCCCAGGACGTTAATAAGTTCTTGCCTCTTGAAATTGCATCATCAGAGAATAATTATTTAATGACCCCTTTTTTATTTTTTTTAAACTTAACTCTTCCCTATATTTAAATGACTTAGGCCTGATTATTAAATGAATTATTTAAATATTTCTTATTGACTAGAGAATTTGGTATTTTTACTGTTTTAAATAAATTTGTAGTTAAGTGCAGTTTCGTATATTCCTTCCAGGGTGGGGTCAGTTTTATATTTGCTCTAAAACTGAAACGGGCAATTGACATGGAACGAGTACTTCCTTTGGGCTAAGCGCGTCCCTCGGGATGTGTCCCTACGTTTTTCAAACAGAACTGTTAAGCAAATTATTTACATTTAGAAGAGTAAGCACATTGTATTTACAACGTTATGTTTGTAGGTCGGCGATCAGTAGGGATAACGGCCGCCTAAAGGAATTACGGCCATCATCAGTTAGGGAAGTAAGTCTAACGTAATTACTAGTTGTAGGTAAGTACGGCTTACATAATTACTAATCTTAGATGGTAAGGGTTACATAATTACTAGTCTTAGGTAAGTAAGTCTTACATAATTACTAGTCTTAGGTAAGTACGGTTTACATAATCACTAGTTTTAGGTAATTAAGTCTTACATAATTACTAGTTTTAGGTAATTAAATCTTACATAATTACAAGCCTTGTGTAAGTACGGCTTACATAATCACTAGTTTTAGGTTATTAAGTCTTACATAATTACTAGTTTTAGGTAAGTAAGTCTTACATAATTACTAGTCTTTGGTGGGTAGGGGTACATAATTACTAGTCCTAGGTAAGTACAGCTTACATAATTGCTAGTATTATGTACGTACGGCTTACATAATTACTAGTCTTAGGTGGTAAGTCTTACATAATTACTAGTCTTAGGTAAGTAAGTCTTACATAACTACTAGTCTTAGGTAAGTAAGTCTTACATAATTACTAGTCTTAGGTAAGTAAGTCTTACATAATTACTAGTCTTTGGTGGGTATGTCTTACATAACTACTAGCCCTAGGTAAGTACAGCTTACATAATTGCTAGTATTAGGTACGTACGGCTTACATAATTACTAGTGTTAGGTGGTAAGTCTTACGTACTTACTAGTTCTAGGTAAGTACAGCTTACATAATTACTAGTATTAGGTAAGTACGATTTACAAAATTACTAGTCTTGGGAAAGTAAGTCTTACATAATTACTAGTCTTAGATACGTTTGATGAATGTAAAATCTTTTGTAAAATGGGTAAAAACAAAAAAAAAAAAAAACATTCTATATAATAAAGTTGTAACACATTTTAGATGGGGTTACATATTAAAAATAAGTTTCAGAAAACAAACGTGAATTAATTCCAAAATGTAACAATAAATAAATAAAAAATTGTGAATATGTAAAAGTAAATCTGAGGGTGAGACTGACCTCTAGGTAGAGAAGTTTGAAACTAATATATGCGCTGATCGGTGCGCGGTAATTAAGGTGCGTCGGAAGCGCCCACAGCTCTCTCTCTGTCTCGTCCAAACCATGTAGTCAACATCAGGGGCATTAAGATAGCAGAGCGAGGAGTTAAATTTTTTTTTAGAGATATAACAGTTTCTTATATTCTTTTTGTTTAGTAGATGGAATGCTGCGTTACGGTACAATGCCAGGACCAAATTCATAATTAGGAGCTAGCCGATACTATAACAAATTCATCTAACGAGCAATGCATGGCTTCACCGGTTGTGACAAACAGCTAAATTGTAAAAAATTAAGAATTTTAGTGAACAAGTTGCAAATTCAACTATTTAAACAGTAATTATTCAAAATTTAAAACCTTAACATTAAATGCTGTGTTTCTTTCTATTAATAATGTAGTAAATGTAATTTCCTTGGCATAGTGTGGTAGATTTTTATGAGTCGAAATTATAAAATTAAATGTGAAATGAATTCGCAAAGCAAACTCGAAAAAAAGGGTCATTTTTCAGCCAAAGATGTGTAGACAGTAAAGCTCTGAATAAAAAAGTAAACTGTTAAATTTATGAAATCTGTAACTAGCGTAGTATTTCTCTAATGTGTTTTGTTTGTGATTTAATACATTTTTCTTAATAAAGTAACGCTTGATTTGTTTGAATTAAAGATTTGTGCGTTGAATTATTTAACGAACACATAACTCTTACATTTCAATTAAATTAGACTTTGCAGGTCATCATCTCATTATGTAGCAATCACTGCAATATTTAACATCACCCTTAATTCCTCAGGGATTAATGTTTAAAATAATTTACGTTACATAAATTGCGCATAAAAATTCTAGAGGAATTAATGCCATAAAATAAACACTGTTACAACGTAAAAGTGTTTGTGACGTATTTTCTAGGCCCTTAGGAATAATCTTGACTACAAAATTTAATAAAAGTCAGCTTTCGAAAAGGTTTGATTTCAGTTTGGTTAAACATGGTTTGTGCACGATAGTACTGCATAGAACAGAAACAATATTACTCGGTGTTTGGGAATAATACGATTAAACATAGAAAGCTTTAAACATTAAGGATAAATAAATCAGTCAATGAATGGCCGTAAGTGAACACATTTTTTAATATTTAGTCGTAAAGGAGAAGCTTCATCTTTCTGCACCAAATATGGAACTGGCAAATTTCTGCCAGGTAAATAGCTATTGGCGGGAAAATTTAAACTCAAGTTATATAGCATCTTCCATGAATATTCTTAGAAGATCCATTCGATCTGTTTGCCAAATAACGGATCTCTGGTGTTTTCGCTTAAATCTTTCAACTCACTTCCCCCTTCACAAATCTTGTGTTTATGAAGCTCTTACCCACCACCTATGGGATGCACGTTTTTTCTCCAGAACTACGCAGGCTGCTGCTGCAAGCCCTCGCGTTCACCATCTGAACCGTGATTGCTCTTCACCTCTTTGTGTCGTCAACACGAGTTACAGAAACCTTAGAGCGGATTAGTATTTTGTCTGCCACAAAATGTAGTTGACAAAAAAAATTCCAAAACCCATGTCTGCAACTTCTGGTGTAACTGTTGCTGTTCTTGACGAATGATGAAGATGCTCTTGAGGTTCAAAACATTTGATTTGATATATATATATATATATATATATATATAATATGTTTTCTTGTTTATAGTCTAAAACAACATAGGGGTTTCAAATACAAGAATATTTATTAATTTATATTCATTAAATTAATAAATATTCTTGTATTTGAATAGCTTATGTTGTTACACACACACACACACACACACACACACACACACACACACACACACACACACACACACACACACACACATATATATATATATATATATATATATATATATATGTATATATATATATATATATATATATATATATATATATATATATATATATACATAACAACATAGGTTATTCAAATACAAGAATATTTATTAATTTATATTCATTAAATTAATAAATATTCTTGTATTTGAATAGCTTATGTTGTTACACACACACACACACACACACACACACACACACACACACACACACACACACACACACACACACACACACACACACACACACACACACACACACACACACACACACACACACACACACACACACACACACACACACACACACACACACACACACACACACACACACACACACACACACACACACACACACACACACACACACACACACACACACACACATACACACACACACACAAAACCACACACACACATATATATATATATATATATATATATATATATATATATATATATATATATATATATATATAACAACATAGGTTATTCAAATACAAGAATATTTGTTAATTTATATTCAAAGCTTTTCGTTGGTAAACAGTACCAACATCATCAGGAATAAAAAATACAATAATGCAAGATGTAGGTCTATAACAGGTTAAATTAGAAATAGAATTGTTGCTAAATTTATACAAATTGCCAAGTTTATATTGTTGCTGTAACATTATAGACATTGAATATAGTATCAAATTTAGAATGTATTTGTATTTGTTCTTTTATTAATTTGTTATTATTACTGTATTCATATATTTTGAATGCTTCATATATATTCATTTTTAATCCTTTATTAATTTCTTTTATAAGTTTCATATTTTCAATAAATGGAAATTGGTTCTTATTCAAAGAAAAGCTTTGAATATAAATTAATAAATATTCTTGTATTTGAATAACCTATGTCGTTTTAGATTATTAAACAAGAAAACCTATTATATATATATATATATATATATATATATATATATATATATATATATATAGCTCAAACTGTTAATCGTTAGAATCGTTAAGTATTTTAATAGTATCTTTTATTCATCCCCTCAATTTCATATAAATTTTTAAAACTTGTAGTGGATGTCACCTGATGTTCAAATATAATCCATTGATTAAATTTAATAATTGAAGAATTTTAGCTATATCGGAGAAAAACTTTTCACAAAAGGAGCAAGGTATTAAATATAGTTTTTCGTACCATTTCTATTAAAATAAGTGATAACATGATTTCATAAAACCGTTTATGTTATATGTTGTGTGGTAGAACAGCTGTTTTAAAGCATAGGTTTAGCTACTTTATTAATAATAACTGTAATTATTTAATAAAAAGTAACTAAAATAAATTTTTTCTTGTTGACGTAAGTAGGAACTGACTTAAACATTTTTTATATATTACTTATTTATTTGTTTTGTTTATAAATTAGTAGAAGGAGGGATGAATACCATCCAGAACACATGTAAAATAACCCGCAGCAGTAGTTGCTCTTTTCCCACTTGTCACTGCACAACCACTTTATGCTCCCGCTTTTAACTTTTTGATTTCTTGTGGTATTCAGGTTATTTTGCCAGTATTCTTTTATTTGTTGCATATACGTTCTTATCAATTTCATTCAGTTCCATATCACTCTGTATTGCCCACCCCAAGCCATCTTCACACAATTTCTGTAATTTTGTCAAAAAGTCATCTGAAAATAGCTGTTTTAAAAATGTGCTTCAACAGGAAAATTAGTTGTAGTACTTGTTGAAGCACAGAGTTTTAAAGAAGAATAACATATTAGTGTGCATGTGTATGTGTGTGTGTGTGTGTGTGTGTGTGTGTGTGTGTGTGTGTGTGTGTGTGTGTGTGTGTGTGTGTGTGTGTGTGTGTGTGTGTGTGTGTGTGTTGTGTGTGTGTGAGTGAAAGAAAGAGATATCACTTTTCAAATACATCAGCCAAAATGGAACTAAAGGCCAACCTGGAGCAGGTTAAGGTTTTAGAAGAGAAAGAAAGCTTTACTTTCGTTGACTGCCCGACTAAGTTGGTCGCGACCCTAGAGTCAATCACCTCTCTGTACCGCTACGCAATTCACTCATTCACTCATCGCCTACGCTAACGGCTTTTCCTATCCACACTCTTTCCAGTGTTGTTCCTTTATAACTTTCCTTGCATTTTTACTGCTTTTGTAAACAAATCAGCTACAAAACCATTGAAACTGATTTAAATTTGTTTGCAATTTGTTAAAAATATTTTTTAATCAGGCTTTTTTGTAATATAGGATGAGTCACGTACATAAGTGAAAGAGGTAGAGTCAGAACGAGTGTTGTTCAAGGATGAAGTGAATATTCATGAAGATCCTCCCATTATTATTTTATCTTTTGTTCATGTTACAAAAATATTAATTGAAAACATCTTGATTCTCGCAGCTGTAACTATATTTTCGTAATTAGTAGCATACCTATAACTTTGAAGGAGTAGGTCTACACCGTATTTACTATCATTACACCATTATTTCCAGATCAGAGGCTTTTGAAGTATTCACACGAATCCTCCACCTTTCTTTTTATATTTCACATGGGGAAAATAGGTTTTCGTTGTTTTCACTTTAAAACACACACAGCATACCATTAAAAAAATGTATATATACTATATACATATACATTTTTGACAATCAAAATGTAGTCATGGAACTATGTGGTACTTGGTTTGAGAATGCTGATACGAAAAGCTTCTTGTATTTAACATAATAAAACTGTATTGGGAAAAACAAAAATTTATATATTCTTGTTTATGAAAATATTATTCAACCAATATATATATATATATATATATATATATATATATATATATATATATATGTATAGGTTAGATAATTATTTTCCTGAAGATGCTGGTACTGTTTTATCGGCGAAAAGCTTTGAATAATATATGCATTAAAAGTATTCTTGTTTTTAATATATTATATATATTGTTGCATCTGTTCCTATGTGTGTGTGTGTGTGTGTGTGTGTGTGTGGCCTTTTGTTTTGCGGTGTTTGGTATGTTGATACTCTAAATAACCCTAATCTAACAGTCATCCATCTTCTTCTTGTTTGCACTTTCTTAGTCCTTCAATAACGTCCAGTAATATTCGATATCTTGATGCTCTTATCACGTCTTCCAAGAGAAGAAAGGGACAGTAAAATTTCGTATATAATCTTTCCTTACTAAGATGTACACGAATTATCAAATAATTATATAGTATCCTAGTCAATGACGTTACCACAACCCTTAAAATCTTCTCTAAGGTTTGTTCATATGAAGATTAAATATATTTTAAAATACATAATATCTTTAACTTAAATTAATTTCTATTAAATTTGAATAGGTAATTATCATAATGTCTTTCTTAATTTATATTATTCATGAGTACTTTATTTAGAAAGGGATATGGGTGCTCCGAATTATTTTAATGTGAAATAGGCTTATGTAATTTTATCTAATGGAAGCCACAAATCTCTAGTCTCAAAAGTTATTTAATGAGTATCTGTCTTTGCTTGGAGAAGTTGGAGAAGAAGTAAAAGAAAATCATAATATTGAATCACTGCCTCTAAATCTAAATAAATAAATTATATAAAAAATAACTTAGATTTCGTAAAAATGAGATGGCTCGCCTACAATTGGATATATGAAAATATTGAGCCCCTGTAGACATGAGTGCATTTTAAATTTACCGAGAATTATGTAACGCTATCGAATTCTAAGAAGCGATCAGAGGAATCATACATTCCAAACTGTGTAGGGGAAGATTAAGAAATGTGAATGATAATATCTCCGATGGAAAGCTCTTCGCATCTATTAGATAGAAATACTAAGAAAAAATGAGCAACGTCAAACGTTCCCAACTGTGTAGGGAAATAGTCTTAGTCTTCCTGATGGTGTTAATATCTACGATGGAAAGGTCTTCGCATCCAGTAGATGGAAATATTAAGATACACTCAGAGACATCAAACTTTCCCAATGTGTAGAAAGATTATCATAATCTTCCTATGGGTGATATCATCTTCAATGGGGAGCTTCTCTCATGCACTAGATTGAAATTATAAGAAGCACCCAGAGCCATCAATCGTTGCCAACTCTGTATGAAGAATATCTTAATCTTCCAGTGCGTGATAATATCTCCGATGGATAGCGCCTTGCATCCAGTAGATGGAAATACTAAGAAACACTCAGAGACATCAAACTTTCCCAATGTGTAGAAAGATTATCATAATCTTCCTATGAGTGATATCATCTTCAATGGGGAGCTTCTCTCATGCATTAGATTGAAATTATAGGAAGCGCCCAGAGCCATCAATCGTTGCCAACTCTGTATGAAGAATATTTTAATCTTCCAGTGCGTGATAATATCTCCGATGGATAGCGCCTTGCATCCATTAGATGGAAATACTAAGAAACACTGAGAGACATCAAACTTTCCCAATGTGTAGAAAGATTATCATAATCTTCCTATGAGTGATATCATCTTCAATGGGGAGCTTCTCTCATGCATTAGATTGAAATTATAGGAAGCGCCCAGAGGCATCAATCGTTGCCAACTCTGTATGAAGAATATCTTAATCTTCCAGTGCGTGATAATATCTCCGATGGATAGCGCCATGCATCCAGTAGATGGACATAATTGAATGCACTCAGAGGTATCAAACGGTGCCAACTCTGTAGGAAGATTATTGTAATATTTCAGTGCGTGATATCTCCGATGGATAGCGCCTTGCATCTAGTAGATAGAAATAATTAGATGCACTCAGAGGCATCAAAGGGTGCCCACGCTGTAGGAAGATTATCTTAATCTTCTAGTGGGTGATAATATCTTCGATGGGGAGCTCCTCGCATCCATTAGATGGAAATAATTAGATGCACTCAGAGGCATCAAACGGTGCCCACGCTGTAGGAAGGTTATCTTAATCTTCTAGTGGGTGATAATATCTTCGATGGGGAGCTCCTCGCATTCAGTAGATGGAAGTATTAAGATACACTCAGAGACATGAAAGGTTCGCAACTGTGTCGGAAGAACTGTGCTGAGTTCTATAGGTAGTTATTCCGCAACCAGTAGCGTTCTAAACTCAAAGTCACCCAAATTTGAAGCCTTTCAAATGGTTTATGATTTTCTTTTACTGTTTAATCTAATGATATGTGTATGACTTGTAAAATACATTTTATTCAAAAGATGGGAACAATAATTTTCGGAAGATCGACAAGTTAATTCTAATACTAACCCTCCCAGCTTTTATAGATGGATAAAACCCTATAGCTAAAGCGACTAAGTATACAATACATTTTTTTGAAAAGAACCGATTTAAAAAAAAAGAACTAGAATTTATAAGTTTTAATTAATGAAAAGTAACAAATAGTTTTCTCATAGCGAGAACATAATCTATCATAAGGTCACTACCCACAAATGTTTGACGTCGGAGAAGAATATCCTACGTTGACTCATATTTAGCATACCAAATATACTACTGAATATTATTTAAATTCAAACAATTTAAGGAGATGTTATATTTATAAATATCAACAATAATCACATTTCGAGGAAAACATTCAAAGAAGGTTGAATTATAGTTCTGTTATACTAAACTATAAATATGGAATCATACATTTTTTATCAGACAAAATTTGATATTGTGTGATCTTTTCCGACAACAAAAATCAATTATTGTTTCCCATACTCTCAGAATACCGATCACACTTTTGTTTCGTGTGAAGATACAATGATGACTATAGTAAAGAATGGGAAATCTACCAATCAAAAAGTTGTTTCGGAAATGTTTGGAATAAATTTTATGGATTATCAAATACAGGGCACGATTTCGGCGCTGACTTAAAAGTTTTATAGGTTTTATAGTAAGCTTGTGATAAATTATGTTAATAATTTGTTGAAAATTATTATTTTCAACAAATAATAATTTGTTGTTGAAAAATTATTTTTTTTTAATAAATAAAAAGTTTCTATTAGGGTTCTTTTTTCTGAAGTCAGTTCAGTTTTTATTTCTGCAATTTTAGAGGTATGATCTGTAATTCCTATCTACATTAAAATCGAATTTTGTATCATGCCGTTGATTATGTTCCCAAATTTGCCAAAGTTTTTCCATACACGTTTTCGATGTTTGTACCCCTCTAATCATATACCTTAATCGTTGTTCAAATAATTGAACCGCTCTTGAAAAATACGATAAAACATTTCACTTTGTCGCTCGAATACATTGTGTAATTGAAGTTTGAAATTCCCTTGATGTTTTTTAATTATATCCTACATATTATTTCTTATCTTGTAAAATTATTATTTTTCATTTCTGTTTAAAAACGTGTTGATAATAATGTAATGTAAAATATCAGGCCAATATAAGGGAATTACATTTTTAATAATAATTAGGGAGAACGTTTGTTACACGTAAAATAACAATAAAATTAAGTGAAAATTGATAAATCAAAGTTATATTTAATGAAATTATCTATTGATATTTAATGAAGTAATGAAGATTTCACCTGAGGATTATTGAATATGTCATTTATGGTAAATGAAACAAATCGCATTTTCAAAGTATTTGTTTTGGGTTATCTCATCCGAGTTTTGCCAAGTGATATATACATACATACATACATACATACATATATATATATATATATGGGTATATACCCATACATATCAATATGGGTAGGCCCGATACATCGAAAAGCACTGCTTTCAAGAGGAAGTTTCGTACATTAGGGTCCGATGATGCTCGTTCTAAGCGGTTTCTGAAGCAAGAAATGTTGTAATAAACTATACGTTTTATACTTTGATTATATATAGTTTTTATATTTGGTAGAATACTATTTAAGTAAATACTGTGTTTGTTTATTTTACTTATTAATTATTTTATAGTTTATAATTGTAGTTTAGAAAAAAAATTCGCTCTAGGTTGAATTAGCGTGTTCCAAATAAGATGGATTGTGATTTAACTGTAGTGAGGCCCCCGTGGGGGTTTTCCTTTTTATGTGTAAGAAAGATCTGTTAGTTTAGTTCAATACGTACAAAATTATCGTGGAACAAACATTAAAAAAACATAGGGGTTGAAGACAGAACCTTCTCTTTTTTTGAAGTAGGTCAAAAACGGAATAATATAATATAACTCCCAATTATTCATTTAGGCTATAATAAACAGTGTATTAAAAGTAAAAATTGGAAATACAAAACTTTGATGCGTGTATAAAGTCCTGTTCTCTTGTACAGCAATGCATTGTTTACAATAAACATAGGACTTATAAGGCCAGACCTAATGTAGTAAAGGAGCTAGTATCCGAAGAGTTATTCGTTCCTGGAACATAGTATTAGGTTTTGTTCAGGAAAAAGTAGTAAGGAACAAACAAATTAATTTTGTTTGAAAGGGTTCTTTATATTTACATATGACAAGTAAAATGTGTCCTTATAAAGTATAAAAAACGTCTTTGGGTTGACAATTTTACAAGAATTAAGTGAAGGAAGACACTAACGTTAGAAAGACTAAATCTAAGACCGAATTCCAAGGTTAGTGTAGACGAAAGAGTTTTGAGAGAACTTTTGACGAGTGTGTAAAGATAAATCCCAATCACTTCACTTAGATACGCGGAATTAACTCTTAAGTAGAAATTTTTATTTGTTTCATATCGAATCTCTGACAACCAAGCACCTTGTTTACATAATTTTGTTGAGACATATATTAAATATTGAACTCATTAAGAAAAATTTACAAGTGATAAAATAATTATTATTTATACAAGCCAGTACACAGTTGTACATGAGATAAAACCTAGAGCATTAAATACAATTAATTATTGATTTACAAATTACTTGGAATAATTTACTAGATTCATTATTATTAAATTACACACACAACCTCTAACCACAAATATTTTTATTCTAGATTTATGTACATTTCAGTTACAAAAAAACCATCTTCAGGAACATGACAATACATACATGAGTACTATTGCTTACATACATAATTATTGCTTAGTTAACACTTTGCTATCAAAAATAACTGAAGACCTCTCTTACCTAGCTCAGTCTAGTACTCTGTAACAATTGATAATATTTTATAGTATTTGTGTCACTAATTTGTTTTTGCAGCCATTAAAGTTAAATTGAAATATTTTACTAATTTGTCTGTTTTTTAGTAACCAAAATTCATTTGAAGAAAATGGTAATCGGAAATAAACATATACAATTAAATAAATTCATACCTTGCTATATTTCCATTAAAACTCTTTACCAACAGATAAGAAAGTAAAAATTTAAATAATAATTTTCTTTTAATTTATTTGTGTCGAATTAATTTAGTCTAATTTGACATGAAACCCAGCTCTGCCTATTGTAATACCTATTATTTCATCAACCAATATATTTTTACTTTATTGTATATTTAGGCCTATATACAGGTTTCATATATATATATATATATATATATATATATATATATATATCGCAATATGTATTCTTGTGTATTAATAAAAAAATAAGACAAATTACAAATACAAGAATAATTATTGAATTTACAATTCAAAGCTTTCCGTTGGCAAACAGTAACAACATCATCAGGAATCTTAAAGAATTAAAGTCAACATATGTGCAAACTAGATCAAATAAAAAACCCTAGCTGTTCTTTATTTGATCTAGTTTGCACATATGTTGGTTTTAATTGTTTAATATTCCTGATGATGTTGGTACTGTTTGCCAAATATATATATTCAAGATTAAATAATATACACTAATTACAGGAATAATTTAATGAATAATACACTCAAAGCTTTTGTTGGTTGACATTACCAACATCCTAAGGAATTACTAAGAATGACAAAAGAACTGTCTAACAAATATGAAGTTACTAGATAAAGCATGTTTAAATATGCTTTATCTAGTAACTTCATATTTGTTAGACAGTTCTTTTGTCATTCTTAGTAATTCCTAAGAATGTTGGTAATGTCAACCAACGAAAAGCTTTGAGTGTATTATTCAATAAATTATTCCTGTAATTAGTGTATATTATTTAATCTTGAAAATAATTCTAACAGGAAAACCTATTTGATATTCTACATATATATACAGACATACACACACACACACACACACACACACACACACACACACACACACACACACACACACACATATATATATATATATATATATATATATATATAGAGAGAGAGAGAGAGAGAGAGAGAGAGAGAGAGAGAGGGAAATATATATATATATATATATATATATATATATAAATAGAGAGAGACACCTTTGTGTGTGTGTGTGTATATATATATATATATATATATATATATATGAGCGCCTAAACATTTGATTGCCGCTTCCTACACCGTGCTATCAATATTTCATATTTGAAGTTAGCATGGGTTAATGACAAATTTACTGCAAACAATCACGATAGAGAACCGTTGGTTTAGATCATGTCCGGGAAGAAGTTCAACGGCCGCTGTTGTACCTTATGGTTGGTGCACCAACAATAATCACGTGCGCCAACATTCGTCGATAAACATACGTCGCTGTGACGGAAGTAAGGTACAGATGTATCAATTGATAAAAGGTGCTGGAAGCTATTTAGCATCATTGAATTTAGCCTCTTTGGTAACAAACTCACACATTACATCTACTTGTATAAGCTGTGGTGTGCACCGATACATGATTAGAGTTACGGGATATATAGGCCTATTACAGTCAGTGTTTTTTTAACAACTAATACTACAATTAAAATATTTAATATTAGGCCCTATTATATTGTAGCCATATGTTACAAGCTGGAATTTTCTGATTTAGAAGAGGGATATCAGCATTAGTAACAGTCAGATTTTTATTGACGATTTTGGAATAATGAGACGCTATTTTCATTTATATTTTTTATTTACTAAAAATAAAAATTATTGCATAATATAGTTTTGAAGTTTTAAATTATTTGACCTATTATACCATAATAAACATGAAATATCTCGCCAATATAAGAATTTTTAACTTGTTCCCTGAACGAAAAATCTTCCCCATATGACAATTTACAACTAATAAATATTGTTGTATTGAAATTTGTTAAGGTTCTTTTATTTATATTTCTTAGATGATTTTCACCTTCTATATTATGTTTTACCAACTGTCGCTTTCAGTAAGGGTTTCATAAAGCGACGTGGAATCCTACATGGTTTAAAACCTAATGGTTTTTTAGTGGTTCTTGAATGATTTAGATTTTAGACGATTTTTTCTTTTAAATGATCTAATATTCTGTTAATTTAAGATTCCCGTTTTTAATTGTTCGTCTTCTAAAACCATAGATAAACGATTTTTAGTTTATTGTAGAACAATTCCTGTAACAATTGCGTAACCTATGTACCGTATGAACAAACATGAGAAATTGTTTCTAAATGGAAACACAATAATGTGACTATCATTACGGGATTAGGCTTTTCCAAGTTGTAAATGCCGTACATAAAGCATATGAAGGGCCTAGCGTTATTCGTACTTGTAGGTTCAAGATGTATAGTAATAAAAGTTTTAGTTACTTCAATGCAGTAACATTTAGCTACTACAACAATCTTCAGACTCTTTTAATATATGTGATACAATAGCTAAATAGGTATTTAAATTATCGTAAATGTACTTATTTAAAAATCTTTCGTTTTAAATAAATATATCCAGTTATCGAATAATATTAAAAACGATATATTTCTTTAAGTTGTTGAAAGAGCCATATATTAACAATAATGTATGATAAAAGAAAAACCTAAATTTTATTTAAAAAATTGTTACTAAAACGTTACTTTGAATATTTCTAAACATTTGTATATAAAAATATTGATTTTCTTTTCTTTATAACTATTGGAAAGAGCTCGCAAAAAATCGTCTACAATTTGAGAAAAATGTAGAATCAAGCATCGAAGATGAAGGAAGCCTCTCCTCCGGAATATCTGAGTTGGATATTCTCCCGGGAGTCTCCCCATCTAAAGAACAAGTTGCTTGCTGTATTTTTTGTGACAGAAAATTTACTGAGGATTTTGAAAGGGAACTTTGGGTCATGTGCGTTGTGTGCTCGCTGTGGGCCCATGTAGATTGTGCTGGAGCTGAAAATGATGTCTACATTTGCGATTTTTGCCGCTTAAAGATTTAGGCCTTTTATATAACCTCTGAGACTTTTTAACATAACTCTTGTATTTTTTTATAAAACTAAAACCTGTATTTTATTACCTTATAATTATATTTTGAAACAAGATCTCGGTTTCTCTGATTTAATACCTTTTTCTAGGTTGGTTTAGTGTTATTTTAATTATTTATACAAGGGGTCCGATTTAGGCAATTATTTTCAAAATCGCTAAATCGTAGGGTTCTTGAAAATAATTTTTTTTTAATACTCATTTTTAATTACGTTTTATAAAAGTAAAATTTATAGGGTGCAAAACATTCTAAAGTAAATATTGTGTGTTTTTAAAACACGATTTTCTGCTATTTTAAATTTTTCAAAATTAAAAACAAAAGGGGGGGGTCCGAATTTGGGCACTTTCTTCTAGTATTTTCTTCTAAAAACTACACAGCAGCAAAGAATCATACCTTAAAAGTGGTCTAAATTATAATAACCAATATTTACATAATCTTTTATGTTTTTTTTAAACATCATTATTATTATTCAATTCTTTGTACTAGTTCACACTCTCCTATAATATATATATATATATATATATATATATATATATATATATATATATATATATATAGGTCAAATTTTCAATCGTTAATCAAATACTTGTTATTCATTTACACATTTTTGAACTTTTAGTAGATATTACTTGATGTTATTACAGTTTTTCAAATAATAATTCAATAATTAAATTTAATCAATAATCAATTTTAGTTTTATAAGGGGAAAACCTTTTACAAA
This sequence comes from Prosapia bicincta, assembly GCA_036971475.1. NCBI lineage: Eukaryota > Metazoa > Arthropoda > Insecta > Hemiptera > Cercopidae > Prosapia > Prosapia bicincta. The sequence continues at coordinate 258,096 of JBAIZL010000181.1, read as the reverse complement.
AGGGGCAAGGTATGCAATATAGTAATTTCGTTCCATTTAGCTTAAATAACATTTAGCATAAGTAGATAACATATGACTACATAAAACAGCTGATTTTATATTATAGGTTGTGCTGTAGAACAGTTGTTTTAATGCAGGGCTATATTACGTTATTTATAATAATTGTAATTATTTATTAATAAGTAACTATAATTAAAAAATTAGTTTCAGAGTTGCTCAATACAACTATTAGAATAATTTTGTAATAAAATTATGAACAATAATAATTAATAATAAATATTATTATTAATAATAATTTAAACAAAAATATTTATTTTATGAGTATTGACAAAAGTAGGTATTAATTTTATTAGTAATATACAAAATATGAATAATATTATTATTATAATTAGGCTATATTATTTAATATTATAATAAAAAGTATCGGTAAAATGATATTATGAATTATTAATTACAGGTACTGATTAATAATGGATTAGTTGTTAATTGAAGTGATGGAAGTATTTCACTAATTATTATAATGCATTTTATCAATGCACTGTCTTCTTTATAAATTAGAAAATAATTAGGTCAAAAAGAGATATATTGATCTTCGCGCTAACAATTACTGGTAGCTGTTTGCGAATGCAATATTAATTCCATAATATTTTTAATTAAATGCAATCAATTCATTAATATTCAGTGATGTATTGAGTTTGGTTTACAGTAACATGAGTATTAAATTAATTAAATATATTGAAACACTCTGAACTATATGCCATTCTGCTTCAGGGGTTATTTGGCTCTAATATTGTTGAAATTAATGAATTCACCAGTATGTTACACAGTTATAGAGAGACCTTATTAAATTCAACATAACGGAATTGGTTGTTCAAAGGGGGCATCTAATTCTAGCATTTCAAATGTATTAATATGTACAAGGTGACGAAAGATTCCACACCAAATAAACTTCAATTAACGATGTGATTTAGAAACTTGTTTTCACTTATTATTTTTAATTAAATCATTTCTTCAGAAATATTGTAAGGAAATAGGTGAAAACCTATTGTATATGATAAATGGTAGCATGCTAAAAAGAGCCGAAGGGTCAAACACATTAAAAGGGTTGAAACATGTAAAGACCGTTTTGAACGGGTGCAAACATCTATAAAAAGGTACATTTAGGACATGGGAGCTTTTTAAACAAACGAAATTGTTTCCTCAAATTTAAATACGTTAAATGGTTATGTGATTGAGTCTTAAAAACTCTCGATATTGATTGATTAAAAACAAATGAGAGAATGTATTTCCTACGAACACAAAACAAAGAATAAATAATTTCGAGGAGATCAAATTCTTTGTTGAGTGAGTACAGGTCAAAAGTAGTTAGCCTTTACAGACGGGGCTTGAAATCAATGAATCGTCACTTTGTAGATAAAACTGTTCAAGTTAGATGGGAATTAAGTTTCGAGGGACATTTCTTGTTTTACATGTTTATATAAAAGAATTTGCTGCGCGAGTATAAGAGCCGCCAGAATAAGTTAAGTAATCATTCGATTGAGGCCGAATAAATTTTTTATTGGCCTCGTTTTTTTCAATGTATGAAAATTGTCGTCGAGTTAGGAGAAATTAATACGTTATCGGATTACAGTATAACCACTTAACATAACACATAACCAAGACTTACTCATTTGTTTGGCACCTTCATTTCGATCCTCTTTGGGTCATGTTGCATATGTACTTCTTACATTATGTTACACTTGTGTTCCTATTTGGCTTCAGGCTTGATGTGTAGCTCTAGTCAAAAAATGACTTGATTCCTCCTAGCCTGATGACGGTTTTTTCTTTACACATCGATTTTCCTCTTTAACGACCGCAATCGAATGGTAACTTATGCTGGCGGTACTAATAGTCCTTCATCAGATTCAATTGTTCAATCGAAAGTTTATGGTTAATATTTTTTTAGCATTATATTACGTTACATTCAATTAGAGCATGAGAAACCTGACAGTGAATAGGCAATCTGTGTTACAATCGGTTATAGCATGAGCAACTGGCAGCAAAATGATGAATGTGTCACAACCAATTAGAGCATGAGAAACCTGACAGTGAATAGGCAATCTTTGTTACTATCAGTTATAGCATGAGCAGCTGGCAGTAAAATGATGCATGTGTTACAAACAATTAGTACATGAGAAACCTGACAGTAAATAGGCGATCTGTGTTACAATCGGTTATAGCATGAGCAGCTGGCAGTAAAATAATGCATGTGTTACAACGTATTAGAGCATGGGCAACAACAGTGAAAAACTATATAGGCCTACTATATGATCTATATGGCTGTAGTCTTAATATTGTGTTGATGAGTATACGTGGCATCGGCTAATTTTAGACCATCATTCGGTCAAGATATAACTTCTTTATTTCAGATATTCTTTATATCGTAAACAAAAAATAATTTCATTTATAATTTTTGTATTTTAATGTTTTATAGATTTTAGAATAAAGTTCTATATATAATTTTAGATGCATTTCTGACTTTCAACATAGCGCCCTTGTACGCTCGAATTTTCCAAAGGAAAACTGAATCTATCTTTGACATTAGATATTCCTAATAGGGTAAGGTGAATGACAATAAAGGGTTATAGTGAGGTAGTTAAGGCAGTAAGAGAAGTTTTATTAGTAAAGTTTGTCGTAGTTTCTTGAACTGTTAGAAACAGAAAAGTAAAGGATTTTAACGTTTCAATATAATGGTCATTGACTTATTCTTTTTATTTACTTTTCTTTTAATGCTGACATAACTTTATTTCTTTTACAAATACTGAAGTGCAGATCAGTTCACATATTTATTAATCAATATTTCATAAGAGTTTCGCAATATTGTTGTTTGACTCGGTATTATTTTCAATACTCTGTATGAACAGATAGTCGTTGATAATGGCACAGAGTCACGGTTCCGCCTTTAAAGATCAAAGAGTTCTTTTCACAACTTATGTATAGCAGCAAAATAACTAATATAGGTGTCTTAATTATAATATTAGGAGTAATTATAATAATTTAAAGTTCGGATAGTCATAAACTATTGTTTAAGTGATTAATATAATATTATCTACTGAATTATATGCATTTGTTGAGTTATAAAGTTCTTTCAGTTAATACATGAACTTAATGGTAATAGTAAATTATATTTTTAAAATTTTCGTAATGCAGTAGGTTTAGTACAAAAACCTTTAAATTTTCTGGAGTAAAAACTAACTCACAGAAATTATTTAAAACGCAATTCAGTTGCAAAACGTTAACTAATCAAAACCAATTAAAATTATTATTTTCCTAGTGGTTTGCTATAAACAAACACAAAGATAATAACAATTTTTCTTTGCCTACTTTACTTTAAGTAAATAATTTAATGAGTTATGCCAATCCTCAAGTAAATAAAATATATAAACTTAAAAGTTTCTTAATTTTTTCATCCTATTTGAGCGTTAACAATCTGTGGTTCGCAGAGTAAATATTTTCTTGCTTGTTTCACTTAGAATTATCATGGGAACACTTGACAACCCTACCCCCCACACACCATGCTTCTATGAAAAGAGCACACAAACTGTTAATCTCTACGAATTTTCATAATGAACATGTAATCCTTAAGATAAGTTTTCTCTTCATAGAGTTTTAATAAAATTTGTTTCAGAAAATTTTTGTTTGACTTTTATAAAATTTGTTTTAAGACTCCATTATAGTTGTAAGACTATCTATTAATATAATTTTCATTTCCGATTTGTTTTTTGGAAATATATTTAGAGATAAATTTGCTACTTGACCCTAGAAAGATATTCTGAGATTTTATTTGATCTGTAAACCTAAGTATTTATTGTTCATTGAATAGGACGTTTTAGTATATACGTTTTAGTACTTTATAACCCATGCTTTATGAGGGACATAATAATTGTTCCTGGTTGGTTTACAAGTAAATGATAATTTTACGGCTAATACGTTCCATAATGACATCAAAATCCACAACTCAAGATATGTACATGAGAGATACTAGTAAAAGAAACAAATTTTAAAAAAAACGAATATAATGTTTGCAGTACGAATAATATATTTTGTAGTACAACGAAGAAGAGCCGAAAATGTTATAACAACATTAAACTGAAAGATTTAGAAAGTCTCGCCCTTTTGCATTTGGAGAGTCCTTGGACCACTCAAATGAGAAGAATTTATGAAGATAGTATGACGTAAGTCGTCGCCTCACAAAGCTTACGCAAGTGTAACAAGTAACAAAAAAAAACTTAAAGTCAATTCCTACCTAAATGAACAAACGGAAATTTTATTTTAGTATCTTTTTATGAAATAATTACAATTAATAGCCTATATATATATATATATATATATATATATATATATATATATATATATGACAGAATCACAATATTATTTGACAAAATAGAAAACGAAATTATTTATTATAAATAATGAATTAATATTTGAGTATAAAATTGTCATTCACTACAAGTTTTAAAAAAATGTATTTCAACTTAAGTGGATAATAGAAAGTATTTTATTAACAATTGAAAATTTTAACAAGATATATAAATATACATACGAAGAGTGTGAACTAACACCATAAATAAAAGGTCAACAGTAGAAGAATGTGTTCGTTTTTTAAGAAGTGAGACATTAAATACTGATTCTACTCAATCATTTGAATAATAAAGAAGGAGTTAATTCGTTTGTATTGACACCTTAATAATTTATCATCCAGAAAGAGGTTTCGGTGCTAGTCGCACCTACTTAGAAGGGTTTTGTGTCCTCTACCGTACCCCAGTCTAACCACAGACAACCCTTACTTCCATCATACACACGCTCAAACTCATACAAAATCATACATCAATTAACAATGCAATCTTTATTCTTAATAACACATGCATCTTAGGGGATGCACGTTCATAGGGAATATTGATGGGTCAGAATCGATGTTCGTTGTGGGTGCTGAAACTATCACACCTTGACAAACAACTCATACAAAATCACACATCAATTAACAATGCAATCTTTATTCTTAATAACACATGCATCTTAGGGGATGCACATTCATAGGGAATATTGATGGGTCAGAATCGATGTTCGTTGTGGGTGTTGAAACTATCACACCTTGACAAAAAACTCATACAAAATCACACATCAATTAACAATGCAATCTTTATTCTTAATAACACATGCATCTTAGGGGATGCACGTTCATAGGGAATATTGATGGGTCAGAATCGATGTTCGTTGTGGGTGCTGAAACTATCACACCTTGACAAAAAACTCATACAAAATCACACATCAATTAACAATGCAATCTTTATTCTTAATAACACATGCATCTTAGGGGATGCACATTCATAGGGAATATTGATGGGTCAGAATCGTTGTTCGTTGTGAGTGCTGAAACTATCAGAGCTTGACAAAAAACTCATACAAAGTCACACATCAATTAACAATGCAATCTTTATTCTTAATAACACATGCATCTATTGATGGGTCAGAATCGTTGTTCGTTGTGGGTGCTGAAACTATTAGAGCTTGACAAAAAACTCATATAAAATCACACATCAATTAACAATGCAATCTTTATTCTTAATAACACATGCATCTATTGATGGATCAGAATCGTTGTTCGTTGTGGGTGCTGAAACGATTAGAGCTTGACAAACTTTTATCTGGAATGATGCTGATAGCATGGTATGCTGAAGATGTAAGTGTTGCGCTGGTCCACCTTCGGTTCTTGGGCAGTGGTGGAAGAAGGATGCTACTTCATGATTCACCTAGCGAGCGTGTTGATAATGATAGCTTTAAAAGTTCATAATTGGCAACGACCAAAGTTGGATTTGTTACCACCAACACTTTTAGTTTTTACATATGCAGAAGAATGTAAAGATAAATCGAACATGTCTCCCTTCTTATTTCACATTACTTTATGTGTCAAGAAGCTGGATTTCCTTGCGCATCTATTAAGTAATTGCAAAATGAGGCACTGATTATTGCAACCTGTACTAAGAGCCAAACGCGTTCTCTCCTAAATAAAAACTTTGATAGGTCAAAGTATCTAAGGCTCCCTACAAATCTTTGAACTTCTCGAGGTAGGAATCGGCTTTAGGTACTTGATGTACTTACTTATAGGTGGAAACAAGTAAATCGTTTCAAATAGTTATAGATGGAGTGCCCATTATAATGATTGAAAAAGAAGAAACGTTCAACAGCTCATTCAATATTAAATTTGGCAAACCGGAGATTTAAGTGTTTACACCAAAAGCTCTCAGTAATCCAATAAGAGGCTAATTAAAGGCAATACTTCAAGTTTCTGCATTTTAGCCACAAAGGTTCTATTTCTTCGAAGCAGGGGTTTTGCGGCCAATGTAGAAGGCCTTAGTGACAAAGATTAATGCTCCAAAATGCGCCAACTGTGGTGGTGATCACCTAGCGCGATCTCTTAACTATCGTAACTTAAAAGAGAATGCTATCCTGAGAACAATGACTAAGGACAGGATATCGTTTTGCGAAGCAAGGTGCAACATTATTTTATTCAATAAAATAATATTAGTATAAGTGAGACAGCATTAAAAACGAATCAGGACAGTAGCTTAATAACAGTGATATAAAAAATTGTGAATTTGTTTATTCATAAAATTTGTAAACCAAATGGTAAAGATATCAGGTTTCTACAAGCTTAAAATCAGGTATGAAAACGTTCGAATTTAAATGCGCAGAGCGATGCGTGGAAGATTAATTGCATCAGATTAAATAATTTACCGTCCCCACTTGACCTTCAACTTCTGGAGCCAGATTTTCTTTTTTTAAATGAAACAGTTTCAATGCAGAAGGGATAATGCAAGTAGATGGCAAAACCACAGTTTCTCCCCAAACAGGTGGTTTTGATGGAAAATACGTTACTTTTCGGTTAAAAACGGTTAGGTGGGGTATGAGGGGTTGGTTTCAGCGATTATTGGAGGGTGACGTGAATGGTATGAGGTCTGGAATGTGCGCTGTTGTGCGCGGTTGTGCGTGTGTGTATGTGGCAGGTGTTTTTTTTAGAAATACGTTAATTTTCCGTTAAAGACCGTTAGGTGAGGTAGTATGGGTTGGTTGGTGATATGGGTGTTGGCTGTTGTGTGATGTAATTAGAAGCCTGTTCGGACATGTTGGGGGGTAATGTAAAAACCGTTGTTTACCTAGAGAATGTGTGTATTATATTCTGTACCCAGTTCTTTGCTGGCCTATATTTTTACTATAGCGTCGCGTGTGTACGGTTGAAATCCGTTACGAGGTGATGGGATTATTTTCGCAATAAATGTGTCAGTCGCAAAGACTGAACGGTGACTTCTCTGTTTGTTCTCCAGATCTTTACTGGTTAAAAAATGTAAAAGCATGTTAATTTATTGATATAGGTTCCTCGCTCGTGAGCTAATGTGTTTACACATCGTTGTGCTAGCGATTGTTTGTTGTAACAGGTATTTGGCCTGAATAAATTGTTTTTAAAAACCTACCTCTGTTTCGAGTTATAATCATGTTCGGACCATTGAAAAGTGTTTTTAAGACTTTACCTGCGCGCTTGTACGTGCGAGTGCTCACGATTGTGTGACGTAATTAAAAACATGTTCGGGCATGTTGTGGGCAATGTAAAACGTCATTGGGAACTTGTATAGATGATGACGACGACATACTTGTGTTATAGTTGTGGGATAAGTAGTTGGTTAGTAGGTCAAGGTCATAGGAAGATGTTTTTAAAAAGAGTCGCAAGCAGAAGTGCTTGCGACATTAATATTAATTTTTTTATTTATTTATTTATTATTTTTTTTTTTTTTTTTTACACAAATACAATAGCATCTTATAATTACATCGCTATATTATAACAAAAATACAATTTTTTTAGACTAATACAGCTACTGATGTAAAGTCAGTTCGGTGGACCCACATCCGGACGGTCCGTTGGAGACTATGTGAAATTCGCCGGCACCCACCTCATCCAAATCCATGTTCGCCAACAGCGTGATGAAGCGTCTAGGTAGGAATATCTGGAATTTCGGGTCTTCTCCTTCCTTGTATGGGAAACCTCCGAGCGCAGCAACAACTGCTTCCCCGTAGGTAGTGTCGATTTTTCTGAGGTAGTGCACCGAATACTTTTTACCTTCCTTCAGTTCTGAACATTTCTTTATGGGCAACCCGTCAGCTTTAGACTTTGAGTTGAACTGTTGAATTATTGACTGTAAAGTTGCTTCGCGGTTCATAGTTACGGAGGAGAAGTAACTGTATCGTGTAGCTCTGCCTGAGGTCTATAAGGAAATGATGTCTAACCACCGCTCTCTTTGGTTTATATAATGCGTTTCCCCCTCCCTTATTATTGTAGTCATAGTCTTAAGACTGTCGCGACTTTCATCGCACGTAGAAGCGCGCAATTCGTTTCTTTGTGTTGCGGGTCTATAACGCTTTTACAAACGTTCTGGATTCCTCTCAGGAAGGTCCATTCTCTTGAGGAACCGATATCGATAACTTCAGCAGAAGTGAAACCACGAATCCATTTCGCCTTTTCGTCACCCGTTGTAAATATCAGATCGAACTGTTTCACGTAGTGTAACATAACGTTACGAAGCTCTACGTAATCGGTGAACCCTTCCTCCCACGATATGTGATGATAATTCTTACTCAACCAATTGTTGGTTTTCTTGTATTTATTGCTCAAGGTAGAGTATTCGAAAGGCGGTTTAAACAGGAACGTGTAGGTAGCGTTTGTTTGTAGGTCCAATAATACGAGTTCCTTCACTATAAACGCGTTACACTCTCCTTTAAAACATTGCATCTCTAACACGCAAGCAGATCGTTCCATTATTTCTTTTTCCTTGTCCTCTATTCTCCAAAACGTCCGGACGCAGACTGCAAATAGGTCTCGATCCTTTTCGCCTTTTATACCTCTTCCTGTTTAGGAAGAATGCTCGTAGCGTTCTCATCTTCCCCCGACGTTATCGGTTCAACGTTCTTGATATCTTCCTCCTCGTCTTCTACGCTCGTTTCTTGATCCAGCATAAGCAACAGCTGTCTATTGAGTTCAACCTCTTGTGGCAACCGGTTGTATATGCTATAATCAATGTACCCGTACTCTGGTGGCTCACCAATCCCACCTTTTAAACAAGCCTCTACATAGTCTCTAATACTATCCTCAGACAACTTCAACTGTTCCAAGTACCTTTCAACGGCAGGAACCACACCATTTAGTACGTAAAATTCTCTAGGCGTCAACATAACCTTTTGCCCGTTCCGATGATAATCTTTAATACGAACGTAGTGTTTACCATATATCTTTACGGTGTCAACTTCGATATCTGTTCCGGGTAATATCAAACGTGTCTTCTTTCCGCTTTCTCGACAGGCTAGGAAGGTTTCAAAAACGTTCAAGTAGCCGACAAAGGTCTTGAACGAATCCGCTGTAAATAATATGTATCTTTTGGAGTGGTTGATGAGCACTCCTGGCAAAAGAGACAGAGACTCAAAAACCCCTACTGTCACGTTCTTTCCCATGCACGCAGTTAGTGGGTACACAGCACGGAGATAGGCACCGATAAACATATCGCTTATGTCGTCTTCAAGATCGTCTTCCCTGTTCCTTTTCATTTCCGTTAGACGTATTGCGTTGTTATAGAGCGAGGTTAGAGCGTTGTCAACGTCTTTAAACTCTGGTATTTCTACACGAGTTTCTTTTGAATTTTCATTAGAAACCGTATCATCCACGTTTTCGTCCAACTTAACACCACCCGCTAAAGGTGCGTCCGTCTCACTACATGTGTTCATTATGTGCGTTCAAGGTCCTTTCTAACTATGAATGTCTGGAAAGTGATCTTGACTGGCCGAGATCAAAGTTTTAAATGAAAACAACTCCATCCGACTTTCTTATATACATCGCCACCCCCTCCCACTGATCAAAACAAAACACCTCTACGACACTCTCTTTACACTTCCTGTGAGAGGCGTATAAGTTACTATCGTATCGTGTAAAATCAAACAGTAAGCAGCCGTTTTGTCAGGAATATTTTCTGCTGTCTCAAATTCTAACCTGATATCAACTGTTGAGCTCTTCACAGATTCGTTCTGTTTCGAACAATCAATAACCACTATTGGTGAATATTCCTCATACGAATCCGGAGAAAACAGAGGCACGTTCTTACGCCCGTAATACGATGATTGAAACTTAGCGTACATCTCGTACAGCATTGAATAACGTTTTTTCGAAAAATCGGCGCTAACGTTGTCGTACGGGAAAAACTGCGAGTTTAGGAACAGTTTTACGTTTTTAAGATTGCAATGATCGAAATTAGTTGAATATCTTGTAATGACGTGCTTCCTGTTAGTCTGAAATGCAAAAATTACAAATCTTGGTTTCTCCATTTGGTTCGACGTTTTTATCGTCCATGAATGTCTCTGAGTTTGCGGCAGTACGGGGTATTCGTGCAACTCCCAACTCCGAAATGGTACCACGATCTCGTGGTCATCGTTTAGCTCTCTCAAAAGCCTGACCTTGTGTTCATCAGACAATCTCACGTGCGGCACCCGCCATACTATCTTTTCCAAAACGCATTTCCAATCCAATGTGGCATCGGTTGCACCGGTAGCTCCTATTATGCAATCGTTGTCTGAAGAAGATCTTATTAGAACCAACTCTTGACGGACGTTCATTATTATTCTACGGTAATCCTCTGCAAACCCCAACAACAATTGAAGCGGAATACAAAAGTCAAAATTCCCTGTTGAGTTTGGTTTTTCATTAATATCGGTAGGAAACAACCAACCGGACATTCTTATAATGTTGCGATCTGGAGCCGAAAGAGATACTAGGCCTTTTAGAGTGCTGGTTATTCCCACGCGTTTCACGGAATCAACCGTAACACCGGAAATTTCATATCTAATCTCCTCGAACAGATACGACATCGCGTTATTCACAAACGGGACTTCCGTTCCCAAAGTCCCATCTTTTTTCGTCACCTTTCCTTCGATGTACAGGTAGCTCTCCGACGGCAGAGTGTACGCATCTTGCGATTGAATAGGAATACGGATTTCGTCGTTATTTCCTAATCTGGATGAAGCGTAAGGGTTGTGGCTGTGATACTCCTTCTCCCAAATCGTTTCGTCGAACACCGGACCGTGGCCTATGTCTAATATATCCATCGTTAAGAACTGTGAAACCTATTCTTTCTAGAAACGTCTTGTTCTCACTTGTTATCCTTTCTATCTGTTCACAAGAACTGAATTTCGTTCCACCAAGAGTATCGTTAATAAAGTCTAACCCCATACTCATACGCGTTTTATATGCAACCTGATGCTTATAGTTTCTCCTCTAAAATCAACTGGATCCCCGTTTTGATCAAGCACTCTCACTACGACTTCTGAAATCAAACTGAATTTTATGGGCAAGTAAACCAGATTTTGTGGTACTTCTATTATTTTATATCCCGGCGGAACCGATGGAAAAAACGAATGTATAATATGTTCCCTCTTTCCGTTTTTGTAAGAACCGTCTATGATGTTACAGGAAATTTCGATGTTGTTTACCTTTATAATATTGACCTCTTCATCGCCCAAATGAGGTTTCTTTTCTTCGTTCGGTGCGAGGTTTCTTTTAAACCCCAACAGCGATCCTATAGAATGTGGTTGATCGAAATGTATGTTGAATTTAGTAACTATTTCGCATCGAAGGAGGCTGTTATTTGCCGTAAGCGAAAAGTTGCTGTAACCTATGGACCTCTGTAACACTCTGTTCACTTCGTCAATTTCGTAAGACCCTGTAGGCAATTCTATCTCGTATATTTTATTGTTTTTTACGTCACCCGCTTTGCTGTAGTGTAATTTGTTGTTAATGCCTTTGGTGACGTTTGGTATGGAATTGTATGTAGTGAATTCTAATAGAGCCGCTTCCCACTGGCTTTCTTCGTGCAGCCTTAAAGGTGGAAACAGCACGCTCCTCAGTATAGACTCGTCCCCAGTAAGGGATACCGTGTACGAAGACATCTTAAATGACACTGACTTTATTTGCCAGGAATTCTAAACATAAATGGCCGCAAATTAACGAGTCTTCCGGTTGTCTTCTTTCATAATTGTATAGAATTGTTTTTGCCGATCGTAAATACTGATTCAATTCCGATGGTGGTGGCAAGTTGCCGAAACTATCGAAGTAAAACACTGTGCTTCCTAATTTTTTGTAACAGACCCAATGCGTTCCCGACCCGACGGTGCTGTCCAAGTTCACTATAGCTGATTCGTTTACACGAGGTTTTGACGGAAGATTGTCTCTCATAAAGACGCCTCTGAAATTCGGTATAGAAAGGCAGTATGCGTAACGTTCGAGCTCTTCATTCGTCAATGCCTTGTTCGGTAATACGAGTTTTCTACTACTATTTAATACACATTTCTGTACGGTCGCAGGTACAAACCCCTCCCGTTTTTTGAACCATTGTTCCTACGTCTTCTCCTGTACTTACTGTCTGTCCTCTTTCGACCAACTCTTCTGACAGGCACCCTTTTACGTCTTTTTCTTATTCTCCTTTTCATCCGTCCACCTCCGATTGCACTTTTTGCCTTCATCGCTCCGGCCACCGCTAAAGCAGCCGCTCTTTCACCAATACTAGCGTCACTAGACTTAGCCCTTTGCCAAGCTTTTTCTGCTAAAACCCTGTCTGCTACAGAACGTGATGCTGAATCAGAATATCGGGAATAAACTATGTCGTGGACCTTACAGGCTTCGTCTAACTTATTTATACCCCGATCTCCTCGTGCCAAACGTTTTTTCAACTTTGTACCTGGTCCGCAATATCTATACCCACCCGGTATGTGTAATTCCACCGGTAAAGCGTCGATAGCCCTGTTGACTACGGCACTAACTGGAATAATACCGACTGCTTTTTTCGCAAGTCTTACAAGTGATGATGATAAACCACTTCCTTCTCTTACAAACTTCTTTCCGTTACTAAATGTTTTACCGTTTAACATATTAAATATATATGTATCTATTATTTATCTACACGGTTACTTCATATAGAATGTCCATTTGTTGTAGAAACTTGTTACTTTATAATAACGAACCACTTCATACCAAGTTTTTTTTTAAAAATAAAGAAATACCTCTATCACATCCAAATGCTTGCAATAATTATTTCTTGTTTTATTTTGTTTATTATTTTTTTATATTTTTTTTGTAGCATATATTTAATAATTGTTATTCTTTTTACAACAATAATTACTAACACATGTATCACATTAACTTTTTATTGAACAAAAAAATAATATTTACATTGTATTACACTTAACTAAATAGTAAATGGAAGTAACAGCTCTTCTCCGGTCAATTCCCCTCCTCCGCAATACCGTCAACGGCTGGTTTTTCCGCTTCTGGAGGATAAGATATTGGTGACGTTCCACGAGCGTCGGTAGTATCCTTTCCATAGTTCGAGGCGCCGACTGTAACTCTCATGCTGAATCCTTGATCCAATAGCTTATTCATCTCGGTTGAGAAAACGTTAACAGCATCTTTTTGTTCGATGCGTAGCGGATAATACTCTATATATCTAGCAGTCAAAGCCATCTTGTAAGTTTATGACGGATGTTTCCTCTTCAAGAAGTAATTTTGAAATATGTATTATTTTTAGTTTCGCTCTCTATATAACAATATATTACATTAGCCTTGTACAATAAAGGCGTTGCTTATCCCTGTTTCCTCTTCTTTGCGGGGTGTATTGGTAATGGGTCTAAGTAACGCAGAGCATAACATCGTGCCCCAAAATCCTCACCCTTTACTAATTTTAAATAACCGCACCTCGGAAACCATCCACCATGTTCGATCCATGGAAATTCATGTGCTTCCCAATCCTTTAAACCACCACCACAGTAAAAGCATATAACGCCATCAGGTGGAGAGTGAAAGAAAAAACCGGCTTCTGCAAATTGCCAAGCATAAGGGCGGGAATATACAAATCTGGTGTTGTTGAACGATTCCAGCCTGCTTCCAGGTGTACTGTATCTCGGGTATGCAACCATATCTCCTATATTATAAACTGAAATATTTTCTTGAATATATACTATCTATTTGCAGACTAGGTGCAACTCTCCACTTCCTTCGTGCGTGTGTACTCTGCATCTTGTGTTATCGTATCTATTTATATTATCCGTTGTATCCCCTCCACTGCTCAATTTTCGATTTTCTCCTTCAGAAAAGTCGTTCTTATATGTTTCCCCAGGTTCTGCTATAGCTTTCGGTTGTCTGACTGAATCCTGCTTCTGTCTCTTGTTTGCGACTGGTTCCTCTTTTGGAATAAACTTTAACTTTGTACCACTGACTGAATCCTGCTTCTGTCTCTTGTTTGCGACTGGTTCCTCTTTTGGAATAAACTTCAACTTTGTACCACCAAAGATGTACTTCCAGTTTAAATAGGTACGTCCATCTACACCCGGTAAAGCTACTCTTCTCCCGTCTCCAGTATGCATGTAATGGAAGAGTGAAGACGCGAACCTTTCTAGAGTTTCTATGTTTACGGCATCCAACTGTTCTATAGGGTTACCAACTCCGCTCAAACGTTTGTTGTAGAACTCGAAACCATCTTTCGATAATAACGGTGTCACAGACCTGACGTATTCCAATGTAGCAGCATCGTTTGATGACACAGGCCTACCAACATTTTCGATAATTTTGTTTTGCATATCGTAATTTCCGTTTCTAGTGAGTTTAAATCCTACGCCTGAAGGTCCTTTGGGACCCCGTTCACCTGGCTGAGCTCTAACAGCGATTTTACTCTTGGAGATTTGATGACGACCAAACTTGTCCACGCTCATCTTTATAAATGAAGTTAAGCAATAACGTTTCTTCGTTTTAATTCTTCTGTCAACGACACTACCTCGTTCTCTAGCCCCGTGTGTCCTGCAGACATAGAGTCATATAACAAACGCAGACGATTCACTAACTCGTTTGCATTATTGTAATAAACAACGTTGGTATGCTGAGTGTCTTTTAAATTCACACCAGCTCCTGATTTGCTCTTGTCTTCTCTCGGAGGAAATAGATGTGCTATAATTCTTTTATATTTCTTTGACCTGTTCCTGTACACAGGTGCGTTAGAACTGTATCCCTTTCTATGAGCGTTGGTCAGTTGGCAAATGCGTTTAAAATTTTCGAGATCTCTTTTTGTATATTTCTCTGGAATATAATTGAAGATTAGCTCGAACAGACCGCGCGTACCTCGAAAAGTTTTATTCTTTACCAGTATGTTATCTTTGTTGGTGATCTCCAATTTCGCGTCACCTATATCCAATGTACCGTCTTTAGCCAACCGAGCGCCGAACGTATGGTATTGTTTCTTCCTGCTTGTATCAGACATTGAATCTAACATCTTTAATAAATACTTTTTACCCATAGGACCTTTACTCGATATATTGTCGCTCAATATACTGACGTCTTTAGTTGACTCGTGAACAGACGTTCTTCCATCATCTTCATCCGTTACATAGTCTGCTGATGTATCCGTCAACTCAGCGCCCGACTCCTGTTTAAAGGGTATTATGTCTTGCGCGTCACCATCAATCCATGCGTTTTCACCGAGTTTTTCAGATATCTTCTTTAACGGTTCTACTATCGGTTTGAAAGTGGTCTCCAAGTATTTATCCCTTTCGCTTATGCCTAATTTCAAGGCTTCATTTTTTTTTCTGATGGTATCGCTCAACACTTTTATTTCGTTTACCAACTTCCTTTGTTTCTCCATGTATTTACTTAGCGCTTGTTATCCAGTTGAATAGCTGTATCGTAATGTTAACATTGTAAATCGCTCTGCGAGTTTATTACAACGTATCTGTCAAATCCCAGTCTGTATCGACCTTCATCGATGTTACGCTCCTTATCGACGACTAGGAATCCGAAATGATCGTTCCACGCTGTAGAACATATCTGTTTAAATCTGTTGTATTCCATATCAGCACCTACGTGATCGTTGTATACGTGTCTCGTGTTAGTCTCATCCTGCTTGAACATTATAATGAGATTGGCGTTATCTCGTAATAGCTGCTTAGGGATTTTGCTATAGGTTTGCCCTATGTAAATACAATCTATCATGTTATGTCGCCCCATGGCAAAGTACGTGGTTATGTGATGATGTCTTTCCGAGCTAACGTCATCGAATAAAAATACAGAATACGGTCGAGCTTTACTTGGTCCCATGATTTCTTCGTTTACATCAAATTTGAACCAATTGACGCCTGGCACCTCGGATATAACCTTTTCCAAAAGTAGATACTTTGGTTGGTTGAGCGACTTGGAAAATATGTATACATTATTGAATCGCAGTCCGTTAGCTTGCGTGAGCAGGTTAAACACTACGTTTGTTTTCCCGCAGTTTGATGGCCCCGAGACTATGCATCTTACAGTGTCAGGAAGTAATGCACCGTGTTTCCCTTCACTGTGGGTGGTTTTATCAGCAGTCAGAAGATCTATATTTTTAACAACAAATTTATCCTTTTGCTCTAATATTTCCATTTCTTGCCTGCTTACAGACTCATATTATACTGTACATCCGTTATTAGATTAAATCTTTTTTATTTATCCACGTATCCTGGCTGCGGTCGAAACCTAACCAACGCACAAGAACTTTATCGCCCTTTCTGCGGAGTATTTTCTCAACTAAATATACGTTTCCAACTGTAGACGGTGATAGCTCGTGCCCGTAGAAACCACCTTGTATGATATCCCCTTTGTGATCTTTCAAAAGATAAGTCTCAGGAAACGTCGGTTGTATCCTGTAAACTGTAAACACTTCATTCGAAAAATTAGGAAGGTATCCTTTGGTAAAAACGCGCTTGTGTTTGCTAATACGCACTTGATCACCGAGGAAAAACCTTTTCGGCATTCGTTTTTCCGTATGCGGTTTTGTTTGCCGGACTATACGATCAAACACCTTTCGTTCGTTCTTTTTATTAACGTCTACAGGTTTCACGCCGATAGTCCTGTGTACCGTATTATTGTATTCGTTTATCAAAACAGGTAATACGTCATGCCAGACGTATGATCCTCTTTTTGAGAAAACCTTGTACATCTTACTCTTTAGCGTTCTATTGAAACGTTCTATTATTGCAGCTTTAATTTCGCTCATGCTAGAGTAATGATTGATACGATATTTCTTCATTAATTGTTTGAATGGATTATTGAAAAATTCTTTACCATCATCCGTCTGGAGTTTCTTAATCCTCTCTTGAAGCAATAGCCCCTCTACAGCATTAGCAACGTTTTCCGAAGACTTGTTTTTTAATGGAATAGCGTGCGCAATTTTAGTAAAACAATCTATAAGTGTAAGTATGTAATTAAAACCTTTATTATCCTTAGCGTATGGTCTCATCTCTACAAGATCAGCTTGGAAAAATTTATCGTCTAGTCCTTTTAAGATAGTATTTCGTCTAGGAAATTTTCTTCTTGCTGGTGCGTGTAATTCGCGTACAATCTTTTCCCTTAACTCCATCGTTACCGTTAGTGACTATAGGAAACAAATAATAGAATTTAGATTTTTTTATATATAACTGTTGTTACGTTAACATTCGGATATATCTCGCAAGGAATAGTGCCCGTACGGTAACGTGTTTATGCAGTCTGAAAGTATTTTTCTTTTGTCGTCTCTTGTTGATAGTGATCTTTTGCGTTGTAACATGGTGTAAAGCTCATGACCGAAGCTACGAATTGTGTTGAAAGTAGCCTTGTACTCTACGTTTTCGAACAGACATTTCCTGTAGTGTTCAAACATAATAGATTTCTTCAAGTAGCTCTTTTTTATTCCTTTAGCCTTTTTTATTACTCCTTCCTCCTCTTCACAGTTGTGTCCACCTACGGCGGTAGTCATAGCGTACATCTTCGGCATCAACGCTATGAGTTCGATTATTGGGATGCTGTTTAGCTCGTCCTTAAATTTACCTAGAACCTTTTTATTAACGCCTCCGTCGTAAGTGGGATGGTGCGGTGGGTATTCGGAGAAATCAAAATCGTTTTTATGTTGAAATGTCTTGAGGTCTTCGTAAAGATCATTTGTTCGAATCCAGTAGAGAAACGCGTCTGTATCCATATACGATATTCCGATTTTATCTCTTCCGTAATGACGTACCATCTTTTCGTAGTGGAAGTCGTACATGTGCGTCTTGGAGATGTCTAAGATGGACATACCGATATAAAGTGGTCTGTCGAGAACTATCTTAGTCTTATTCATACAAACCAATACCAGATCTTTATTTATAATAATAGACGTATTAAAGTTGTCTCGCTTCACAAGTTTCATTAGTTTCTTTTCGTCTGTAACAAGCCTAACATCTATATGTTTTCGTTTGTTTTCCAGAGTTTTTCCGAAAATTGCGTTGTTCATTAATTTGAAGAAATCTCTCTGGAAAGCAGATTTAGCGGCGGATCTCCTAGCAGTGTTCGAATCGATGTACGGCTTTAACCAATATGATTGTGCAAAACGTATGACTCTATGAACTTTGGTAATACGAAGTCCTAGTTGTATGGCTTGTTGCACGGTCCAATAGTGAGCGACGTAATGATCTTTCGATTCAACAGTCATCAAAAGCTTTTTGTATTTACCTCCAGGCGGAACTTCGCTTTTTGGTAGAAGAGGGAGATCGTAGTGATGATCATGGAGCGCCTCCGGGTATTCAAAGTCGAACTCCAAAATATACCCGAAACAACCGTAACGAGGGATATGTTGAATTTCTTCTATCGTAGTTGGATCTACCCATTCGAATCCTCCAGATGGCAAGGGCATCGACATGGCCCACCCGTAAAGGTTGTTTGCGTCGAAGTACCCCAGGTAGACAGACTCTTTCTCACTATCAAAGTCAGGCAAATGCTTGTTGTTGGCTCTAACATGTTTCCTAACGCACTGCGTTAGACCGCCTCGGACGCCCGACTCTACCATGAGGATCATATCGACATCCATCATCAATTCCAAAGTGCATCCTGTTTCTCTCAACATAGCCTGCCACGCCAGTCCTGGTGAGGTGTAAGAATGGAGGGGATCAAGCCCGTAAGCGTTCATACAGGTGTTTCTAAATTCCTCCATAACATCGCAAAGAAGGGTCACGTCGAGTTGTACATAAAAATCACTGTACTCTCCCAAAGTCTTAAACTCCATTCCGTTCCATACGTTACATGCGTGTTGGTATTCTTCATCACTAATTCCGCATTCATTTAGCTTGCTGTAAAAACAATCTATGGGAGGAAGCGAAGTTTCGTTGAACCTATCTGCATCGTCTATATAATCGTAAGGGAAAACACCTTTTCTTAACACTAGTTCAAGCTTCCCTTCAGGTACAAGTTTCTTCGTCTCCAGCAGATCGTCCCGTGATAGATTTTCGCTAAGTTTCATAAGGCTTGAAGGTAAAAACCTATAAGAGTCGATGAATCTCAATTTTAGTTTACCGACCTTTTTCGAAAAACTTATAAACTTTTCTTTCGACGAGGCTAACACATCGATTTGTCCTTTCCATAAGTTCAATTCATGTATTATAAAATGTGAATCGTATCCACTTAAATTGTGCAGCACGACAGGTATAAAACTAGGTAGCTTATAATTTATGTTGCACGAGTTACAAGCCGATCCTCTATACTTTCCTGTGAGATGGTCATGGTCACGGACTTTATGATTTATGTCTGTAAAAGATTTTTTACACAAGTAACAAGTAGTTGCGGATGTGTATGCAAGTATTTCGTCATCACTCATCTCTAACATGGGAACAATATTTGAGTACATCCCTTCAACTTTCTCGGCAACAAGTTTCAGCTGTTGTAGAAAGTTCTTTACCGCATCACAACCCCTGTAAACAAGCGGTTTTGATGTTAACCCATACCTCGTGAGATGGTTTTCGTCTAAAGTAGACTTTACCATCATGCAGTAGCTATTAGGCTCGTGTTTTTGGTATAAATGTTTGGTGACGTCTTCAGGATCTTCCATAACCGTTTTAATAGGTATCAAAGTAGATTCAAAGTCGGCGTATATCACTATAGGTACACTGTATAGCTGATTCGTTTTGTTGAAAGAAACAAACCGTTTATCACGATGAGGTAATTCCATTCTAACGGGGGCATGTACTCCGCATAAGCGGTTGTGTTCGGTCAACCACCGTCGCCCTCCGAGTTCCATTGAAAGAGATTTGAAAGCAAAACATTTCTTACATACCGTCACGCTACTATCATATCTTTTCATTTGCCCACTTACCAATCTGTTAAAATTCCTAATGTAGACGTAATGCGAGACATCACCATCGTGTAGTAGTAGTAAGTCTGTGTGGCGAATATTTTCCGATTCTACTACTCTCAGCGGATAAACATTATGACTTTCGTCGAGACTAAAAACGTTCACGGATACTCCAGGATTTCGTTTTTCAAAGAGTTTTATATCCTCAACTGAGACCGGATATTGCAATCCAGCAAAGTTATACTTATTGCCAACTTGTTCGTATTTGTAGTCAACTCTATATGCGTGTTTTGGATCAACATGTTTTGCTAGCATTGCGTATCGAAAACATTTATTGTCGGAGTTCTGGACATTAATGCAAGACAAGGTGGATGCTATCGTCTTAGGTAACGGGATATAACTACTTCCACGATTACCATACCCGTGTTTATGTACTCTTACAACCATACTCTTAACTTTACCTAATGTCCATCCAGACCCCCGACTTTCGTGTTCGGTTATTTTCAAAACAATCTCCTGCATACATTCCCTGACTACGTTTTCCAGGTCTGATGCAAAAGTAATTTTTCTGTTCCTAGTTATAAACGCTCTCTGAGATATTTCTCCTTCCACATTTACAAATTCGGACTCCATCACAAGTCCAAACTTTATAAAATTTAAACGAATGAGCTCCTCTTTCAACAGCTCCACTACAACATCGCTCGCTTCAATTATGTAATCGTCCAAATAGAGTTCGGTTACGTTCCTTATAAGGAAATGTTTAACATATGACCTAGGTAACGCTTGAGATAGAAGTTCGTGTTTCAACTTTTGTCTTGGGGGAGCGTAATGTATGACTGTTGCTCTGTCAGCTACTGATTCCTTTCTAGTTTCCGGCAAGTCTGGTAAGCTGTATAATTCGTTGTTTTCTTGATCGAGAAAAGGTGTATGGAATATCTCAACATGCGACAACAGGAGTAAGCGGTCGTTGAATTCTTCTCCACAAATCTCGCACGAGAATAAGCTATTCCTTTCTGTGTTCCTTTCTCCATCAGCTGGAATAGTTCCTTCATAGTCGGGAATTGTGTAAACTTCTCTGTCTTCATTTTCCTGTGTGCAGACTCTGTGAAATAACTCAAAATGCATCAGATACAGTAACTCATCTTTGAATTCATCTCTACAAATTTCACAGCAGAAAACATTGTTAGATTCCATTTTTTAGTATATTTGTTCTACTCAAATTCAAGTTAGAAACTAAAATGATACTAAAATCATGCATGTCTTATATATATATCCTGAACTACATCCCCCACCACTATATATTTAAAAAAGCATTATCCTTGTTACCCCCCCCCCTTCTATCACTGTCCTTTCAAAAAGTTATTGCGCACGTATAAAAAAGCAAAAACTGCAAACAAGCGAATTATAATTGTTCAAACCTAACTATAATTAACATGGCTCCTCTGAATATAGAACAACCTATTCATTGTATAGAATGGTCGTGGATAGCCACTTTATCAGAGGAAGAAGTTGAACAAGTTTTTGCTGTTTTCACGGCTGTTGATATACAAAACATGACAACCGTAATGAATACCTCGTTGGAAGACTTTTTACAAACTACTGTAGACTCACTTGAGGACGATGAAGATCCTTCGTTGAAGGAAAATGTAGTGTCTTATGCTGAAGATGCAACAGATTCATATGATGGGCAACCGCAGGCTACTAGCACACCGATAAGTAGCAATCCTCGGCGTGACGGTGTATGCTCCGCAAGAAGACGACTTTCGTTCGAAGACAGTGATCAAAGCTCTCAGTAATAACCCAAAGTACTGAAAATTTCAAAACCTTTTCCAAACCAATCCTCTCAATATCACCCATCCCTCTATCTGGGAGAACCCATCAGCTGATCTATTCTATTAACTATATATAACCTTGACATACTGACCTAGTGCCTAGAACTGTGTTACGTTATTCAGTATGTTTATATCTTTAAGGGTTTGAGTAAAGTTACCCGCTTTAGCTGGAACTATCATTAAGTGTCTGCTGTTGCTATTGCTGTATCGCATCCCTGATCCGTAGTATGTTGTGGGAAACATTTGAGCTAATACAGTCCTATATTTAAAGGAATTTACTTGGCGATTAATCCTGTTGTTTCGCAAATATCCAATCCTATGAGCGTTGGTCTTGACTAATATATCTTTATAGGCTGCGATATCATTCTCGTCATAGACGTCATCATCAGGTATTCTCTTGAAAAGAAGCTCATACAATCCTTTAGTCGGATTGTAAACGGTATCACCCAATCGCAGACCACCATCTTCTTCGAACAACAATTGCGTGTCACCAACAAAGATGTTATCTTTCTCCAAACGTGGACCGTATGTATGATCAATACTCTTTTTATTACCGGCAGCGTCATTCATGAATTTCTTCATGTAAGATTTAGTGAGCGGATTAACGAAAGTCTCCTCTAACCACTCTGTTGCTACGTCATAAGCACCCGGAGTTGATATAACTTCGCCGACACTGGGTTCTGGGGGATCGGATGTCTCAGCTATTACATTTAAGTCTGTAAATTCAGGATATAACAAGGAGGCATGGTCTGTTTTCACCCTTTCTAACACTGTGTCGTCCGTCAAAGAGTGGGTCGTAGGAGATGACACCGCTTTAGGAATAAAACTATACTTTGCAAAACGTTCTCCCGAATCACACGCGGTTAGCGTTTTGGATTTATACAAAGCTTTTTCAGATAGTATTTTATCTAAAGCGGTTTTAATCAACTCTCTGATAGGTTCTATAATATAATGTAAACGTTTTTGTACTCTACTTTCGCTCTCAATTTTTCGTATCTTAAACCGATTATACTTTAACTTTATCAATTTCCTAAGCGAGGTTATTTCATTGAGAAGGTTTTCCTCAGACATATTCCCACACCTGTAAACAAAATAATACTGAGAATTCAGATAGTGAGTTTATAATATAATATGAAGTTGCATAAATAGATAAAAAGCTTGTGTTCTATACATGCTGCTCTTGTGTGCTCATGCGGCTCTAGTAGCCTTGGTAAATATGTGTCAAGGTCGTTTATAATAAAGAGAATAGAGCAGCTGATGGGCGAACCCATCAGCTGCTCTATTCTTGGAAAGGAAAGCAAAGGAAAGGAGGGTGTGTATGAGGAAACAGTTGCTGAGAAGATGAATCGTATTATTTTTTAACCCAATGTAGAAGCTTCTTTTTGGAGTTGTGATCTGCAAACTTTACTTCAAGATACCATCCGTCTTTAAGAGGTTGTTTTTTAAACTTCTTAAAAGGGAAATGTATGATGAAGGCACCTTTTGTAGTTCCCACGATGGCCTCATCATCGTTCAAGTATGATAGAAGTCGATATTTGGTGTTAGTTTTGAGTCTGGATATTTTTATTTTCGGCAAAATATTTTTTGAAGACTTATTTGTGGAAGATTTTGTTTCTTTCAGGCCTGTTGTATTACGCTCGCGATGACGGCTGCACAGTATAACACCATCACCTGCAATACGAGCGTTGCATATTCCGTTTCTCTTTATCCCTTTCGAAAATCTGTATGTACAAAGTCGGAATTGCTTTTGGGAATTGGAGGGTAGAGTAGGTAAAAACTCAAGTTTTTTGGCTGCAGTAGGTTTCGGAGAAATAGTCGAGGATGTGTTTTTACAATTTTTAACAGGACTATCTGTTAGCAGTAGGTCCTTAACCAGGTTGTTGAAATGATAGGCTGCGGTATTTGAAGTGCTTGCGGTTTCAGTTCTCCTATGTATGGTGGACATTTTTAGAGGAGCTGTAGAAATCCTGACGGTTGGATCCATTCTTCAGCTATAACATTGAGAAGCAAAATGATGATGTTATCGCGAGTCTATGCTATTTATACGATTTAAAACGAAGGAGGGGTTATACTGTATCACTAGGAAGGGAGGGGGAGAATGACGTTTTGGATGTGAAGAGGTAGGTGAGGTTTAACATAGTAGAATAGTTGAGTAAAGAAGATATCGGGGGGAGGTGGAAGGAATTGAAGTGTTCCAAATCACAAATTGAAGTAACTCTGCGGGGGGAATTGAACTTATTATTATTTTTTTTCGGTGTAGGAGGTAACAGAACGTATTATAACTTTAATACAAGCTTTGGAAAATGTGTGAAGCATTTTCTTCCAGCTAAAAACTGGGTCAAGGTCGTTTGAATATTAAAAATTTTTTTTCCTTAAAACTATGGGAAAGAATAGGAAGGAGTGACTCTAAGCAGAATGTACTGAATATCCTCCTTGTAACACTCTGCACAAAGGGATCCCTAGGCGCTCTACTAGACTGGAACGCAATTCTTCACGTCACCAGCCGAATAGACCAACGGCAACCTAGAGGGATTGGGGTGTAAGTGAATAATAGACATACGCTGAATTCGTTCTTGCTGTATGACTATTGGAAGCCGGGTGACGCAACGAATGACGCGAAATTCATCTCGCCAATCATCCGCTACGTTTACTCACCTCGGGGAAAAGACAAAAAAGGTGGGTGGGGTGGGGGGTTGGATATCAAGCTCCCAGTGAACAGAAACAATGATGTCCAGGAGAACACGCTTTGCCCGGGTTGCCCCCAGACAAACTATCCGGAGATAGCCTTAGCGTGCGTGAAAGAGGAAGGAGTATTAGGGATATTAATGATGTAAACCTGGAAGTAAGAAACATATATTATTTTACCTGAAAAGTAAACAATAAAAAAATGTTATTAAATTCCCCCCCAAATATGTGATTTTCGGTATTTTGAATAACAATTTATGTATTCCACAAGACTAAATCAACAATAATTTTACGAAATTGATTTTCACCTCATGAGATACCCCATTCTGTTCCAACTACATATATAGCACGTGCTTATGTGTAATATACTCCAGACATGGGCTTGAAGTAATTAAAAGATACCCAATAAAAATCACATTAGGGGGGGATTGATCAAAATCAGAAACAATCAAGATTCCTGAGGTAAACATGAAAGTAGGAGTAATATTGTTTATAATACCTGAAAAATAAACAAGAATAAATATTGGTATTATTTATATAAAACCTGAAATAAATAAAGATATAATTATTTTAACCTGAAAAAACTGCTGAAACAAGAATAAATATTGGTATTATTTATATAAACCTGGAAGAAATACATATATAATTATTTTAACCTGAAAAACATGCTGTGTTTATGCTATAATTATAAAAATAAAATTTAACATGCAACCACAAAATACATCTAAACATTTAGTCTAACATGCACAAAAAAATTAAATAATATAATGTAAACCAAAGTGAGCTATATAAAGTACAACAAGGAATAAACATATATTATAATTGTATTTCTTAACAAGCTAACAAAAACTCACAATACAGAGATGTTATCTCAAATTATATGCTTTGGAAATAAGATATGACCAAGATATGCGAACAATATACAACTGGCGATATTGTGGCAGATTTTTTGGGTTTCAAGCATGGTTACTTATTTTGAACCGCAAAAAACCGTTATCTCTGGGTGCATACCTTCTTTACAAAGCATAAAACCAAATTAACCTATATAAAATACAAGGGAATAAAAAATATATTAAAACATTGAAATATCTTAAAAGCTAACAAGAACATAGTATTCACTCTATAAAGTCATGCATAGAAGTGAACAGTCTCTAAACGTTTCGCTCGTTTATATAGAGCTATACCTACATGCAGTGCAACACCTGCCCCCCTATGAGTTCATCAAACCTAGTTTTACCCGTCCCCCACAACACCTGTCTTAACACCTGTCAGTGTGAGTTTTATTAATCCTAACGTAATTGCATTGTATTTCAAAACAAACACACACAAGTATGTCGTGGATATCAACTATGCCCAACACTTGTGTGTGTGTGTGTGTGTGTGTGTGTGTGTGTGTGTGTGTGTGTGTGTGTGTGTGTGTGTGTGTGTGTGTGTGTATTGTTTGATGTTTGAATATTAATAAAATAGAGGATTTTTAGTTGAGCAAAGGTGTAAAATGACTTAAGCTTGGTCAAAGCAAACACAAAATTACATTTTTTCTACAAGACATAATATATATTTTTTAAATAATAAGTTACAATAATTATACTATTAAAAAGAAATATTGTTGTTAAACAAAAAATTATTACAAATGTTAGGAAAGATAAATTCTCATAATAGAGTCAACAGTTTCTCTGCAAATTCCGCAAGTTTTGCAGGCTAATCCGCAAAGCAAACAAGCAATAACGTGTCTGCAGGGTAAATAAACCACTTGAACTTCTTCTGATAGACAGATTTTACATTCTGCACGAAGTATATCTGCTGCCAATGAGGTCTTCCTAGTAACTAAAGCCTTCTCCCTGAAACTGTCAACGGGAACGAATGCCTTGCTTTTCCCCATTTGTACGATGTCCATCGCTAGTCAATCTGAACGGCAAATGTTACTTTTTTGATAGCTATTGCAGTTTATATACGCTACTCTTTTAATTACGTCACACAATCGTGAGCACTCGCACGTACAAGCGCGCAGGTAAAGTCTTAAAAACACTTTTCAATGGTCCGAACATGATTATAACTCGAAACAGAGGTAGGTTTTTAAAAACAATTTATTCAGGCCAAATACCTGTTACAACAAACAATCGCTAGCACAACGATGTGTAAACACATTAGCTCACGAGCGAGGAACCTATATCAATAAATTAACATGCTTTTACATTTTTTAACCAGTAAAGATCTGGAGAACAAACAGAGAAGTCACCGTTCAGTCTTTGCGACTGACACATTTATTGCGAAAATAATCCCATCACCTCGTAACGGATTTCAACCGTACACACGCGACGCTATAGTAAAAATATAGGCCAGCAAAGAACTGGGTACAGAATATAATACACACATTCTCTAGGTAAACAACGGTTTTTACATTACCCCCCAACATGTCCGAACAGGCTTCTAATTACATCACACAACAGCCAACACCCATATCACCAACCAACCCATACTACCTCACCTAACGGTCTTTAACGGAAAATTAACGTATTTCTAAAAAAAACACCTGCCACATACACACACGCACAACCGCGCACAACAGCGCACATTCCAGACCTCATACCATTCACGTCACCCTCCAATAATCGCTGAAACCAACCCCTCATACCCCACCTAACCGTTTTTAACCGAAAAGTAACGTATTTTCCATCAAAACCACCTGTTTGGGGAGAAACTGTGGTTTTGCCATCTACTAATGCACATTTGTTGCATAGAAGTTTCTTTAAAAAACAGGAGTAATTTTCGGGAGTAAGTCTTTTATATATAATTTTGTAAAATGAGTTCTGTAAGTAATCTTTTTATTTCTGAACTAAATAACTTATTACATATCTAAACGCAATATCCAAGCTGATCAAAACAGGAGCATGGCTGATTGAACAGGCAAAAATGGTGAACTCTACATAAATACAGATGAGTGATACAATAATTTGGTACAATCTTCTTCAAAATTAATTCAAATAAGGTTTTATATAATTGACAGTTTAACCGTTCAAATAATGAAATATCTAATTTTTTTGTTTTAATTTCAAAGTGTTTTATATTAAAGCCACGTGGTATTAATATTCTATGTTTCAAGTAACAATATTTAGATTTACAATATGTTTAACACTTTAAATGATTGAAACAGTCTTGCGAGAGTATATCTCATATCTATAACACAATTTTATTAATTGCGTAATTGTATAGATTTGTTAACTCCCTGATCAAAGAGATTAAATATTTTACTATGAGTGTAATTAGAATATAATTTTCATTTGTTCAACTTTTCTTTGGTTTATAATTCACAACTAATTAAACTATCGATTTTATTCTTAAAACGTGTCTTTCTTTAAAACATACCTCTAATTAATGCAGTGAGATTGCACATAACTTTTGCAGGTTAATTATAAGTTATGTAACATTTACTTGAATATTCAACAACTATTATAAATAGTGTTACAAAAAAAATCTTTAGAGCTGCGCGACCAAGACCTGGTGGAAAATTTTACGCTGCTACATTGATTTCTACAAATTCGTCCTGTTTGACTTTAATCAACTGACAAAAAAAAATTAAATTGAACAAGTCAATAGTCACTAATTTCGCTAGTCACAAATAGACTCTCACTAAATTTGATACAAACTGGAAACATGTCGCTTGAGTTGCCCCCTATTACAAAGCTTTTTCACTGGAGGGTCCTGTATAAGGGGTAAGTCTTTAACAGTGATCTTCTAATATAACACAAAACTAAACTTCTTACAGTAATAATCGTGTAGGACTTAATAATAAAAGTACGTAAGGAAGTCATAAGCACTTTGACAAACATCCTTTGGTGAAACCAATAAAAGAAAATCGACACCAACAGATACTGGTGTCACAAAAACTAACTTTTCAGAATATGGGAAAAACCATCCCCTATAAATAAAAAAATCTTCAGATTTCATCTTCGTACAATTTGATATGGAATCTAAAGATTCCAGATTTGAGTCGTCTGTCAACGTTTGAGTCGCAAAACAGAATGCATCAATGAAATTCAGAAAATGCCTTCCTAACTTGAAAATCATATCTTCTCTTAGTAAATCAGTGATATAACAGAAAGTCAACGGCGCTAGAAGCATATGAAGGATTTGAAGATAATCATGCAAGATATGTCTCCAATGTTTATATCTCTTCAAGAGAAACATCACCATAAACAAATAAATTTCCTACAAGTGAGTATTTAGTTTTTAGATTGGACTTCGTTACAGAAGTGCCATAGCCACATTAGCCCGGGACTGTATCGATACTGTTTCTCTGAACGTAATAACTACATTACAAGTCGTAGCCATTCAAACAGCTGTCCTATATAGGCTCTCCATTTGTTGTACTACTTGTCTGTTTGCTACCTCATTACAACTTGCACCACAAGAATGTAGTAGACCTAATAAACCAGTTACCGGCTCCATTTTTATTGTTGGGTATTTCTCGTGGCGATTGACTACTTGCAAATCTCGAGGATAGCATTTCGAGAGAATTACATCGTAGCTGGATTTGTATTTGCTACGTGACGGCTCTGCTACTTATTTAGCAGCATCAACTGGTGGATGGACAAATCTTGTCCTATCAATCTGCAGTCCTCTTTAGGCTACTAGATGCATATAGACGGTACTACTTGCTTGGTAGCGACCGTATACCTGTTTATGTGACTACTCACCCTATTACGATCGACATCTCCGATAGATCCTTCAAATACATACTGAAATATTTTCAAAATATTTAAAATCCCTGGACATGGAAAATATTACTCCCAATGGTGTAATGGTAAATAATTTCTCCCAGACTATTTTAAATTCCACCGAAAAAAACATTCCAAAACCGACTTTTATCCATGAACCTCGCCTGTTTCATGGTGAAAGATAACTGAAGATCTCAGTTTTCATCGAAGTCCTATAATAAGGTTTAATAGACAACCAACAAATAAATACCTATAGGAATAAAAATTGCTTCATGGTAAAGCAAGGGGAATCTTTAAGCAGGATAGAAAGAATTCTTGGGAACAGTACGTTAGCACATATACATGAACAACGCCATCATCCACTGTATGGAGGAAATTAAGATCAGAGTGTGGTACTTCCAGTCCGTTACCAGTCACATAGATGAAGCAAGCGGATGGGAGATTGATCACAAACAGTGATGATATTGCTAATCTACTTCGAACATTTTTTTTCAAAATTGACGTCTAGTTCTGCTGAAAATAGAAAATGTATAAACCTAAGAAAAGTAATACTTTTCCGTGTTGGGTTGTCTGGAAAGCCATTCTCTGCAGTCAGCTCTCTCGTCATCGAGAAACTCTGCTCCAGGTCCTGATTCCATTGTATACGCTATGACTAAATAACTGCTATAACATCATCTGCGAAACTAGTTCTACGGATGTATGAAGTCCGATACCCTGGTCATTAAGCTGAGATGCCTAAAAAGAATTCATTCCCCGGGAAACAGTACCCAAAGGGTTAATTCTCCGCGAGTTAGGTTTTTTAAAATAAAGTTCAGTAACTGGTTCTCTGGCAGATTTGGGCAAGCGTTAGCACATGCGTGACTTCGCTTGGCGATGCTTGTTCAAAATTTTTATCTTTGTGACGGTGGGTAGAGCAGTCGCAAAGTGTGTGTTGTAACGGTCTGACAGTCCGTGACAAATAGGAAATAAATAATTTCCTGTTTTTAAGTAATAAAGTTGATTTTTAAATTAATCAAGTTTGGAGTTATAAGAATAATAAAGAGTGAAGAAGTAAATAAAACCATAAATAGAATAATTAAGCTAAATTAAAAAGTATTAGAAAATAAAGTTGTAATAACTAGCTAAATTTGACCATCGGGAGTGAGGCGAAAATTTTCTAAGTGCTTAAAAAAGCTATCTTAAGAACCAAACCACGTAGAACTTTCATCGACATTTTAAAAGAACCAGAATAAGCCAGAATAAACATTAGTGAAAAAAAATTTGAAAAACTTAAAAAACAAAAAAGTTACAGCAGTTTTAATAAAATAGACATTTTTCAGTGTTCCAAAAATGATAATCAAACTCTGCAAGCTAAAACAGATTCGTTGCCCGACTTGCCTGTACAAGGAATAAATCCAAAGATAGCAAGTATTGCAGGCGGGGTGAGGTGGGTTAAATTCACCGCTATATATACTAGGTCTCTAGGACCGTAGGGACAGTCTGAAATAAATTTTTAATACGAGGTGCCGTGGACCGCTATGCTGGACCGCGAGTAGGACCGCCATCAGGCCAGATGGACCAAACCTCAACGCTTCCGACGTCTAGGACTACCAAGGGATGAAGGCTTTAGACTCAGCCTCCAGGACGCGGGAATGGAGGAAAACCATCACCGACGAACCAGGGATGGCGACTTCCGATGTCCAAGGACCAGGGAATCCAGACGAGGGACTCTAGGACCGGCAGGAACATCTTTGGCAAGTCATTTTCTCTATTCGATACCAATTACGTCTAATTTAGTCAGTTAATTTTATTAAATTCAAACAAATATTCAAGCTTAAACAATGACTTCACTCTTTATAAAATTTTAATAAATTTATGCTTAATAAAATGAATTTATATGATCAGAATATTTCAAATGATAAATACTAAACTTACAAAGGGTTTTTGGCCATGAACCATTTATTTTCAAGGAAATAAGAATTTTTTGGATATTATAAGTTTAAAAATTAAGTGCCATAAATACGAATTTACCAATTCAATATAAAAGATAAATTTTTATTATGTGTAATTTGGGAAATAATTTTATGTTTATGTAAATGTAATTGATATAAATGGAAATTATAAGATTTTAAAGTATGAAAAACAACAAGTTATTTAGTGAATTGTTTTGTTAATATAATTGTGTTGTATTTGAAATTATAAATTATCTTTTTTATTTAAATAAATAAAATTAAATATGTTTTAAAAATCAACAGTATTTGCATTTCATCCTGTGTCGAATAATCAATAAAAACTGTTTAGCTTTTTCCAACTAATATGAAAATGATTATTAAATCAGTAAACAAGTTTAATTAAATTTCATTAAATGATAATAGTTAAAACCTAATGTTTTTTAAAGAGTTTCTCTCAACTAACTTCATTGAGCTAGCCTAAAGATTAGTTGGTTTTTTGTATAAAAGTCCAGAGATTTATCTACTGGCAGATTGTGTTTAAAAGGACACAGGAGCCTTTTAAAATAGGTAATTTAAACACGATCATATTTTCTACGTTCCCTTGCTGTCTCTGCAGATCATCTTCAGGTGGTAAGACTCTGTGAATATTTTGTGTATTATTTTAAATGTGTTTCTTTCCAGCTGACTATTGAAATGACATGTGTGACTATATCTAGACCATACATAATTGATAAACCAATTTTGGAGAGTTTATACTTATTTTAAATAGTAGTCAGCGGGAATAGGCTTGTTTTGGGTCTGGCCCTATGAGCGGGAAATATACACGTAACTCAGGGATTTTAGCACGGTTTAACAAGCGGGGTGATTGGCAGATGATTGGTTTGTTTATAAATAAGGTTTTTAAACATCAAAATGTTGGTATTCTGCAAGAAAGGGATATCAATAAATCAAAGTAGGGTGGGACGTTGCAGTGTGTGTAATGTTTCTTAAATTCTTTCTTTTAATTTAACTTTTGTTCCATAAAAAGTAAAGTTCCATTTGTGCAAGTTTAAAAACAAAACATCATTGTTAATAATTTAAATTAAATTTATTGTTTATATAGAAGTTTGTTGTTACATATTTCTTCCTATATATTTATATTGTTTAATATTTATTATAATGAATATATTGGTAAATATTTATTTTGTAATTGTTATTATTTATTTATTTCATTTATTTATAGTATTTTTGTGACTGAAATAATATTGATTATAGTGAGAAACGTATACTTGCCTTCAAACATCCAGTTGAGGAAAACGCAATACCTGAGTCACATAATGAAAGAAAAATCGTAAGAAATTCTGAGATTAATAGCCGAGGAGGAAATTTAACGAAAGAGATAGGTTGATGACGTCAAAACTAGTAGATGAATGACTCAAGATAACGAGAGAGCATATCAATTTCTCGACCTTGTATCTAGTCACTTAGATAGTAAACGTCCTCCTCTGCTTGGTCAGGTTATAGCAAGGAAACGAACTATCGGTCCAAATGTAGGACAGTTTTTTTGACATAATATAATTTTTAAAATCAAGAAATTTAAAAGCTCACTGCTGACAGAACTTATAATTAAAATAAACTTATAAAAACTCAAGACTAAAAATAGTGCGTTTTCAAACATCCTAGGCAATATCGTCGGTATATCCCTTCATTATTGCCGTTATTTTGTTCTATAAAAACATTAAATTTCGGTGATCAAGGCAATAAAATCCGAGACAACTTAAAATTTTGTCAACAGATAGTTAATATATATAATGATTTCTTGAGCAACTGTAGCCTATGTTATAATATTTTAAATAACAAACCCAATAACCACAAAATAACTTTATTTTATCACTTGATGTACATTTCGGTTACCAGGTAACCATCTTCTGAAGTAAAATACATCAAGTAAAATAAAGTTATTTTGTGGTTATTGGGTTTGTTATTTAAAATATTATAACAGATACGTAGTTAAGGTAAATCATTATGATGCAAGTATAAAGTTTAAGAAAATAAAGGTTTTAGTGGTAATTGTGTGTCTAATTGGAGAAAATATATTCACAGGAATACTGTACTTTAATTTATATTTGTTTTTAAAACTTCACTTTACTATCATGAACTTTTATTTACACTTGGTTTGTTTTATATATTTTACAAGTTTAGTTTAATTGTTTAAAAATCTATTTTGCGACCTTTACTAAACAGTAATGCATTTCATTGGTCATGTGCTGAACACAAAGATGGTTAAGAAAATATTGATTGTGGATGTATAAGGAAAAACTGGTTTTAGATTCAAGTAATGTGTCAATAAAGAGAGCAACGCTTAATGATGGTAGCTCATGGAAAAGACCATGTAATGGAGCTACTCAACTGCCACTGGATTTAATAGGGATAGGTTTTTTATGGCTGAGGGAAAATAACGTGTTTTGATGTAATTAAAAGGCTGTAACTGTAAGAAGAAATTATGTGGACAAAAATAAGAATTTGTAAAAGAGAAGAAAAAAACTGAAGGTAAGATAAAAGGTAAAAAAGTCTGAAATAACGATAAAGTAGGATATTTGACATATTGGAATCAGCTGATCTTACGGATAAACGAAAACAGAAGTCTGCGGATATAAATGTAACAATTGTGGCTACAATGAATAGAAATGCAAACGAGAATAAAAACCGATTATTTTTAAAAACAGTGGATTGTAAGCCCCAATAAGAACATGTGACTAAGTTATGTAATGTGGTCTCTCTCCTGAACTCTCATTTCATTCGTAACTACACGTGGCCAAAGTTCGATTAAATTTGCGATTCACTGACTCGAGAATACTAGCCTACGGACATCTAATCACTAGATTGTGAGCCCCAATAAGAATATGTAGGCCCCCATACACGGGCGAGCATGTTCTAGAGCATGTTAACGAACATGCTCGGCGTTGCCCACAGACGATAGACCATGCTCGACGTTTCCGACAGACGATCGAACATGCGTTTGAAATTGGTCTCCGCCGCCGCACAGTACTCTTGCTTTTCTTGGCGCTGTGACAGTCTAGTTGTGTCAGAGTGTGTGCAATGGATGTTAACGCTGTGGTGGCTATTTGTGGGGGTTTCATTTGTTTGAAAGATAAGACGCAAGCCACGCAAAATATGGTGCGAGGATTGGCTTAAAAATAGGAACCGGTTGTCACATGTCTCTGTTGGCAGATCTATCAGCAAACGAACCAAATGATTATAAAAATTACCTGAGGATGACTAAAGACCGTTTCGAAAACATTCTTCGACGTATTCCTCCAGAAGTTGAGAAACGGAATACTGCTATGAGGGAGTCGGTCCGCTGTAAAGAGCGCCTTGCTGCGACACTTCTGTTTTTGGCTAGTGGCAGAAGCTACGAAAACCTAAAATGCTCGCGAACATGTTGGTCATCTTCACAGACGGCCGAGCATATCCGTGTTGGGGCTCTGGCTCGCCGGGTCCGACGAGCCGAGCGCCGAACCGAACATGTTCGCCGGTTGGAATGCTCGTAGACGCCACACACCGCTAACACCGTCGCGAGCATGATCGCGATAATGCTCGCCCGTGTATGGAGGGGGGGGGAGCTTACGTAATGTGACCTTACCCCTTAACTCTAATTTTAGTCATAACTACACTTGGCCAAAACTCGTTACAAGTTTATGATTTAGTTTCTAACGCGATAGCATAGCGTATGCAACGTAATCAGCAGATTGTCGGGCTCAATAAGGTAATATGACTGTAAGTTATGTAACGTGCTCTCACTCCTGAACTCTCATTTTAATCGTGACTACGTTTGGAAAAAAAGGTTCGATAATAAATTTGCAATTCACTGACGCATGAATGATAGCGCACGGAAACGTAATCAACAGATTGTAAGCTTCAATAACAATATGTGATATGTAATGTGGTCCGACCGATGAATTCTCATTTTATTCGTAATTACGCGTGGCCAAAGGTTCGATAATTAGTTTGCGGTTTACTGACGCAAGTACGCTAGAACACGGAAACGTAATCGGCAGATTGTAAGCCTCAATAAGAACATGTGACTCTAAGTTAAGTAATGTGTTCTCACTTATGAATTCTCATTTTAATCGTATCTACGCGTGGACAAATGTTCGATATTTAGTTTGCGGTTTACTGACGCAAGTACGCTAGCACACGGAAACGTATAATCAACAGATTGTAAGCCCCTGAGGTCATACTGCGTTTAATAGTGAGGACCATATATATTTTTATTTGCAGTAATTAGTAGTTTCCAAGTCTACCGACACCAAGATTGGTGACTTACATTTAACCTGTTTATCAACTATTAATTATTAGTAAGTATGACAGTGACATATATTTATATGTACTAAGTGACAAGCGAAAAAAATTAATAAAGCTTTTTTAAATAACCTGTTGAATCCATATCTACTGATAAAAGATACTACAAGTCAGTCATCAGTAGGCTTACGCTACATTTATGGATTTTTTTAGTAGACCTACATTATATTTCAATTATAACTATTTTATATAGTTAAAAATTTTATACTTTCTTTAATTCATAAAATCAATTTCGTAATTTAAAAGCTCTACACATATGAATTGTAATTTGTATCAAAGCATTATTACTTTTAATGGATAGGTTCGGTTGATATTGTAGAATCTATCCACATTATACACAGGAGTAAAGACACTATTATAAAATTGTTTGGCCTGTGTGATAACACTATTTTGATACTAATAGCTACTTTGAATACAAATATTATTTTAAAAAAAAATATTTTTCTATCTGCAGAACCCTATGTACTGTGCCCAATCCTGGAGAGGTATAGGTACCACGTCCTGGAAGAGGCAGTTCTATCTCCGGGTTCAGCGCAGGTTACGACAGTAACAACGAGTGTTTTACCATAAACCAACAATATTGTTGGTTGTAGCCAACTTAAGAATGTTTGAAAATGTATTCAAATTGTAATTAGGAGAACTGAACGAATGTGAGGCCAAAACGCTAATGATGTAAGTGGGTTAAAATAAGGATTTCTTCTGTGAACGTAAATAAATATATTTGTAGTATGTATGAATATTTCTATTGAAGTTCAAGTAAGAAGAAGTTTTACAAAGTTAAAATAGTAATAACAATATGTTTGAACAAGTAAGAAGAGCTGAATACCTAGTCAAGGGAAATGAACTTGATGCCGCAAAGACAGCTAGGTTTAGATATAAATATAATAGGTGATTCCTGTTACACACTAAGCAATACTTTACTGTACGTACACGTAAGTCCAGCTTATTTTGAGTAGATATACTGGGCATAAATAAGAACACATTTTAACCAACTAAAACCTACATTGCTGTGTTGAATTCTTGAATTTTGTAGTCCATTACGTTCGGTGAATCTTTTTTATCACTTAAATAATAGTTTATGACTATCCGAACTTTAAATTTAGTAAATTTATGAAAACTCACTGAGACAGAACGTTTTCGATCGCTATGTGCTGATCTTCATCAGTGTCTTCTGCTTGAAGATGTTGAGTCAAGCGGTGACGGTTTTAAATGTAGGTTTCCGATAGTATCAAATAGTATGTGTGATTTGTACAATGTCTGTTCGTTTAATATGTTTGTACTTTGTGTTTTTGTGTGTCTGTAAGTTTCGTATTGTTCTAGCGTGATGAGATATGTTCCTTTTTTGTTGATGTGTAGGATTTCTAGGTTATGGTGAATGTCTGTGTATCTATGTCTTGTTTCTTTTATGTGATTGTAAAATGTTGAGTTGGTGTTCTGTTTATGTTCCTCGACTCCTTGTTTAAAGCTGCGACCTGTTTGTCCAATGCAGAATTTGTTACATTCGTCGCAGTTCATTTTGTATACGCCTGGTGCTTGTAGTTTATCTCTGATGTTGGTGTTCTGTTGTATTTTGTATTGTAACTTGTTATTGGTTTTGTATGCTATTTTGTATCCTATATAGGTGTCATGAGTCAATACATGCTTCAGGTATGAACCTGCAGTTGGCATTAGTCAATACATGCTTCAGGTTTGAACCTGCAGTTGGCATTAGTCAATACATGCTCCAGGTATGAACCTGCAGTTGGCATTAGTCAATACATGATTCAGGTGTGAACCTACAGTTGGCATGAGTCAATACATGATTCAGGTATGAACCTGCAGTTGGCATGAGTCAATACATAATTCAGGTGTGAACCTACAGTTGGCATTAGTCAATACATGCTTCAGGTATGAACCTGCAGTTGACATTAGTCAATAGATGACTCAGGTGTGAACCTACAGTTGGCATGAGTCAATACATGATTCAGGTATGAACCTGCAGATGGCATGAGTCAATACATGATTCAGGAGTGAACCTAGAGTTGGCATTAGTCAATACATGCTTCAGGTGTGAACCTGCAGTTGGCATTAGTCAATACATGCTTCAGGTATGAACCTGCAGTTGGCATTAGTCAATACATGCTTCAGGTATGAACCTGAAGTTGGCATTAGTCAATACATGCTTCAGGTATGAACCTGCAGTTGGCATTAGTCAATACATGCTTCAGGTGTGAACCTACAGTTGGCATTAGTCAATACATGCTTCAGGTGTGAACCTACAGCTGGCATGAGTCAATACATGATTCAGGTATGAACCTGCAGTTGGCATGAGTCAATACATGATTCAGGTGTGAACCTACAGTTGGCATGAGTCAATACATGCTTCAGGTATGAACCTACAGTTGGCATTAATCAATACATGCTTCAGGTGTGAACCTACAGTTGGCATTAGTCAATACATGATTCAGGTGTGAACCTACAGTTGGCATTAGTCAATACATGCTTCAGGTATGGACCTGCAGTTGGCATGAGTCAATACATGATTCAGGTATGAACCTGCAGTTGGCATGAGTCAATACATGATTCAGGTGTGAACCTACAGTTGGCATGAGTCAATACATGCTTCAGGTATGAACCTGCAGTTGGCATGAGTCAATACATGCTTCAGGTGTGAACCTACAGTTGGCATTACTCAATACATGCTTCAGGTGTGAACCTACAGTTGGCATGAGTCAATACATGCTTCAGGTGTGAACCTACAATTGGCATGAGTCAATACATGCTTCAGGTATGAACCTGCAGTTGGCATGAGTCAATACATGATTCAGGTATGAACCTGCAGTTGGAACGAGTCAATACATGCTTCAGGTATGAACCTGCAGTTGGCATTAGTCAATAAATGATTCACGTATGAACCTGCAGTTGGCATGAGTCAATACATGCTTCAGGTGTGAACCTGCAGTTGGCATGAGTCAATACATGCATCAGGTGTGAACCTACAGTTGGCATGAGTCAATACATGATTCAGGTGTGAACCTGCAGTTGGCATGAGTCAATACATGATTCAGGTATGAACCTACAGTTGGCATGAGTCAATACATGCTTCAGGTGTGAACCTACAGTTGGCATGAGTCAATACATGATTCAGGTATGAACCTACAGTTGGCCTGAGTCAATACATGCTCCATGTGTGAACCTACAGTTGGCATGAGTCAATACATGATTCAGGTATGAACCTGCAGTTGGAATGAGTCAATACATGCTTCAGGTGTGAACCTGCAGTTGGCATGAGTCAATACATGATACAGGTATGAACCTCTAGTATCTGGTCAGCGAGCTTAAAGGCGAACCTTGTGTTGATCGTTCAGTCGAGAGCAGGGGGCACCACGTGCAGGCGATCAACTTCACCCCCCCAGTGCAAATATCAGCAGAGTCCTCAGACCAAGAGCTGCATTTAGATTCCTGCTGAAGAAACCGCTACCTAGTTGCACTACTGCCGCTGACCTTGATATTTGCATGAGAAAATTTACGATCTCAGAGCTAGAACAAGCGCTTCATAATACTAAAATAAATAAAGCTGCAGGGATAGACCAGATTTTCTCTGAAATGCTGAAGAACCTGGGAGGCACTGCTAAAGAGGCGCTCCTCAAAATAATAAACCTGACATGGAGCAAACACATTCCACAGCAGTGGAGGAAAGGTGAGATAATTCCAATCCTGAAAAAGGGCAAACCCGCTAGCGACACAAGTAGTTATCGACCAATTACACTTACTAGCGCCGCATGCAAAGTAGCAGAAAGGATGGTTGCAACCCGCCTGCACAAATTCTTCGAATTACATAATGTCATTGATGATGCACAAGCGGGATTTAGGACAAAGCGCAGCACAATGGACCATGTTGTTTATTTCTCCCAATGCATAAAGGATGGTTACAATCGTAGAATGTCTTCTTTGGCGGTCCTGGTGGACCTGAAAAATGCATTCGACACAGTATGGAGACAAATGCTAATACATAAACTATCACAGAGTGGAGTAACTGGCAATCTGTTTGCATGGATTAGGTCCTTTCTTTCTCAGAGACTAATCAGAACACGCTTTGCGTGTGCTACGTCCAAATATCGTCTTCAGCGGCAGGGCTTACCACAGGGAGCGGTCCTGAGTTGTGGTCTTTTTAATCTGTTGATCAACGACATCCTTGAGGCTGTAAAGAGTGTTCCGGGGGTGGAAGCCCTGCTATATGCCGATGATTTAATTATGTGGGCTACCAGTAGCAACATCAAGTCTCTGGAAAATACTCTTAACGCTGCCCTATCAAAACTTGAACAATGGGCAAATGAAAATGCTATGGCAGTAAATCACTCAAAGACTACATTCCAGCTCTTCTCTCTGTCCACCAAACGCCAACATTTAATCTTAAAATACAAGGATAACGTTCTTGAAGAACACAACATCTCTAAATACTTGGGAGTCTCAATAGACCGAAAACTAACCTGGAAACCGCATATAGAATACTGTGCCCAGAGAGCTATAAAGAGAACAAAAATATTAAAACGACTTACGGCCACTACTTGGGGTGCAAATCAGGATGTCCTTATTGCAGCTTATAAGAGTTATGTCAGGCCGATCCTCGAATATGGAGCTGAGGCAACTATTACAGCATCAAATGCAGGTTCGCACAAATTAGAGATCACTCAGAACATTGCCCTTCGAGTTATAACAGGGGCCCCAAAATCTACCCCTGTTGCTGCAATGGAGGCCCAAACCCAAATCGAACCTATGCTGGCCAGAAGAAACAAACTAACACTCAATTTTTGGGAGCGGTACAAGAGGACATACAGTCATCGCTGGACATATTACAGGCATACGACCGAAAGGCTGAAAACCCAAAAAACATCACTATCAACGTACAACGATCTCCTGAATAAATAAAATATTCAGCCGGGAGTACCAGCTGAACCGGTTCAACATTTGACTTTTAACAACCTACCACCAGCTAGTCTGAAACTGCAAAACCATAATGCCTCAAAAAGTCAATCAAATCCCTCAGAGCTGAGGGCAGCAGCCCTTGAAACTATTAATTCTAACTTCCCGCCAGATGACTGGCTACACATCTACACAGATGGATCATCAGCAAGCGGTGGAACAGGAGCTGGGTTCCACAGCCGATTATTCGAAGGGGCTGTGGCAGTCGGCAGTAGCCAGAGCAATTATGATGGGGAGG
This sequence comes from Prosapia bicincta, assembly GCA_036971475.1. Classification (NCBI taxonomy): domain Eukaryota; kingdom Metazoa; phylum Arthropoda; class Insecta; order Hemiptera; family Cercopidae; genus Prosapia; species Prosapia bicincta. The sequence continues at coordinate 217,179 of JBAIZL010000181.1, read as the reverse complement.
TTGAAGCTATCTTGGCAGCATCCATTGAACTTTCAAAAATTAAAGGGACCTATAAGGCTGTATTTCTTGTGGACTCTATGGCAGCAATACAGGGTGTCACTAGCAACAGACAAGTGGAATGCCACCGAACATTGTCCTGTAGAAAGCAACTAGACTCCCTTCAGGAGAAGGGTTGGCAAATTCACATTCAGTGGGTGCCAAGTCATGTCAATATAGAAGGAAACGAGAAAGCCGACACTCTCGCTAAACCTAAACAGGGAGCTGCTTTACCGCAGCCACTTACCTCAACCTCTTTTCAATCGGTCAAAATACAGATAAACTCAGCTTTAAATCGCAGCACGAGAGAAAACCTAATCAGGGCCTCTCAAAACAAAAGCTGGGCTACACTCGTCACCGAAGGACCAATAAACCGTAGCCTTCCCCGCCGCACTGGTGTAGCACTGTTCCGCCTGGCTACTGGCCACGACTACCTGGCGGCACACCTCCACAGGATTCATGTACTCCAATCGCCGGATTGCATGTTGTGTGGAAACGGAACCATGGATGCGGATCACCTCCTCACATGCACTTCCTTGGGCTACGTCCAGCCAGACAAAGAGGACAAAGAGGGACGTCTCTCTCGATTGTACTGGTCAGCGCGCCACCAAATGGCCCAGCAGCCAAGGGTGGGCGTTGGCTAGTAAGTAAGTAAGTAAGGTATGAACCTACAGTTGGCATGAGTCTATACATGCTTCAGGTGTGAACCTACAGTTGGCATGAGTCGATACATGCTCCAGGTGTGAACCTACAGTTGGCATGAGTCAATACATGATTCAGGTATGAACCTGCAGTTGGCATGAGTCAATACATGCTTCAGGTGTGAACCTACAGTTGGCATGAGTCAATACATGATTCAGGTATGAACCTGCAGTTGGCATGAGTCAATACATGATTCAGGTATAAACCTGCAGTTGGCATGAGTCAATACATGCTTCAGGTATGAACCTGCAGTTGGCATTAGTCAATACATGCTTCAGGTATGAACCTGCAGTTGGCATGAGTCAATACATGCTTCAGGTATGAACCTGCAGTTGGCATGAATCAATACATGATTCAGGTATGAACCTGCAGTTGGCATGAGTCAATACATGCTTCAGGTGTGAACCAACAGTTGGCATGAGTCAATACATGATTCAGGTATGAACCTGCAGTTGGCATGAGTCAATACATGCTTCAGGTATGAACCTACAGTTGGCATGAGTCAATACATGATTCAGGTATGAACCTGCAGTTGGCATGAGTCAATACATGCTTCAGGTATGAACCTTCAGTTGGCATTAGTCAATACATGCTTCAGGTATGAACCTGCAGTTGGCATGAGTCAATACATGATTTAGGTATGAACCTGCAGTTGGCATGAGTCAATACATGCTTCAGGTATGAACCTGCAGTTGGCATGAGTCAATACATGATTCAGGTATCAACCTACAGTTGCCATTAGTCAATACATGCCTCAGGTATGAACCTACAGTTGGCATTAGTCAATACATGCTTCAGGTGTGAACCTGCAGTTGGCATGAGTCAATACATGCATCAGGTGTGAACCGACAGTTGGCATGAGTCAATACATGCTTCAGGTGTGAACCTGCAGTTGGCATGAGTCAATACATGATTCAGGTATGAACCTGCATTTGGGATGAGTCAATACATGATTCAGGTGTGAACCTACAGTTGGCAATGAGTCAATACATGCTTCAGGTATGAACCTGCAGTTGGCATGAGTCAATACATGCTTCAGGTATGAACCTGCAGTTGGCATGAGTCAATACATGCTTCAGGTGTGAACCTACAGTTGGCATTAGTCAATACATGCTTCAGGTGTGAACCTACAGTTGGCATGAGTCAATCCATGCTTCAGGTGTGAACCTACAATTGGCATGAGTCAATACATGCTTCAGGTATGAACCTGCAGATGGCATGAGTCAATACATGATTCAGGTATGAACCTGCAGTTGGAATGAGTCAATACATGCTTCATGTATGAACCTGCAGTTGGCATTAGTCAATACATGCTTCAGGTGTGAGCCTGCAGTTTGCATTAGTCAATACATGATTCAGGTATGAACCTGCAGTTGGCATGAGTTAATACATGCTTTAGGTATGAACCTGCAGTTGGCATTAGTCAATACATGCTTCAGGTATGAACCTACAGTTGGCATTAGACAATACATGCTTCAGGTGTGAACCTACAGTTGGCATTCGTCAATACATGCTTCAGGTATGAACCTGCAGTTGGCATGAGTCAATACATGCTTCAGGTGTGAACCTACAGTTGGCATTAGTCAATACATGCTTCAGATGTGAACCTACAGTTGGCATGAGTCAATACATGATTCAGGTATGAACCTGCAGTTGGCATGAGTCAATACATGATTCAGGTGTGAACCTACAGTTGGCATGAGTCAATACATGATTCAGGTATGAACCTACAGTTGGCATTAGTCAATACATGCTTCAGGTGTGAACCTACAGTTGGCATTAGTCAATACATGATTCAGGTGTGAACCTACAGTTGGCATTAGTCAATACATGCTTCAGGTATGGACCTGCAGTTGGCATGAGTCAATACATGCTTCAGGTGTCAACCTACAATTGGCATGAGTCAATACATGCTTCAGGTATGAACCTGCAGTTGGCATGAGTCAATACATGATTCAGGTATGAACCTGCAGTTGGCATTAGTCAATACATGATTCAGGTATGAACCTGCAGTTGGCATGAGTCAATACATGCTTCAGGTATGGACCTGCAGTTGGCATGAGTCAACACGTGATTCAGGTATGAACCTGCAGTTGGCATGAGTCAATACATGATTCAGGTGTGAACCTACAGTTGGCATTAGTCAATACATGCTTCAGGTATGGACCTGCAGTTGGCATGAGTGAACACATGATTCAGGTATGAACCTGCAGTTGGCATGAGTCAATACATGATTCAGGTGTGAACCTACAGTTGGCATGAGTCAATACATGCTTCAGGTATGAACCTGCAGTTGGCATGAGTCAATACATGCTTCAGGTGTGAACCTACAGTTGGCATTAGTCAATACATGCTACAGGTGTGAACCTACAGTTGGCATGAGTCAATACATGCTTCAGGTGTGAACCTACAATTGGCATGAGTCAATACATGCTTCAGGTATGAACCTGCAGTTGGCATTAGTCAATACATGCTTCAGGTGTGAACCTGCAGTTGGCATTAGTCAATACATGATTCAGGTATGAACCTGCAGTTGGCATGAGTCAATACATGCTTCAGGTGTGAACCTGCAGTTGGCATGAGTCAATACATGATTCAGGTATGAACCTACAGTTGGCCTGAGTCAATACATGCTCCAGGTGTGAACCTACAGTTGGCATGAGTCAATACATGATTCAGGTATGAACCTGCAGTTGGAATGAGTCAATACATGCTTCAGGTGTGAACCTGCAGTTGGCATGAGTCAATACATGATTCAGGTATGAACCTACAGTTGGCATGAGTCAATACATGCTTCAGGTGTGAACCTACAGTTGGCATGAGTCAATACATGATTCAGGTATGAACCTACAGTTGGCCTGAGTCAATACATGCTCCAGGTGTGAACCTACAGTTGGAATGAGTCAATACATGATTCAGGTATGAACCTGCAGTTGGCATGAGTCAATACATGCTTCAGGTGTGAACCTACAGTTGGCATGAGTCAATACATGATTCAGGTATGAACCAGCAGTTGGCATGAGTCAATACATGATTCAGGTATGAACATACAGTTGGCATGAGTCAATACATGCTTCAGGTGTGAACCTACAGTTGGCATGAGTCAATACATGCTCCAGGTGTGAACCTACAGTTGGCATGAGTCAATACATGATTCAGGTATGAACCTGCAGTTGGCATGAGTCAATACATTCTACAGGTGTGAACCTACAGTTGGCATGAGTCAATACATGATTCAGGTATGAACCTGCAGTTGGCATGAGTCAATACATGATTCAGGTATGAACCTGCAGTTGGCATGAGTCAATACATGCTTCAGGTATGAACCTGCAGTTGGCATTAGTCAATACATGCTTCAGGTATGAACCTGCAGTTGGCATGAGTCAATACATGATTCAGGTATGAACCTGCAGTTGGCATGAGTCAATACATGATTCAGGTATGAACCTACAGTTGGCATGAGTCAATACATGCTTTAGGTGTGAACCTACAGTTGGCATGAGTCAATACATGATTCAGGTATGAACCTACAGTTGGCCTGAGTCAATACATGCTCCAGGTGTGAACCTGCAGTTGGAATGAGTCAATACATGATTCAGGTATGAACCTGCAGTTGGCATGAGTCAATACATGCTTCAGGTGTGAACCTACAGTTGGCATGAGTCAATACATGATTCAGGTATGAACCTGCAGTTGGCATGAGTCAATACATGATTCAGGTATGAACATACAGTTGCCATGAGTCAATACATGCTTCAGGTGTGAACCTACAGTTGGCATGATTCAATACATGCTCCAGGTGTGAACCTACAGTTGGCATAAGTCAATACATGATTCAGGTATGAACCTGCAGTTGGCATGAGTCAATACATGCTACAGGTGTGAACCTACAGTTGGCATGAGTCAATACATGATTCAGGTATGAACCTGCAGTTGGCATGAGTCAATACATGATTCAGGTATGAACCTGCAGTTGGCATGAGTCAATACATGCTTCAGGTATGAACCTGCAGTTGGCATTAGTCAATACATGCTTCAGGTATGAACCTGCAGTTGGCATGAGTCAATACATGATTCAGGTATGAACCTGCATTTGGCATGAGTCAATACATGCTTCAGGTGTGAACCAACAGTTGGCATGAGTCAATACATGATTCAGGTATGAACCTGCAGTTGGCATTAGTCAATACATGCTTCAGGTATGAACCTGCAGTTGGCATGACTCAATACATGATTTAGGTATGAACCTGCAGTTGGCATGAGTCAATACATGCTTCCGGTATGAACCTGCAGTTGGCATGAGTCAATACATGATTCAGGTATCAACCTACAGTTGCCATTAGTCAATACATGCCTCAGGTATGAACCTACAGTTGGCATTAGTCAATACATGCTTCAGGTGTGAACCTGCAGTTGGCATGAGTCAATACATGCATCAGGTGTGAACCGACAGTTGGCATGAGTCAATACATGCTTCAGGTGTGAACCTGCAGTTGGCATGAGTCAATACATGATTCAGGTATGAACCTGCATTAGGGATGAGTCAATACATGATTCAGGTGTGAACCTACAGTTGGCATGAGTCAATACATACTTCAGGTATGAACCTGCAGTTGGCATGTGTCAATACATGCTTCAGGTGTGAACCTACAGTTGGCATTAGTCAATACATGCTTCAGGTGTGAACCTACAGTTGGCATGAGTCAATACATGCTTCAGGTGTGAACCTACAATTGGCATGAGTCAATCCATGCTTCAGGTATGAACCTGCAGTTGGCATGAGTCAATACATGCTTCAGGTGTGAACCTACAGTTGGCATTAGTCAATACATGCTTCAGGTGTGAACCTACAGTTGGCATGAGTCAATCCATGCTTCAGGTGTGAACCTACAATTGGCATGAGTCAATACATGCTTCAGGTATGAACCTGCAGATGGCATGAGTCAATACATGATTCAGGTATGAACCTGCAGTTGGAATGAGTCAATACATGCTTCATGTATGAACCTGCAGTTGGCATTAGTCAAAACATGCTTCAGGTGTGAGCCTGCAGTTTGCATTAGTCAATACATGGTTCAGGTATGAACCTGCAGTTGGCATGAGTTAATACATGCTTTAGGTATGAACCTGCAGTTGGCATTAGTCAATACATGCTTCAGGTATGAACCTACAGTTGGCATTAGTCAATACATGCTTCAGGTGTGAACCTACAGTTGGCATTCGTCAATACATGCTTCAGGTATGAACCTGCAGTTGGCATGAGTCAATACATGCTTCAGGTGTGAACCTACAGTTGGCATTAGTCAATACATGCTTCAGATGTGAACCTACAGTTGGCATGAGTCAATACATGATTCAGGTATGAACCTGCAGTTGGCATGAGTCAATACATGATTCAGGTGTGAACCTACAGTTGGCATGAGTCAATACATGATTCAGGTATGAACCTACAGTTGGCATTAGTCAATACATGCTTCAGGTGTGAACCTACAGTTGGCATTAGTCAATACATGATTCAGGTGTGAACCTATAGTTGGCATTAGTCAATACATGCTTCAGGTATGGACCTGCAGTTGGCATGAGTCAATACATGCTTCAGGTGTCAACCTACAATTGGCATGAGTCAATACATGCTTCAGGTATGAACCTGCAGTTGGCATGAGTCAATACATGATTCAGGTATGAACCTGCAGTTGGCATTAGTCAATACATGATTCAGGTATGAACCTGCAGTTGGCATGAGTCAATACATGCTTCAGGTATGGACCTGCAGTTGGCATGAGTCAACACGTGATTCAGGTATGAACCTGCAGTTGGCATGAGTCAATACATGATTCAGGTGTGAACCTACAGTTGGCATTAGTCAATACATGCTTCAGGTATGGACCTGCAGTTGGCATGAGTGAACACATGATTCAGGTATGAACCTGCAGTTGGCATGAGTCAATACATGATTCAGGTGTGAACCTACAGTTGGCATGAGTCAATACATGCTTCAGGTATGAACCTGCAGTTGGCATGAGTCAATACATGCTTCAGGTGTGAACCTACAGTTGGCATTAGTCAATACATGCTACAGGTGTGAACCTACAGTTGGCATGAGTCAATACATGCTTCAGGTGTGAACCTACAGTTGGCATGAGTCAATACATGCTTCAGGTATGAACCTGCAGTTGGCATGAGTCAATACATGCTTCAGGTATGAACCTGCAGATGGCATGAGTCAATACATGATTCAGGTATGAACCTGCAGTTGGAATGAGTCAATACATGCTTCATGTATGAACCTGCAGTTGGCATTAGTCAATACATGCTTCAGGTGTGAGCCTGCAGTTTGCATTAGTCAATACATGATTCAGGTATGAACCTGCAGTTGGCATGAGTTAATACATGCTTTAGGTATGAACCTGCAGTTGGCATTAGTCAATACATGCTTCAGGTATGAACCTACAGTTGGCATTAGACAATACATGCTTCAGGTGTGAACCTACAGTTGGCATTCGTCAATACATGCTTCAGGTGTGAACCTACAGTTGGCATTAGTCAATACATGATTCAGGTGTGAACCTACAGTTGGCATTAGTCAATACATGCTTCAGGTATGGACCTGCAGTTGGCATGAGTCAATACATGCTTCAGGTGTCAACCTACAATTGGCATGAGTCAATACATGCTTCAGGTATGAACCTGCAGTTGGCATGAGTCAATACATGATTCAGGTATGAACCTGCAGTTGGCATTAGTCAATACATGATTCAGGTATGAACCTGCAGTTGGCATGAGTCAATACATGCTTCAGGTATGGACCTGCAGTTGGCATGAGTCAACACGTGATTCAGGTATGAACCTGCAGTTGGCATGAGTCAATACATGATTCAGGTGTGAACCTACAGTTGGCATTAGTCAATACATGCTTCAGGTATGGACCTGCAGTTGGCATGAGTGAACACATGATTCAGGTATGAACCTGCAGTTGGCATGAGTCAATACATGATTCAGGTGTGAACCTACAGTTGGCATGAGTCAATACATGCTTCAGGTATGAACCTGCAGTTGGCATGAGTCAATACATGCTTCAGGTGTGAACCTACAGTTGGCATTAGTCAATACATGCTACAGGTGTGAACCTACAGTTGGCATGAGTCAATACATGCTTCAGGTGTGAACCTACAATTGGCATGAGTCAATACATGCTTCAGGTATGAACCTGCAGTTGGCATTAGTCAATACATGCTTCAGGTGTGAACCTGCAGTTGGCATTAGTCAATACATGATTCAGGTATGAACCTGCAGTTGGCATGAGTCAATACATGCTTCAGGTGTGAACCTGCAGTTGGCATGAGTCAATACATGATTCAGGTATGAACCTACAGTTGGCCTGAGTCAATACATGCTCCAGGTGTGAACCTACAGTTGGCATGAGTCAATACATGATTCAGGTATGAACCTGCAGTTGGAATGAGTCAATACATGCTTCAGGTGTGAACCTGCAGTTGGCATGAGTCAATACATGATTCAGGTATGAACCTGCAGTTGGCATGAGTCAATACATGATTCAGGTATGAACATACAGTTGCCATGAGTCAATACATGCTTCAGGTGTGAACCTACAGTTGGCATGATTCAATACATGCTCCAGGTGTGAACCTACAGTTGGCATAAGTCAATACATGATTCAGGTATGAACCTGCAGTTGGCATGAGTCAATACATGCTACAGGTGTGAACCTACAGTTGGCATGAGTCAATACATGATTCAGGTATGAACCTGCAGTTGGCATGAGTCAATACATGATTCAGGTATGAACCTGCAGTTGGCATGAGTCAATACATGCTTCAGGTATGAACCTGCAGTTGGCATTAGTCAATACATGCTTCAGGTATGAACCTGCAGTTGGCATGAGTCAATACATGATTCAGGTATGAACCTGCATTTGGCATGAGTCAATACATGCTTCAGGTGTGAACCAACAGTTGGCATGAGTCAATACATGATTCAGGTATGAACCTGCAGTTGGCATTAGTCAATACATGCTTCAGGTATGAACCTGCAGTTGGCATGACTCAATACATGATTTAGGTATGAACCTGCAGTTGGCATGAGTCAATACATGCTTCCGGTATGAACCTGCAGTTGGCATGAGTCAATACATGATTCAGGTATCAACCTACAGTTGCCATTAGTCAATACATGCCTCAGGTATGAACCTACAGTTGGCATTAGTCAATACATGCTTCAGGTGTGAACCTGCAGTTGGCATGAGTCAATACATGCATCAGGTGTGAACCGACAGTTGGCATGAGTCAATACATGCTTCAGGTGTGAACCTGCAGTTGGCATGAGTCAATACATGATTCAGGTATGAACCTGCATTTGGGATGAGTCAATACATGATTCAGGTGTGAACCTACAGTTGGCATGAGTCAATACATACTTCAGGTATGAACCTGCAGTTGGCATGTGTCAATACATGCTTCAGGTGTGAACCTACAGTTGGCATTAGTCAATACATGCTTCAGGTGTGAACCTACAGTTGGCATGAGTCAATACATGCTTCAGGTGTGAACCTACAATTGGCATGAGTCAATCCATGCTTCAGGTATGAACCTGCAGTTGGCATGAGTCAATACATGCTTCAGGTGTGAACCTACAGTTGGCATTAGTCAATACATGCTTCAGGTGTGAACCTACAGTTGGCATGAGTCAATCCATGCTTCAGGTGTGAACCTACAATTGGCATGAGTCAATACATGCTTCAGGTATGAACCTGCAGATGGCATGAGTCAATACATGATTCAGGTATGAACCTGCAGTTGGAATGAGTCAATACATGCTTCATGTATGAACCTGCAGTTGGCATTAGTCAATACATGCTTCAGGTGTGAGCCTGCAGTTTGCATTAGTCAATACATGATTCAGGTATGAACCTGCAGTTGGCATGAGTTAATACATGCTTTAGGTATGAACCTGCAGTTGGCATTAGTCAATACATGCTTCAGGTATGAACCTACAGTTGGCATTAGTCAATACATGCTTCAGGTGTGAACCTACAGTTGGCATTCGTCAATACATGCTTCAGGTATGAACCTGCAGTTGGCATGAGTCAATACATGCTTCAGGTGTGAACCTACAGTTGGCATTAGTCAATACATGCTTCAGATGTGAACCTACAGTTGGCATGAGTCAATACATGATTCAGGTATGAACCTGCAGTTGGCATGAGTCAATACATGATTCAGGTGTGAACCTACAGTTGGCATGAGTCAATACATGATTCAGGTATGAACCTACAGTTGGCATTAGTCAATACATGCTTCAGGTGTGAACCTACAGTTGGCATTAGTCAATACATGATTCAGGTGTGAACCTACAGTTGGCATTAGTCAATACATGCTTCAGGTATGGACCTGCAGTTGGCATGAGTCAATACATGCTTCAGGTGTCAACCTACAATTGGCATGAGTCAATACATGCTTCAGGTATGAACCTGCAGTTGGCATGAGTCAATACATGATTCAGGTATGAACCTGCAGTTGGCATTAGTCAATACATGATTCAGGTATGAACCTGCAGTTGGCATGAGTCAATACATGCTTCAGGTATGGACCTGCAGTTGGCATGAGTCAACACGTGATTCAGGTATGAACCTGCAGTTGGCATGAGTCAATACATGATTCAGGTGTGAACCTACAGTTGGCATTAGTCAATACATGCTTCAGGTATGGACCTGCAGTTGGCATGAGTGAACACATGATTCAGGTATGAACCTGCAGTTGGCATGAGTCAATACATGATTCAGGTGTGAACCTACAGTTGGCATGAGTCAATACATGCTTCAGGTATGAACCTGCAGTTGGCATGAGTCAATACATGCTTCAGGTGTGAACCTACAGTTGGCATTAGTCAATACATGCTACAGGTGTGAACCTACAGTTGGCATGAGTCAATACATGCTTCAGGTGTGAACCTACAATTGGCATGAGACAATACATGCTTCAGGTATGAACCTGCAGTTGGCATTAGTCAATACATGCTTCAGGTGTGAACCTGCAGTTGGCATTAGTCAATACATGATTCAGGTATGAACCTGCAGTTGGCATGAGTCAATACATGCTTCAGGTGTGAACCTGCAGTTGGCATGAGTCAATACATGATTCAGGTATGAACCTACAGTTGGCCTGAGTCAATACATGCTCCAGGTGTGAACCTACAGTTGGCATGAGTCAATACATGATTCAGGTATGAACCTGCAGTTGGAATGAGTCAATACATGCTTCAGGTGTGAACCTGCAGTTGGCATGAGTCAATACATGATTCAGGTATGAACCTACAGTTGGCATGAGTCAATACATGCTTCAGGTGTGAACCTACAGTTGGCATGAGTCAATACATGATTCAGGTATGAACCTACAGTTGGCCTGAGTCAATACATGCTCCAGGTGTGAACCTACAGTTGGAATGAGTCAATACATGATTCAGGTATGAACCTGCAGTTGGCATGAGTCAATACATGCTTCAGGTGTGAACCTACAGTTGGCATGAGTCAATACATGATTCAGGTATGAACCAGCAGTTGGCATGAGTCAATACATGATTCAGGTATGAACATACAGTTGGCATGAGTCAATACATGCTTCAGGTGTGAACCTACAGTTGGCATGAGTCAATACATGCTCCAGGTGTGAACCTACAGTTGGCATGAGTCAATACATGATTCAGGTATGAACCTGCAGTTGGCATGAGTCAATACATTCTACAGGTGTGAACCTACAGTTGGCATGAGTCAATACATGATTCAGGTATGAACCTGCAGTTGGCATGAGTCAATACATGATTCAGGTATGAACCTGCAGTTGGCATGAGTCAATACATGCTTCAGGTATGAACCTGCAGTTGGCATTAGTCAATACATGCTTCAGGTATGAACCTGCAGTTGGCATGAGTCAATACATGATTCAGGTATGAACCTGCAGTTGGCATGAGTCAATACATGATTCAGGTATGAACCTACAGTTGGCATGAGTCAATACATGCTTTAGGTGTGAACCTACAGTTGGCATGAGTCAATACATGCTACAGGTATGAACCTGCAGTTGGCATGAGTCAATACATGATTCAGGTATGAACCTGCAGTTGGCATGAGTCAATACATGCTTCAGGTATGAACCTGCAGTTGGCATTAGTCAATACATGCTTCAGGTATGAACCTGCAGTTGGCATGAGTCAATACATGATTCAGGTATGAACCTGCATTTGGCATGAGTCAATACATGCTTCAGGTGTGAACCAACAGTTGGCATGAGTCAATACATGATTCAGGTATGAACCTGCAGTTGGCATTAGTCAATACATGCTTCAGGTATGAACCTGCAGTTGGCATGACTCAATACATGATTTAGGTATGAACCTGCAGTTGGCATGAGTCAATACATGCTTCCGGTATGAACCTGCAGTTGGCATGAGTCAATACATGATTCAGGTATCAACCTACAGTTGCCATTAGTCAATACATGCCTCAGGTATGAACCTACAGTTGGCATTAGTCAATACATGCTTCAGGTGTGAACCTGCAGTTGGCATGAGTCAATACATGCATCAGGTGTGAACCGACAGTTGGCATGAGTCAATACATGCTTCAGGTGTGAACCTGCAGTTGGCATGAGTCAATACATGATTCAGGTATGAACCTGCATTTGGGATGAGTCAATACATGATTCAGGTGTGAACCTACAGTTGGCATGAGTCAATACATACTTCAGGTATGAACCTGCAGTTGGCATGTGTCAATACATGCTTCAGGTGTGAACCTACAGTTGGCATTAGTCAATACATGCTTCAGGTGTGAACCTACAGTTGGCATGAGTCAATACATGCTTCAGGTGTGAACCTACAATTGGCATGAGTCAATACATGCTTCAGGTATGAACCTGCAGTTGGCATGAGTCAATACATGATTCAGGTATGAACCTGCAGTTGTAATGAGTCAATACATGCTTCATGTATGAACCTGCAGTTGGCATTAGTCAATACATGCTTCAGGTGTGAACCTGCAGTTGGCATTAGTCAATACATGATTCAGGTATGAACCTGCAGTTGGCATGAGTTAATACATGCTTCAGGTATGAACCTGCATTTGGCATTAGTCAATACATGCTTCAGGTATGAACCTACAGTTGGCATTAGTCAATATATGCTTCAGGTGTGAACCTACAGTTGGCATTAGTCAATACATGCTTCAGGTATGAACCTGCAGTTGGCATGAGTCAATACATGCTTCAGGTGTGAACCTACAGTTGGCATTAGTCAATACATGCTTCAGATGTGAACCTACAGTTGGCATGAGTCAATACATGATTCAGGTATGAACCTGCAGTTGGCATGAGTCAATACATGATTCAGGTGTGAACCTACAGTTGGCATGAGTCAATACATGATTCAGGTATGAACCTACAGTTGGCATTAGTCAATACATGCTTCAGGTGTGAACCTACAGTTGGCATTAGTCAATACATGATTCAGGTGTGAACCTACAGTTGGCATTAGTCAATTCATGCTTCAGGTATGGACCTGCAGTTGGCATGAGTCAATACATGATTCAGGTATGAACCTGCAGTTGGCATGAGTCAATACATGCTTCAGGTGTGAACCTACAATTGGCATGAGTCAATACATGCTTCAGGTATGAACCTGCAGTTGGCATGAGTCAATATATGCTTCAGGTATGAACCTGCAGTTGGCATTAGTCAATACATGATTCAGGTATGAACCTACAGTTGGCATTAGTCAAAACATGCTTCAGGTGTGAACCTACAGTTGTCATTAGTCAATACATGCTTCAGGTATGAACCTGCAGTTGGCATGAGTCAATACATACTTCAGGTGTGAACCTACAGTTGGCATTAGTCAATACATGCTTCAGATGTGAACCTACAGTTGGCATGAGTCAATACATGATTCAGGTATGAACCTGCAGTTGGCATGAGTCAATACATGATTCAGGTGTGAACCTACTGTGTGCATGAGTCAATACATGCTTCAGGTATGAACCTACAGTTGGCTTTAGTCAATACATGCTTCAGGTGTGAGCCTACAGTTGGCATTAGTCAATACATGATTCAGGTGTGAACCTACAGTTGGCATTAGTCAATACATGCTTCAGGTATGGACCTGCAGTTGGCATGAGTCAACACATGATTCAGGTATGAACCTACAGTTGGCATTAGTCAATACATGATTCAGGTGTGAACCTACAGTTGGCATTAGTCAATACATGCTTCAGGTATGGACCTGCAGTTGGCATGAGTCAATACATGATTCAGGTATGAACCAGCAGTTGGCATGAGTCAATACATGCTTCAGGTGTGAACCTACAAATGGCCTGAGTCAATACATGCTTCAGGTATGAACCTGCAGTTGGCATGAGTCAATACATGATTCAGGTATGAACCTGCAGTTGGCATTAGTCAATACATGATTCAGGTATGAACCTGCAGTTGGCATGAGTCAATACATGCTTCAGGTATGAACCTGCAGTTGGAATTAGTCAATACATGCTTCAGGTATGAACCTACAGTTGGCATTAGTCAAAACATGCTTCAGGTGTGAACCTACAGTTGGCATTAGTCAATACATGCTTCAGGTATGAACCTGCAGTTGGCATGAGTCAATACATGCTTCAGGTGTGAACCTACAGTTGGCATTAGTCAATACATGCTTCAGATGTGAACCTACAGTTGGCATGAGTCAATACATGATTCAGGTATGAACCTGCAGTTGGCATGAGTCAATACATGATTCAGGTGTGAACCTACAGTTGGCATGAGTCAATACATGCTTCAGGTATGAACGTACAGTTGGCATTAGTCAATACATGCTTCAGGTGTGAGCCTACAGTTGGCATTAGTCAATACATGATTCAGGTGTGAACCTACAGTTGGCATTAGTCAATACATGCTTCAGGTATGGACCTGCAGTTGGCATGAGTCAACACGTGATTCAGGTATGAACCTGCAGTTGGCATGAGTCAATACATGATTCAGGTGTGAACCTACAGTTGGCATTAGTCAATACATGCTTCAGGTATGGACCTGCAGTTGTCATGAGTGAACACATGATTCAGGTATGAACCTGCAGTTGGCATGAGTCAATACATGATTCAGGTGTGAACCTACAGTTGGCATGAGTCAATACATGCTTCAGGTATGAACCTGCAGTTGGCATGAGTCAATACATGCTTCAGGTGTGAACCTACAGTTGGCATTAGTCAATACATGCTACAGGTGTGAACCTACAGTTGGCATGAGTCAATACATGCTTCAGGTGTGAACCTACAATTGGCATGAGTCAATACATGCTTCAGGTATGAACCTGCAGTTGGCATTAGTCAATACATGCTTCAGGTGTGAACCTGCAGTTGGCATTAGTCAATACATGATTCAGGTATGAACCTGCAGTTGGCATGAGTCAATACATGCTTCAGGTGTGAACCTGCAGTTGGCATGAGTCAATACATGATTCAGGTATGAACCTGCAGTTGGAATGAGTCAATACATGCTTCAGGTGTGAACCTGCAGTTGGCATGAGTCAATACATGATACAGGTATGAACCTCTAGTATCTGGTCAGCGAGCTTAAAGGCGAACCTTGTGTTGATCGTTCAGTCGAGAGCAGGGGGCACCACGTGCAGGCGATCAACTTCACCCCCCCAGTGCAAATATCAGCAGAGTCCTCAGACCAAGAGCTGCATTTAGATTCCTGCTGAAGAAACCGCTACCTAGTTGCACTACTGCCGCTGACCTTGATATTTGCATGAGAAAATTTACGATCTCAGAGCTAGAACAAGCGCTTCATAATACTAAAATAAATAAAGCTGCAGGGATAGACCAGATTTTCTCTGAAATGCTGAAGAACCTGGGAGGCACTGCTAAAGAGGCGCTCCTCAAAATAATAAACCTGACATGGAGCAAACACATTCCACAGCAGTGGAGGAAAGGTGAGATAATTCCAATCCTGAAAAAGGGCAAACCCGCTAGCGACACAAGTAGTTATCGACCAATTACACTTACTAGCGCCGCATGCAAAGTAGCAGAAAGGATGGTTGCAACCCGCCTGCACAAATTCTTCGAATTACATAATGTCATTGATGATGCACGAGCGGGATTTAGGACAAAGCGCAGCACAATGGACCATGTTGTTTATTTCTCCCAATGCATAAAGGATGGTTACAATCGTAGAATGTCTTCTTTGGCGGTCCTGGTGGACCTGAAAAATGCATTCGACACAGTATGGAGACAAATGCTAATACATAAACTATCACAGAGTGGAGTAACTGGCAATCTGTTTGCATGGATTAGGTCCTTTCTTTCTCAGAGACTAATCAGAACACGCTTTGCGTGTGCTACGTCCAAATATCGTCTTCAGCGGCAGGGCTTACCACAGGGAGCGGTCCTGAGTTGTGGTCTTTTTAATCTGATGATCAACGACATCCTTGAGGCTGTAAAGAGTGTTCCGGGGGTGGAAGCCCTGCTATATGCCGATGATTTAATTATGTGGGCTACCAGTAGCAACATCAAGTCTCTGGAAAATACTCTTAACGCTGCCCTATCAAAACTTGAACAATGGGCAAATGAAAATGCTATGGCAGTAAATCACTCAAAGACTACATTCCAGCTCTTCTCTCTGTCCACCAAACGCCAACATTTAATCTTAAAATACAAGGATAACGTTCTTGAAGAACACAACATCTCTAAATACTTGGGAGTCTCAATAGACCGAAAACTAACCTGGAAACCGCATATAGAATACTGTGCCCAGAGAGCTATAAAGAGAACAAAAATATTAAAACGACTTACGGCCACTACTTGGGGTGCAAATCAGGATGTCCTTTTTGCAGCTTATAAGAGTTATGTCAGGCCGATCCTCGAATATGGAGCTGAGGCAACTATTACAGCATCAAATGCAGGTTCGCACAAATTAGAGATCACCCAGAACATTGCCCTTCGAGTTATAACAGGGGCCCCAAAATCTACCCCTGTTGCTGCAATGGAGGCCCAAACCCAAATCGAACCTATGCTGGCCAGAAGAAACAAACTAACACTCAATTTTTGGGAGCGGTACAAGAGGACATACAGTCATCGCTGGACATATTACAGGCATACGACCGAAAGGCTGAAAACCCAAAAAACATCACTATCAACGTACAACGATCTCCTGAATAAATAAAATATTCAGCCGGGAGTACCAGCTGAACCGGTTCAACATTTGACTTTTAACAACCTACCACCAGCTAGTCTGAAACTGCAAAACCATAATGCCTCAAAAAGTCAATCAAATCCCTCAGAGCTGAGGGCAGCAGCCCTTGAAACTATTAATTCTAACTTCCCGCCAGATGACTGGCTACACATCTACACAGATGGATCATCAGCAAGCGGTGGAACAGGAGCTGGGTTCCACAGCCGATTATTCGAAGGGGCTGTGGCAGTCGGCAGTAGCCAGAGCAATTATGATGGGGAGGTTGAAGCTATCTTGGCAGCATCCATTGAACTTTCAAAAATTAAAGGGACCTATAAGGCTGTATTTCTTGTGGACTCTATGGCAGCAATACAGGGTGTCACTAGCAACAGACAAGTGGAATGCCACCGAACATTGTCCTGTAGAAAGCAACTAGACTCCCTTCAGGAGAAGGGTTGGCAAATTCACATTCAGTGGGTGCCAAGTCATGTCAATATAGAAGGAAACGAGAAAGCCGACACTCTCGCTAAACCTAAACAGGGAGCTGCTTTACCGCAGCCACTTACCTCAACCTCTTTTCAATCGGTCAAAATACAGATAAACTCAGCTTTAAATCGCAGCACGAGAGAAAACCTAATCAGGGCCTCTCAAAACAAAAGCTGGGCTACACTCGTCACCGAAGGACCAATAAACCGTAGCCTTCCCCGCCGTACTGGTGTAGCACTGTTCCGCCTGGCTACTGGCCACGACTACCTGGCGGCACACCTCCACAGGATTCATGTACTCCAATCGCCGGATTGCATGTTGTGTGGAAACGGAACCATGGATGCGGATCACCTCCTCACATGCACTTCCTTGGGCTACGTCCAGCCAGACAAAGAGGACAAAGAGGGACGTCTCTCTCGATTGTACTGGTCAGCGCGCCACCAAATGGCCCAGCAGCCAAGGGTGGGCGTTGGCTAGTAAGTAAGTAAGTAAGGTATGAACCTACAGTTGGCATGAATCTATACATGCTTCAGGTGTGAACCTACAGTTGGCATGAGTCGATACATGCTCCAGGTGTGAACCTACAGTTGGCATGAGTCAATACATGATTCAGGTATGAACCTGCAGTTGGCATGAGTCAATACATGCTTCAGGTGTGAACCTACAGTTGGCATGAGTCAATACATGATTCAGGTATGAACCTGCAGTTGGCATGAGTCAATACATGATTCAGGTATAAACCTGCAGTTGGCATGAGTCAATACATGCTTCAGGTATGAACCTGCAGTTGGCATTAGTCAATACAAGCTTCAGGTATGAACCTGCAGTTGGCATGAGTCAATACATGCTTCAGGTATGAACCTGCAGTTGGCATGAATCAATACATGATTCAGGTATGAACCTGCAGTTGGCATGAGTCAATATATGCTTCAGGTGTGAACCAACAGTTGGCATGAGTCAATACATGATTCAGGTATGAACCTGCAGTTGGCATGAGTCAATACATGCTTCAGGTATGAACCTACAGTTGGCATGAGTCAATACATGATTCAGGTATGAACCTGCAGTTGGCATGAGTCAATACATTCTTCAGGTATGAACCTTCAGTTGGCATTAGTCAATACATGCTTCAGGTATGAACCTGCAGTTGGCATGAGTCAATACATGATTTAGGTATGAACCTGCAGTTGGCATGAGTCAATACATGCTTCAGGTATGAACCTGCAGTTGGCATGAGTCAATACATGATTCAGGTATCAACCTACAGTTGCCATTAGTCAATACATGCCTCAGGTATGAACCTACAGTTGGCATTAGTCAATACATGCTTCAGGTGTGAACCTGCAGTTGGCATGAGTCAATACATGCATCAGGTGTGAACCGACAGTTGGCATGAGTCAATACATGCTTCAGGTGTGAACCTGCAGTTGGCATGAGTCAATACATGATTCAGGTATGAACCTGCATTTGGGATGAGTCAATACATGATTCAGGTGTGAACCTACAGTTGGCATGAGTCAATACATGCTTCAGGTATGAACCTGCAGTTGGCATGAGTCAATACATGCTTCAGGTATGAACCTGCAGTTGGCATGAGTCAATACATGCTTCAGGTGTGAACCTACAGTTGGCATTAGTCAATACATGCTTCAGGTGTGAACCTACAGTTGGCATGAGTCAATCCATGCTTCAGGTGTGAACCTACAATTGGCATGAGTCAATACATGCTTCAGGTATGAACCTGCAGATGGCATGAGTCAATACATGATTCAGGTATGAACCTGCAGTTGGAATGAGTCAATACATGCTTCATGTATGAACCTGCAGTTGGCATTAGTCAATACATGCTTCAGGTGTGAGCCTGCAGTTTGCATTAGTCAATACATGATTCAGGTATGAACCTGCAGTTGGCATGAGTTAATACATGCTTTAGGTATGAACCTGCAGTTGGCATTAGTCAATACATGCTTCAGGTATGAACCTACAGTTGGCATTAGTCAATACATGCTTCAGGTGTGAACCTACAGTTGGCATTAGTCAATACATGCTTCAGGTATGAACCTGCAGTTGGCATGAGTCAATACATGCTTCAGGTGTGAACCTACAGTTGGCATTAGTCAATACATGCTTCAGATGTGAACCTACAGTTGGCATGAGTCAATACATGATTCAGGTATGAACCTGCAGTTGGCATTAGTCAATACATGATTCAGGTGTGAACCTACAGTTGGCATGAATCAATACATGATTCAGGTATGAACCTACAGTTGGCATTATTCAATACATGCTTCAGGTGTGAACCTACAGTTGGCATTAGTCAATACATGATTCAGGTGTGAACCTACAGTTGGCATTAGTCAATACATGCTTCAGGTATGGACCTGCAGTTGGCATGAGTCAATACATGATTCAGGTATGAACCTGCAGTTGGCATGAGTCAATACATGCTTCAGGTGTCAACCTACAATTGGCATGAGTCAATACATGCTTCAGGTATGAACCTGCAGTTGGCATGAGTCAATACATGATTCAGGTATGAACCTGCAGTTGGCATTAGTCAATACATGATTCAGGTATGAACCTGCAGTTGGCATGAGTCAATACATGCTTCAGGTATGAACCTGCAGTTGGCATTAGTCAATACATGCTTCAGGTATGAACCTGCAGTTGGCATGAGTCAATACATGCTTCAGGTGTGAACCTACAGTTGGCATTAGTCAATACATGCTTCAGCTGTGAACCTACAGTTGACATGAGTGAACACATGATTCAGGTATGAACCTGCAGTTGGCATGAGTCAATACATGATTCAGGTGTGAACCTACAGTTGGCATGAGTCAATACATGCTTCAGGTATGAACCTGCAGTTGGCATGAGTCAATACATGCTTCAGGTGTGAACCTACAGTTGGCATTAGTCAATACATGCTACAGGTGTGAACCTACAGTTGGCATGAGTCAATACATGCTTCAGGTGTGAACCTACAATTGGCATGAGTCAATACATGCTTCAGGTATGAACCTGCAGTTGGCATTAGTCAATAAATGCTTCAGGTGTGAACCTGCAGTTGGCATTAGTCAATACATGATTCAGGTATGAACCTGCAGTTGGCATGAGTCAATACATGCTTCAGGTGTGAACCTGCAGTTGGCATGAGTCAATACATGATTCAGGTATGAACCTACAGTTGGCCTGAGTCAATACATGCTCCAGGTGTGAACCTACAGTTGGCATGAGTCAATACATGATTCAGGTATGAACCTGCAGTTGGAATGAGTCAATACATGCTTCTGGTGTGAACCTGCAAGTTGGCATGAGTCAATACATGATTCAGGTATGAACCTACAGTTGGCATGAGTCAATACATGCTTCAGGTGTGAACCTACAGTTGGCATGAGTCAATACATGATTCAGGTATGAACCTACAGTTGGCCTGAGTCAATACATGCTCCAGGTGTGAACCTACAGTTGGAATGAGTCAATACATGATTCAGGTATGAACCTGCAGTTGGCATGAGTCAATACATGCTTCAGGTGTGAACCTACAGTTGGCATGAGTCAATACATGATTCAGGTATGAACCAGCAGTTGGCATGAGTCAATACATGATTCAGGTATGAACATACAGTTGGCATGAGTCAATACATGCTTCAGGTGTGAACCTACAGTTGGCATGAGTCAATACATGCTCCAGGTGTGAACCTACAGTTGGCATGAGTCAATACATGATTCAGGTATGAACCTGCAGTTGGCATGAGTCAATACATGCTACAGGTGTGAACCTACAGTTGGCATGAGTCAATACATGATTCAGGTATGAACCTGCAGTTGGCATGAGTCAATACATGATTCAGGTATGAACCTGCAGTTGGCATGAGTCAATACATGCTTCAGGTATGAACCTGCAGTTGGCATTAGTCAATACATGCTTCAGGTATGAACCTGCAGTTGGCATGAGTCAATACATGATTCAGGTATGAACCTGCAGTTGGCATGAGTCAATACATGATTCAGGTATGAACCTACAGTTGGCATGAGTCAATACATGCTTCCGGTGTGAACCTACAGTTGGCATGAGTCAATACATGATTCAGGTATGAACCTACAGTTGGCCTGAGTCAATACATGCTCCAGGTGTGAACCTACAGTTGGAATGAGTCAATACATGATTCAGGTATGAACCTGCAGTTGGCATGAGTCAATACATGCTTCAGGTGTGAACCTACAGTTGGCATGAGTCAATACATGATTCAGGTATGAACCTGCAGTTGGCATGAGTCAATACATGATTCAGGTATGAACATACAGTTGGCATGAGTCAATACATGCTTCAGGTGTGAACCTACAGTTGGCATGAGTCAATACATGCTCCAGGTGTGAACCTACAGTTGGCATGAGTCAATACATGATTCAGGTATGAACCTGCAGTTGGCATGAGTCAATACATGCTACAGGTGTGAACCTACAGTTGGCATGAGTCAATACATGATTCAGGTATGAACCTGCAGTTGGCATGAGTCAATACATGATTCAGGTATGAACCTGCAGTTGGCATGAGTCAATACATGCTTCAGGTATGAACCTGCAGTTGGCATTAGTCAATACATGCTTCAGGTATGAACCTGCAGTTGGCATGAGTCAATACATGATTCAGGTATGAACCTGCATTTGGCATGAGTCAATACATGCTTCAGGTGTGAACCAACAGTTGGCATGAGTCAATACATGATTCAGGTATGAACCTGTAGTTGGCATTAGTCAATACATGCTTCAGGTATGAACCTGCAGTTGGCATGAGTCAATACATGATTTAGGTATGAACCTGCAGTTGGCATGAGTCAATACATGCTTCCGGTATGAACCTGCAGTTGGCATGAGTCAATACATGATTCAGGTATCAACCTACAGTTGCCATTAGTCAATACATGCCTCAGGTATGAACCTACAGTTGGCATTAGTCAATACATGCTTCAGGTGTGAACCTGCAGTTGGCATGAGTCAATACATGCATCAGGTGTGAACCGACAGTTGGCATGAGTCAATACATGCTTCAGGTGTGAACCTGCAGTTGGCATGAGTCAATACATGATTCAGGTATGAACCTGCATTTGGGATGAGTCAATACATGATTCAGGTGTGAACCTACAGTTGGCATGAATCAATACATACTTCAGGTATGAACCTGCAGTTGGCATGTGTCAATACATGCTTCAGGTGTGAACCTACAGTTGGCATTAGTCAATACATGCTTCAGGTGTGAACCTACAGTTGGCATGAGTCAATACATGCTTCAGGTGTGAACCTACAATTGGCATGAGTCAATACATGCTTCAGGTATGAACCTGCAGTTGGCATGAGTCAATACATGATTCAGGTATGAACCTGCAGTTGGAATGAGTCAATACATGCTTCATGTATGAACCTGCAGTTGGCATTAGTCAATACATGCTTCAGGTGTGAACCTGCAGTTGGCATTAGTCAATACATGATTCAGGTATGAACCTGCAGTTGGCATGAGTTAATACATGCTTCAGGTATGAACCTGCAGTTGGCATTAGTCAATACATGCTTCAGGTATGAACCTACAGTTGGCATTAGTCAATATATGCTTCAGGTGTGAACCTACAGTTGGCATTAGTCAATACATGCTTCAGGTATGAACCTGCAGTTGGCATGAGTTAATTAATGTTTCAGGTGTGAACCTACAGTTGGCATTAGTCAATACATGCTTCAGATGTGAACCTACAGTTGGCATGAGTCAATACATGATTCAGGTATGAACCTGCAGTTGGCATGAGTCAATACATGATTCAGGTGTAAACCTACAGTTGGCATGAGTCAATACATGATTCAGGTATGAACCTACAGTTGGCATTAGTCAATACATGCTTCAGGTGTGAACCTACAGTTGGCATTAGTCAATACATGATTCAGGTGTGAACCTACAGTTGGCATTAGTCAATACATGCTTCAGGTATGGACCTGCAGTTGGCATGAGTCAATACATGATTCAGGTATGAACCTGCAGTTGGCATGAGTCAATACATGCTTCAGGTGTGAACCTACAATTGGCATGAGTCAATACATGCTTCAGGTATGAACCTGCAGTTGGCATGAGTCAATACATGCTTCAGGTATGAACCTGCAGTTGGCATTAGTCAATACATGATTCAGGTATGAACCTACAGTTGGCATTAGTCAAAACATGCTTTAGGTGTGAACCTACAGTTGGCATTAGTCAATACATGCTTCAGGTATGAACCTGCAGTTGGCATGAGTCAATACATACTTCAGGTGTGAACCTACAGTTGGCATTAGTCAATACATGCTTCAGATGTGAACCTACAGTTGGCATGAGTCAATACATGATTCAGGTATGAACCTGCAGTTGGCATGAGTCAATACATGATTCAGGTGTGAACCTACAGTGTGCATGAGTCAATACATGCTTCAGGTATGAACCTACAGTTGGCATTAGTCAATACATGCTTCAGGTGTGAGCCTACAGTTGGCATTAGTCAATACATGATTCAGGTGTGAACCTACAGTTTGCATTAGTCAATACATGCTTCAGGTATGGACCTGCAGTTGGCATGAGTCAACACATGATTCAGGTATGAACCTACAGTTGGCATTAGTCAATACATGATTCAGGTGTGAACCTACAGTTGGCATTAGTCAATACATGCTTCAGGTATGGACCTGCAGTTGGCATGAGTCAATACATGATTCAGGTATGAACCAGCAGTTGGCATGAGTCAATACATGCTTCAGGTGTGAACCTACAATTGGCATGAGTCAATACATGCTTCAGGTATGAACCTGCAGTTGGCATGAGTCAATACATGATTCAGGTATGAACCTGCAGTTGGCATTAGTCAATACATGATTCAGGTATGAACCTGCAGTTGGCATGAGTCAATACATGCTTCAGGTATGAACCTGCAGTTGGCATTAGTCAATACATGATTCAGGTGTGAACCTACAGTTGGCATGAGTCAATACATGATTCAGGTATGAACCTACAGTTGGCATTAGTCAATACATGCTTCAGGTGTGAACCTACAGTTGGCATTAGTCAATACATGATTCAGGTGTGAACCTACAGTTGGCATTAGTCAATACATGCTTCAGGTATAGACCTGCAGTTGGCATGAGTCAATACAAGATTCAGGTATGAACCTGCAGTTGGCATTAGTCAATACATGCTTCAGGTGTCAACCTACAATTTACATGAGTCAATACATGCTTCAGGTATGAACCTGCAGTTGGCATGAGTCAATACATGATTCAGGTATGAACCTGCAGTTGGCATTAGTCAATACATGATTCAGGTATGAACCTGCAGTTGGCATGAGTCAATACATGCTTCAGGTATGAACCTGCAGTTGGCATTAGTCAATACATGCTTCAGGTATGAACCTACAGTTGGCATTAGTCAAAACATGCTTCAGGTGTGAACCTACAGTTGGCATTAGTCAATACATGCTTCAGGTATGAACCTGCAGTTGGCATGAGTCAATACATGCTTCAGGTGTGAACCTACAGTTGGCATTAGTCAATACATGCTTCAGCTGTGAACCTACAGTTGGCATTAGTCAATACATGCTTCAGGTATGAACCTGCAGTTGGCATGAGTGAACACATGATTCAGGTATGAACCTGCAGTTGGCATGAGTCAATACATGATTCAGGTGTGAACCTACAGTTGGCATGAGTCAATACATG
This sequence comes from Prosapia bicincta, assembly GCA_036971475.1. Classification (NCBI taxonomy): domain Eukaryota; kingdom Metazoa; phylum Arthropoda; class Insecta; order Hemiptera; family Cercopidae; genus Prosapia; species Prosapia bicincta. The sequence continues at coordinate 191,998 of JBAIZL010000181.1, read as the reverse complement.
CTTCAGGTATGAACCTGCAGTTGGCATGAGTCAATACATGCTTCAGGTGTGAACCTACAGTTGGCATTAGTCAATACATGCTACAGGTGTGAACCTACAGTTGGCATGAGTCAATACATGCTTCAGGTGTGAACCTACAATTGGCATGAGTCAATACATGCTTCAGGTATGAACCTGCAGTTGGCATTAGTCAATACATGCTTCAGGTGTGAACCTGCAGTTGGCATTAGTCAATACATGATTCAGGTATGAACCTGCAGTGGCATGAGTCAATACATGCTTCAGGTGTGAACCTGCAGTTGGCATGAGTCAATACATGATTCAGGTATGAACCTACAGTTGGCCTGAGTCAATACATGCTCCAGGTGTGAACCTACAGTTGGCATGAGTCAATACATGATTCAGGTATGAACCTGCAGTTGGAATGAGTCAATACATGCTTCAGGTGTGAACCTGCAGTTGGCATGAGTCAATACATGATTCAGGTATGAACCTACAGTTGGCATGAGTCAATACATGCTTCAGGTGTGAACCTACAGTTGGCATGAGTCAATACATGATTCAGGTATGAACCTACAGTTGGCCTGAGTCAATACATGCTCCAGGTGTGAACCTACAGTTGGAATGAGTCAATACATGATTCAGGTATGAACCTGCAGTTGGCATGAGTCAATACATTCTTCAGGTGTGAACCTACAGTTGGCATGAGTCAATACATGATTCAGGTATGAACCAGCAGTTGGCATGAGTCAATACATGATTCAGGTATGAACATACAGTTGGCATGAGTCAATACATGCTTCAGGTGTGAACCTACAGTTGGCATGAGTCAATACATGATTCAGGTATGAACCTGCAGTTGGCATGAGTCAATACATGATTCAGGTATGAACCTGCAGTTGGCATGAGTCAATACATGCTTCAGGTATGAACCTGCAGTTGGCATTAGTCAATACATGCTTCAGGTATGAACCTGCAGTTGGCATGAGTCAATACATGATTCAGGTATGAACCTGCAGTTGGCATGAGTCAATACATGCTACAGGTGTGAACCTACAGTTGGCATGAGTCAATACATGATTCAGGTATGAACCTGCAGTTGGCATGAGTCAATACATGATTCAGGTATGAACCTGCAGTTGGCATGAGTCAATACATGCTTCAGGTATGAACCTGCAGTTGGCATTAGTCAATACATGCTTCAGGTATGAACCTGCAGTTGGCATGAGTCAATACATGATTCAGGTATGAACCTGCAGTTGGCATGAGTCACTACATGCTACAGGTGTGAACCTACAGTTGGCATGAGTCAATACATGATTCAGGTATGAACCTGCAGTTGGCATGAGTCAATACATGATTCAGGTATGAACCTACAGTTGGCATGAGTCAATACATGCTTCAGGTGTGAAACTACAGTTGGCATGAGTCAATACATGATTCAGGTATGAACCTACAGTTGGCCTGAGTCAATACATGCTCCAGGTGTGAACCTACAGTTGGAATGAGTCAATACATGATTCAGGTATGAACCTGCAGTTGGCATGAGTCAATACATGCTTCAGGTGTGAACCTACAGTTGGCATGAGTCAATACATGATTCAGGTATGAACCTGCAGTTGGCATGAGTCAATACATGATTCAGGAATGAACATACAGTTGGCATGAGTCAATACATGCTTCAGGTGTGAACCTACAGTTGGCATGAGTCAATACATGCTCCAGGTGTGAACCTACAGTTGGCATGAGTCAATACATGATTCAGGTATGAACCTGCAGTTGGCATGAGTCAATACATGCTACAGGTGTGAACCTACAGTTGGCATGAGTCAATACATGATTCAGGTATGAACCTGCAGTTGGCATGAGTCAATACATGATTCAGGTATGAACCTGCAGTTGGCATGAGTCAATACATGCTTCAGGTATGAACCTGCAGTTGGCATTAGTCAATACATGCTTCAGGTATGAACCTGCAGTTGGCTTGAGTCAATACATGATTCAGGTATGAACCTGCATTTGGCATGAGTCAATACATGCTTCAGGTGTGAACCAACAGTTGGCATGAGTCAATACATGATTCAGGTATGAACCTGCAGTTGGCATTAGTCAATACATGCTTCAGGTATGAACCTGCAGTTGGCATGAGTCAATACATGATTTAGGTATGAACCTGCAGTTGGCATGAGTCAATACATGCTTCCGGTATGAACCTGCAGTTGGCATGAGTCAATACATGATTCAGGTATCAACCTACAGTTGCCATTAGTCAATACATGCCTCAGGTATGAACCTACAGTTGGCATTAGTCAATACATGCTTCAGGTGTGAACCTGCAGTTGGCATGAGTCAATACATGCATCAGGTGTGAACCGACAGTTGGCATGAGTCAATACATGCTTCAGGTGTGAACCTGCAGTTGGCATGAGTCAATACATGATTCAGGTATGAACCTGCATTTGGGATGAGTCAATACATGATTCAGGTGTGAACCTACAGTTGGCATGAGTCAATACATACTTCAGGTATGAACCTGCAGTTGGCATGTGTCAATACATGCTTCAGGTGTGAACCTACAGTTGGCATTAGTCAATACATGCTTCAGGTGTGAACCTACAGTTGGCATGAGTCAATACATGCTTCAGGTGTGAACCTACAATTGGCATGAGTCAATACATGCTTCAGGTATGAACCTGCAGTTGGCATGAGTCAATACATGATTCAGGTATGAACCTGCAGTTGGAATGAGTCAATACATGCTTCATGTATGAACCTGCAATTGGCATTAGTCAATACATGCTTCAGGTGTGAACCTGCAGTTGGCATTAGTCAATACATGATTCAGGTATGAACCTGCAGTTGGCATGAGTTAATACATGCTTCAGGTATGAACCTGCAGTTGGCATTAGTCAATACATGCTTCAGGTATGAACCTACAGTTGGCATTAGTCAATATATGCTTCAGGTGTGAACCTACAGTTGGCATTAGTCAATACATGCTTCAGGTATGAACCTGCAGTTGGCATGAGTCAATACATGTTTCAGGTGTGAACCTACAGTTGGCATTAGTCAATACATGCTTCAGATGTGAACCTACAGTTGGCATGAGTCAATACATGATTCAGGTGTGAGCCTACAGTTGGCATTAGTCAATACATGATTCAGGTGTGAACCTACAGTTGGCATTAGTCAATACATGCTTCAGGTATGGACCTGCAGTTGGCATGAGTCAACACATGATTCAGGTATGAACCTACAGTTGGCATTAGTCAATACATGCTTCAGGTATGAACCTGCAGTTGGCATGAGTCAATACATGATTCAGGTATGAACCTGCAGTTGGCATTAGTCAATACATGATTCAGGTATGAACCTGCAGTTGGCATGAGTCAATACATGCTTCAGGTATGAACCTGCAGTTGGAATTAGTCAATACATGCTTCAGGTATGAACCTACAGTTGGCATTAGTCAAAACATGCTTCAGGTGTGAACCTACAGTTGGCATTAGTCAATACATGCTTCAGGTATGAACCTGCAGTTGGCATGAGTCAATACATGCTTCAGGTGTGAACCTACAGTTGGCATTAGTCAATACATGCTTCAGGTGTGAGCCTACAGTTGGCATTAGTCAATACATGATTCAGGTGTGAACCTACAGTTGGCATTAGTCAATACATGCTTCAGGTATGGACCTGCAGTTGGCATGAGTCAACACGTGATTCAGGTATGAACCTGCAGTTGGCATGAGTCAATACATGATTCAGGTGTGAACCTACAGTTGGCATTAGTCAATACATGCTTCAGGTATGGACCTGCAGTTGTCATGAGTGAACACATGATTCAGGTATGAACCTGCAGTTGGCATGAGTCAATACATGATTCAGGTGTGAACCTACAGTTGGCATGAGTCAATACATGCTTCAGGTATGAACCTGCAGTTGGCATGAGTCAATACATGCTTCAGGTGTGAACCTACAGTTGGAATGAGTCAATACATGATTCAGGTATGAACCTGCAGTTGGCATGAGTCAATACATGCTTCAGGTGTGAACCTACAGTTGGCATGAGTCAATACACGATTCAGGTATGAACCTGCAGTTGGCATGAGTCAATACATGATTCAGGTATGAACATACAGTTGGCATGAGTCAATACATGCTTCAGGTGTGAACCTACAGTTGGCATGAGTCAATACATGCTCCAGGTGTGAACCTACAGTTGGCATGAGTCAATACATGATTCAGGTATGAACCTGCAGTTGGCATGAGTCAATACATGCTACAGGTGTGAACCTACAGTTGGCATGAGTCAATACATGATTCAGGTATGAACCTGCAGTTGGCATGAGTCAATACATGATTCAGGTATGAACCTGCAGTTGGCATGAGTCAATACATGCTTCAGGTATGAACCTGCAGTTGGCATTAGTCAATACATGCTTCAGGTATGAACCTGCAGTTGGCATGAGTCAATACATGATTCAGGTATGAACCTGCATTTGGCATGAGTCAATACATGCTTCAGGTGTGAACCAACAGTTGGCATGAGTCAATACATGATTCAGGTATGAACCTGTAGTTGGCATTAGTCAATACATGCTTCAGGTATGAACCTGCAGTTGGCATGAGTCAATACATGATTTAGGTATGAACCTGCAGTTGGCATGAGTCAATACATGCTTCCGGTATGAACCTGCAGTTGGCATGAGTCAATACATGATTCAGGTATCAACCTACAGTTGCCATTAGTCAATACATGCCTCAGGTATGAACCTACAGTTGGCATTAGTCAATACATGCTTCAGGTGTGAACCTGCAGTTGGCATGAGTCAATACATGCATCAGGTGTGAACCGACAGTTGGCATGAGTCAATACATGCTTCAGGTGTGAACCTGCAGTTGGCATGAGTCAATACATGATTCAGGTATGAACCTGCATTTGGGATGAGTCAATACATGATTCAGGTGTGAACCTACAGTTGGCATGAATCAATACATACTTCAGGTATGAACCTGCAGTTGGCATGTGTCAATACATGCTTCAGGTGTGAACCTACAGTTGGCATTAGTCAATACATGCTTCAGGTGTGAACCTACAGTTGGCATGAGTCAATACATGCTTCAGGTGTGAACCTACAATTGGCATGAGTCAATACATGCTTCAGGTATGAACCTGCAGTTGGCATGAGTCAATACATGATTCAGGTATGAACCTGCAGTTGGAATGAGTCAATACATGCTTCATGTATGAACCTGCAGTTGGCATTAGTCAATACATGCTTCAGGTGTGAACCTGCAGTTGGCATTAGTCAATACATGATTCAGGTATGAACCTGCAGTTGGCATGAGTTAATACATGCTTCAGGTATGAACCTGCAGTTGGCATTAGTCAATACATGCTTCAGGTATGAACCTACAGTTGGCATTAGTCAATATATGCTTCAGGTGTGAACCTACAGTTGGCATTAGTCAATACATGCTTCAGGTATGAACCTGCAGTTGGCATGAGTTAATTAATGTTTCAGGTGTGAACCTACAGTTGGCATTAGTCAATACATGCTTCAGATGTGAACCTACAGTTGGCATGAGTCAATACATGATTCAGGTATGAACCTGCAGTTGGCATGAGTCAATACATGATTCAGGTGTAAACCTACAGTTGGCATGAGTCAATACATGATTCAGGTATGAACCTACAGTTGGCATTAGTCAATACATGCTTCAGGTGTGAACCTACAGTTGGCATTAGTCAATACATGATTCAGGTGTGAACCTACAGTTGGCATTAGTCAATACATGCTTCAGGTATGGACCTGCAGTTGGCATGAGTCAATACATGATTCAGGTATGAACCTGCAGTTGGCATGAGTCAATACATGCTTCAGGTGTGAACCTACAATTGGCATGAGTCAATACATGCTTCAGGTATGAACCTGCAGTTGGCATGAGTCAATACATGCTTCAGGTATGAACCTGCAGTTGGCATTAGTCAATACATGATTCAGGTATGAACCTACAGTTGGCATTAGTCAAAACATGCTTTAGGTGTGAACCTACAGTTGGCATTAGTCAATACATGCTTCAGGTATGAACCTGCAGTTGGCATGAGTCAATACATACTTCAGGTGTGAACCTACAGTTGGCATTAGTCAATAAATGCTTCAGATGTGAACCTACAGTTGGCATGAGTCAATACATGATTCAGGTATGAACCTGCAGTTGGCATGAGTCAATACATGATTCAGGTGTGAACCTACAGTGTGCATGAGTCAATACATGCTTCAGGTATGAACCTACAGTTGGCATTAGTCAATACATGCTTCAGGTGTGAGCCTACAGTTGGCATTAGTCAATACATGATTCAGGTGTGAACCTACAGTTTGCATTAGTCAATACATGCTTCAGGTATGGACCTGCAGTTGGCATGAGTCAACACATGATTCAGGTATGAACCTACAGTTGGCATTAGTCAATACATGATTCAGGTGTGAACCTACAGTTGGCATTAGTCAATACATGCTTCAGGTATGGACCTGCAGTTGGCATGAGTCAATACATGATTCAGGTATGAACCAGCAGTTGGCATGAGTCAATACATGCTTCAGGTGTGAACCTACAATTGGCATGAGTCAATACATGCTTCAGGTATGAACCTGCAGTTGGCATGAGTCAATACATGATTCAGGTATGAACCTGCAGTTGGCATTAGTCAATACATGATTCAGGTATGAACCTGCAGTTGGCATGAGTCAATACATGCTTCAGGTATGAACCTGCAGTTGGCATTAGTCAATACATGATTCAGGTGTGAACCTACAGTTGGCATGAGTCAATACATGATTCAGGTATGAATCTACAGTTGGCATTAGTCAATACATGCTTCAGGTGTGAACCTACAGTTGGCATTAGTCAATACATGATTCAGGTGTGAACCTACAGTTGGCATTAGTCAATACATGCTTCAGGTATAGACCTGCAGTTGGCATGAGTCAATACAAGATTCAGGTATGAACCTGCAGTTGGCATGAGTCAATACATGCTTCAGGTGTCAACCTACAATTTACATGAGTCAATACATGCTTCAGGTATGAACCTGCAGTTGGCATGAGTCAATACATGATTCAGGTATGAACCTGCAGTTGGCATTAGTCAATACATGATTCAGGTATGAACCTGCAGTTGGCATGAGTCAATACATGCTTCAGGTATGAACCTGCAGTTGGCATTAGTCAATACATGCTTCAGGTATGAACCTACAGTTGGCATTAGTCAAAACATGCTTCAGGTGTGAACCTACAGTTGGCATTAGTCAATACATGCTTCAGGTATGAACCTGCAGTTGGCATGAGTCAATACATGCTTCAGGTGTGAACCTACAGTTGGCATTAGTCAATACATGCTTCAGCTGTGAACCTACATTTGGCATTAGTCAATACATGCTTCAGGTATGAACCTGCAGTTGGCATGAGTGAACACATGATTCAGGTATGAACCTGCAGTTGGCATGAGTCAATACATGATTCAGGTGTGAACCTACAGTTGGCATGAGTCAATACATGCTTCAGGTATGAACCTGCAGTTGGCATGAGTCAATACATGCTTCAGGTGTGAACCTACAGTTGGCATTAGTCAATACATGCTACAGGTGTGAACCTACAGTTGGCATGAGTCAATACATGCTTCAGGTGTGAACCTACAATTGGCATGAGTCAATACATGCTTCAGGTATGAACCTGCAGTTGGCATTAGTCAATACATGCTTCAGGTGTGAACCTGCAGTTGGCATTAGTCAATACATGATTCAGGTATGAACCTGCAGTGGCATGAGTCAATACATGCTTCAGGTGTGAACCTGCAGTTGGCATGAGTCAATACATGATTCAGGTATGAACCTACAGTTGGCCTGAGTCAATACATGCTCCAGGTGTGAACCTACAGTTGGCATGAGTCAATACATGATTCAGGTATGAACCTGCAGTTGGAATGAGTCAATACATGCTTCAGGTGTGAACCTGCAGTTGGCATGAGTCAATACATGATTCAGGTATGAACCTACAGTTGGCATGAGTCAATACATGCTTCAGGTGTGAACCTACAGTTGGCATGAGTCAATACATGATTCAGGTATGAACCTACAGTTGGCCTGAGTCAATACATGCTCCAGGTGTGAACCTACAGTTGGAATGAGTCAATACATGATTCAGGTATGAACCTGCAGTTGGCATGAGTCAATACATTCTTCAGGTGTGAACCTACAGTTGGCATGAGTCAATACATGATTCAGGTATGAACCAGCAGTTGGCATGAGTCAATACATGATTCAGGTATGAACATACAGTTGGCATGAGTCAATACATGCTTCAGGTGTGAACCTACAGTTGGCATGAGTCAATACATGCTCCAGGTGTGAACCTACAGTTGGCATGAGTCAATACATGATTCAGGTATGAACCTGCAGTTGGCATGAGTCAATACATGCTACAGGTGTGAACCTACAGTTGGCATGAGTCAATACATGATTCAGGTATGAACCTGCAGTTGGCATGAGTCAATACATGATTCAGGTATGAACCTGCAGTTGGCATGAGTCAATACATGCTTCAGGTATGAACCTGCAGTTGGCATTAGTCAATACATGCTTCAGGTATGAACCTGCAGTTGGCATGAGTCAATACATGATTCAGGTATGAACCTGCAGTTGGCATGAGTCACTACATGCTACAGGTGTGAACCTACAGTTGGCATGAGTCAATACATGATTCAGGTATGAACCTGCAGTTGGCATGAGTCAATACATGATTCAGGTATGAACCTACAGTTGGCATGAGTCAATACATGCTTCAGGTGTGAAACTACAGTTGGCATGAGTCAATACATGATTCAGGTATGAACCTACAGTTGGCCTGAGTCAATACATGCTCCAGGTGTGAACCTACAGTTGGAATGAGTCAATACATGATTCAGGTATGAACCTGCAGTTGGCATGAGTCAATACATGCTTCAGGTGTGAACCTACAGTTGGCATGAGTCAATACATGATTCAGGTATGAACCTGCAGTTGGCATGAGTCAATACATGATTCAGGAATGAACATACAGTTGGCATGAGTCAATACATGCTTCAGGTGTGAACCTACAGTTGGCATGAGTCAATACATGCTCCAGGTGTGAACCTACAGTTGGCATGAGTCAATACATGATTCAGGTATGAACCTGCAGTTGGCATGAGTCAATACATGCTACAGGTGTGAACCTACAGTTGGCATGAGTCAATACATGATTCAGGTATGAACCTGCAGTTGGCATGAGTCAATACATGATTCAGGTATGAACCTGCAGTTGGCATGAGTCAATACATGCTTCAGGTATGAACCTGCAGTTGGCATTAGTCAATACATGCTTCAGGTATGAACCTGCAGTTGGCATGAGTCAATACATGATTCAGGTATGAACCTGCATTTGGCATGAGTCAATACATGCTTCAGGTGTGAACCAACAGTTGGCATGAGTCAATACATGATTCAGGTATGAACCTGCAGTTGGCATTAGTCAATACATGCTTCAGGTATGAACCTGCAGTTGGCATGAGTCAATACATGATTTAGGTATGAACCTGCAGTTGGCATGAGTCAATACATGCTTCCGGTATGAACCTGCAGTTGGCATGAGTCAATACATGATTCAGGTATCAACCTACAGTTGCCATTAGTCAATACATGCCTCAGGTATGAACCTACAGTTGGCATTAGTCAATACATGCTTCAGGTGTGAACCTGCAGTTGGCATGAGTCAATACATGCATCAGGTGTGAACCGACAGTTGGCATGAGTCAATACATGCTTCAGGTGTGAACCTGCAGTTGGCATGAGTCAATACATGATTCAGGTATGAACCTGCATTTGGGATGAGTCAATACATGATTCAGGTGTGAACCTACAGTTGGCATGAGTCAATACATACTTCAGGTATGAACCTGCAGTTGGCATGTGTCAATACATGCTTCAGGTGTGAACCTACAGTTGGCATTAGTCAATACATGCTTCAGGTGTGAACCTACAGTTGGCATGAGTCAATACATGCTTCAGGTGTGAACCTACAATTGGCATGAGTCAATACATGCTTCAGGTATGAACCTGCAGTTGGCATGAGTCAATACATGATTCAGGTATGAACCTGCAGTTGGAATGAGTCAATACATGCTTCATGTATGAACCTGCAATTGGCATTAGTCAATACATGCTTCAGGTGTGAACCTGCAGTTGGCATTAGTCAATACATGATTCAGGTATGAACCTGCAGTTGGCATGAGTTAATACATGCTTCAGGTATGAACCTGCAGTTGGCATTAGTCAATACATGCTTCAGGTATGAACCTACAGTTGGCATTAGTCAATATATGCTTCAGGTGTGAACCTACAGTTGGCATTAGTCAATACATGCTTCAGGTATGAACCTGCAGTTGGCATGAGTCAATACATGTTTCAGGTGTGAACCTACAGTTGGCATTAGTCAATACATGCTTCAGATGTGAACCTACAGTTGGCATGAGTCAATACATGATTCAGGTGTGAGCCTACAGTTGGCATTAGTCAATACATGATTCAGGTGTGAACCTACAGTTGGCATTAGTCAATACATGCTTCAGATATGGACCTGCAGTTGGCATGAGTCAACACATGATTCAGGTATGAACCTACAGTTGGCATTAGTCAATACATGCTTCAGGTATGAACCTGCAGTTGGCATGAGTCAATACATGATTCAGGTATGAACCTGCAGTTGGCATTAGTCAATACATGCTTCAGGTATAGACCTGCAGTTGGCATGAGTCAATACAAGATTCAGGTATGAACCTGCAGTTGGCATGAGTCAATACATGCTTCAGGTGTCAACCTACAATTTACATGAGTCAATACATGCTTCAGGTATGAACCTGCAGTTGGCATGAGTCAATACATGATTCAGGTATGAACCTGCAGTTGGCATTAGTCAATACATGATTCAGGTATGAACCTGCAGTTGGCATGAGTCAATACATGCTTCAGGTATGAACCTGCAGTTGGCATTAGTCAATACATGCTTCAGGTATGAACCTACAGTTGGCATTAGTCAAAACATGCTTCAGGTGTGAACCTACAGTTGGCATTAGTCAATACATGCTTCAGGTATGAACCTGCAGTTGGCATGAGTCAATACATGCTTCAGGTGTGAACCTACAGTTGGCATTAGTCAATACATGCTTCAGCTGTGAACCTACAGTTGGCATTAGTCAATACATGCTTCAGGTATGAACCTGCAGTTGGCATGAGTGAACACATGATTCAGGTATGAACCTGCAGTTGGCATGAGTCAATACATGATTCAGGTGTGAACCTACAGTTGGCATGAGTCAATACATGCTTCAGGTATGAACCTGCAGTTGGCATGAGTCAATACATGCTTCAGGTGTGAACCTACAGTTGGCATTAGTCAATACATGCTACAGGTGTGAACCTACAGTTGGCATGAGTCAATACATGCTTCAGGTGTGAACCTACAATTGGCATGAGTCAATACATGCTTCAGGTATGAACCTGCAGTTGGCATTAGTCAATACATGCTTCAGGTGTGAACCTGCAGTTGGCATTAGTCAATACATGATTCAGGTATGAACCTGCAGTGGCATGAGTCAATACATGCTTCAGGTGTGAACCTGCAGTTGGCATGAGTCAATACATGATTCAGGTATGAACCTACAGTTGGCCTGAGTCAATACATGCTCCAGGTGTGAACCTACAGTTGGCATGAGTCAATACATGATTCAGGTATGAACCTGCAGTTGGAATGAGTCAATACATGCTTCAGGTGTGAACCTGCAGTTGGCATGAGTCAATACATGATTCAGGTATGAACCTACAGTTGGCATGAGTCAATACATGCTTCAGGTGTGAACCTACAGTTGGCATGAGTCAATACATGATTCAGGTATGAACCTACAGTTGGCCTGAGTCAATACATGCTCCAGGTGTGAACCTACAGTTGGAATGAGTCAATACATGATTCAGGTATGAACCTGCAGTTGGCATGAGTCAATACATTCTTCAGGTGTGAACCTACAGTTGGCATGAGTCAATACATGATTCAGGTATGAACCAGCAGTTGGCATGAGTCAATACATGATTCAGGTATGAACATACAGTTGGCATGAGTCAATACATGCTTCAGGTGTGAACCTACAGTTGGCATGAGTCAATACATGCTCCAGGTGTGAACCTACAGTTGGCATGAGTCAATACATGATTCAGGTATGAACCTGCAGTTGGCATGAGTCAATACATGCTACAGGTGTGAACCTACAGTTGGCATGAGTCAATACATGATTCAGGTATGAACCTGCAGTTGGCATGAGTCAATACATGATTCAGGTATGAACCTGCAGTTGGCATGAGTCAATACATGCTTCAGGTATGAACCTGCAGTTGGCATTAGTCAATACATGCTTCAGGTATGAACCTGCAGTTGGCATGAGTCAATACATGATTCAGGTATGAACCTGCAGTTGGCATGAGTCACTACATGCTACAGGTGTGAACCTACAGTTGGCATGAGTCAATACATGATTCAGGTATGAACCTGCAGTTGGCATGAGTCAATACATGATTCAGGTATGAACCTACAGTTGGCATGAGTCAATACATGCTTCAGGTGTGAAACTACAGTTGGCATGAGTCAATACATGATTCAGGTATGAACCTACAGTTGGCCTGAGTCAATACATGCTCCAGGTGTGAACCTACAGTTGGAATGAGTCAATACATGATTCAGGTATGAACCTGCAGTTGGCATGAGTCAATACATGCTTCAGGTGTGAACCTACAGTTGGCATGAGTCAATACATGATTCAGGTATGAACCTGCAGTTGGCATGAGTCAATACATGATTCAGGAATGAACATACAGTTGGCATGAGTCAATACATGCTTCAGGTGTGAACCTACAGTTGGCATGAGTCAATACATGCTCCAGGTGTGAACCTACAGTTGGCATGAGTCAATACATGATTCAGGTATGAACCTGCAGTTGGCATGAGTCAATACATGCTACAGGTGTGAACCTACAGTTGGCATGAGTCAATACATGATTCAGGTATGAACCTGCAGTTGGCATGAGTCAATACATGATTCAGGTATGAACCTGCAGTTGGCATGAGTCAATACATGCTTCAGGTATGAACCTGCAGTTGGCATTAGTCAATACATGCTTCAGGTATGAACCTGCAGTTGGCATGAGTCAATACATGATTCAGGTATGAACCTGCATTTGGCATGAGTCAATACATGCTTCAGGTGTGAACCAACAGTTGGCATGAGTCAATACATGATTCAGGTATGAACCTGCAGTTGGCATTAGTCAATACATGCTTCAGGTATGAACCTGCAGTTGGCATGAGTCAATACATGATTTAGGTATGAACCTGCAGTTGGCATGAGTCAATACATGCTTCCGGTATGAACCTGCAGTTGGCATGAGTCAATACATGATTCAGGTATCAACCTACAGTTGCCATTAGTCAATACATGCCTCAGGTATGAACCTACAGTTGGCATTAGTCAATACATGCTTCAGGTGTGAACCTGCAGTTGGCATGAGTCAATACATGCATCAGGTGTGAACCGACAGTTGGCATGAGTCAATACATGCTTCAGGTGTGAACCTGCAGTTGGCATGAGTCAATACATGATTCAGGTATGAACCTGCATTTGGGATGAGTCAATACATGATTCAGGTGTGAACCTACAGTTGGCATGAGTCAATACATACTTCAGGTATGAACCTGCAGTTGGCATGTGTCAATACATGCTTCAGGTGTGAACCTACAGTTGGCATTAGTCAATACATGCTTCAGGTGTGAACCTACAGTTGGCATGAGTCAATACATGCTTCAGGTGTGAACCTACAATTGGCATGAGTCAATACATGCTTCAGGTATGAACCTGCAGTTGGCATGAGTCAATACATGATTCAGGTATGAACCTGCAGTTGGAATGAGTCAATACATGCTTCATGTATGAACCTGCAATTGGCATTAGTCAATACATGCTTCAGGTGTGAACCTGCAGTTGGCATTAGTCAATACATGATTCAGGTATGAACCTGCAGTTGGCATGAGTTAATACATGCTTCAGGTATGAACCTGCAGTTGGCATTAGTCAATACATGCTTCAGGTATGAACCTACAGTTGGCATTAGTCAATATATGCTTCAGGTGTGAACCTACAGTTGGCATTAGTCAATACATGCTTCAGGTATGAACCTGCAGTTGGCATGAGTCAATACATGTTTCAGGTGTGAACCTACAGTTGGCATTAGTCAATACATGCTTCAGATGTGAACCTACAGTTGGCATGAGTCAATACATGATTCAGGTGTGAGCCTACAGTTGGCATTAGTCAATACATGATTCAGGTGTGAACCTACAGTTGGCATTAGTCAATACATGCTTCAGATATGGACCTGCAGTTGGCATGAGTCAACACATGATTCAGGTATGAACCTACAGTTGGCATTAGTCAATACATGCTTCAGGTATGAACCTGCAGTTGGCATGAGTCAATACATGATTCAGGTATGAACCTGCAGTTGGCATTAGTCAATACATGATTCAGGTATGAACCTGCAGTTGGCATGAGTCAATACATGCTTCAGGTATGAACCTGCAGTTGGAATTAGTCAATACATGCTTCAGGTATGAACCTACAGTTGGCATTAGTCAAAACATGCTTCAGGTGTGAACCTACAGTTGGCATTAGTCAATACATGCTTCAGGTATGAACCTGCAGTTGGCATGAGTCAATACATGCTTCAGGTGTGAACCTACAGTTGGCATTAGTCAATACATGCTTCAGGTGTGAGCCTACAGTTGGCATTAGTCAATACATGATTCAGGTGTGAACCTACAGTTGGCATTAGTCAATACATGCTTCAGGTATGGACCTGCAGTTGGCATGAGTCAACACGTGATTCAGGTATGAAACTACAGTTGGCATGAGTCAATACATGATTCAGGTATGAACCTACAGTTGGCCTGAGTCAATACATGCTCCAGGTGTGAACCTACAGTTGGAATGAGTCAATACATGATTCAGGTATGAACCTGCAGTTGGCATGAGTCAATACATGCTTCAGGTGTGAACCTACAGTTGGCATGAGTCAATACATGATTCAGGTATGAACCTGCAGTTGGCATGAGTCAATACATGATTCAGGAATGAACATACAGTTGGCATGAGTCAATACATGCTTCAGGTGTGAACCTACAGTTGGCATGAGTCAATACATGCTCCAGGTGTGAACCTACAGTTGGCATGAGTCAATACATGATTCAGGTATGAACCTGCAGTTGGCATGAGTCAATACATGCTACAGGTGTGAACCTACAGTTGGCATGAGTCAATACATGATTCAGGTATGAACCTGCAGTTGGCATGAGTCAATACATGATTCAGGTATGAACCTGCAGTTGGCATGAGTCAATACATGCTTCAGGTATGAACCTGCAGTTGGCATTAGTCAATACATGCTTCAGGTATGAACCTGCAGTTGGCATGAGTCAATACATGATTCAGGTATGAACCTGCATTTGGCATGAGTCAATACATGCTTCAGGTGTGAACCAACAGTTGGCATGAGTCAATACATGATTCAGGTATGAACCTGCAGTTGGCATTAGTCAATACATGCTTCAGGTATGAACCTGCAGTTGGCATGAGTCAATACATGATTTAGGTATGAACCTGCAGTTGGCATGAGTCAATACATGCTTCCGGTATGAACCTGCAGTTGGCATGAGTCAATACATGATTCAGGTATCAACCTACAGTTGCCATTAGTCAATACATGCCTCAGGTATGAACCTACAGTTGGCATTAGTCAATACATGCTTCAGGTGTGAACCTGCAGTTGGCATGAGTCAATACATGCATCAGGTGTGAACCGACAGTTGGCATGAGTCAATACATGCTTCAGGTGTGAACCTGCAGTTGGCATGAGTCAATACATGATTCAGGTATGAACCTGCATTTGGGATGAGTCAATACATGATTCAGGTGTGAACCTACAGTTGGCATGAGTCAATACATACTTCAGGTATGAACCTGCAGTTGGCATGTGTCAATACATGCTTCAGGTGTGAACCTACAGTTGGCATTAGTCAATACATGCTTCAGGTGTGAACCTACAGTTGGCATGAGTCAATACATGCTTCAGGTGTGAACCTACAATTGGCATGAGTCAATACATGCTTCAGGTATGAACCTGCAGTTGGCATGAGTCAATACATGATTCAGGTATGAACCTGCAGTTGGAATGAGTCAATACATGCTTCATGTATGAACCTGCAATTGGCATTAGTCAATACATGCTTCAGGTGTGAACCTGCAGTTGGCATTAGTCAATACATGATTCAGGTATGAACCTGCAGTTGGCATGAGTTAATACATGCTTCAGGTATGAACCTGCAGTTGGCATTAGTCAATACATGCTTCAGGTATGAACCTACAGTTGGCATTAGTCAATATATGCTTCAGGTGTGAACCTACAGTTGGCATTAGTCAATACATGCTTCAGGTATGAACCTGCAGTTGGCATGAGTCAATACATGTTTCAGGTGTGAACCTACAGTTGGCATTAGTCAATACATGCTTCAGATGTGAACCTACAGTTGGCATGAGTCAATACATGATTCAGGTGTGAGCCTACAGTTGGCATTAGTCAATACATGATTCAGGTGTGAACCTACAGTTGGCATTAGTCAATACATGCTTCAGATATGGACCTGCAGTTGGCATGAGTCAACACATGATTCAGGTATGAACCTACAGTTGGCATTAGTCAATACATGCTTCAGGTATGAACCTGCAGTTGGCATGAGTCAATACATGATTCAGGTATGAACCTGCAGTTGGCATTAGTCAATACATGATTCAGGTATGAACCTGCAGTTGGCATGAGTCAATACATGCTTCAGGTATGAACCTGCAGTTGGAATTAGTCAATACATGCTTCAGGTATGAACCTACAGTTGGCATTAGTCAAAACATGCTTCAGGTGTGAACCTACAGTTGGCATTAGTCAATACATGCTTCAGGTATGAACCTGCAGTTGGCATGAGTCAATACATGCTTCAGGTGTGAACCTACAGTTGGCATTAGTCAATACATGCTTCAGGTGTGAGCCTACAGTTGGCATTAGTCAATACATGATTCAGGTGTGAACCTACAGTTGGCATTAGTCAATACATGCTTCAGGTATGGACCTGCAGTTGGCATGAGTCAACACGTGATTCAGGTATGAACCTGCAGTTGGCATGAGTCAATACATGATTCAGGTGTGA
Organism: Prosapia bicincta; assembly: GCA_036971475.1. NCBI lineage: Eukaryota > Metazoa > Arthropoda > Insecta > Hemiptera > Cercopidae > Prosapia > Prosapia bicincta. Next base: position 174,629 of record JBAIZL010000181.1, on the reverse strand, counting down.
ACCTACAGTTGGCATTAGTCAATACATGCTTCAGGTATGGACCTGCAGTTGTCATGAGTGAACACATGATTCAGGTATGAACCTGCAGTTGGCATGAGTCAATACATGATTCAGGTGTGAACCTACAGTTGGCATGAGTCAATACATGCTTCAGGTATGAACCTGCAGTTGGCATGAGTCAATACATGCTTCAGGTGTGAACCTACAGTTGGAATGAGTCAATACATGATTCAGGTATGAACCTGCAGTTGGCATGAGTCAATACATGCTTCAGGTGTGAACCTACAGTTGGCATGAGTCAATACATGATTCAGGTATGAACCTGCAGTTGGCATGAGTCAATACATGATTCAGGTATGAACATACAGTTGGCATGAGTCAATACATGCTTCAGGTGTGAACCTACAGTTGGCATGAGTCAATACATGCTCCAGGTGTGAACCTACAGTTGGCATGAGTCAATACATGATTCAGGTATGAACCTGCAGTTGGCATGAGTCAATACATGCTACAGGTGTGAACCTACAGTTGGCATGAGTCAATACATGATTCAGGTATGAACCTGCAGTTGGCATGAGTCAATACATGATTCAGGTATGAACCTGCAGTTGGCATGAGTCAATACATGCTTCAGGTATGAACCTGCAGTTGGCATTAGTCAATACATGCTTCAGGTATGAACCTGCAGTTGGCATGAGTAAATACATGATTCAGGTATGAACCTGCATTTGGCATGAGTCAATACATGCTTCAGGTGTGAACCAACAGTTGGCATGAGTCAATACATGATTCAGGTATGAACCTGTAGTTGGCATTAGTCAATACATGCTTCAGGTATGAACCTGCAGTTGGCATGAGTCAATACATGATTTAGGTATGAACCTGCAGTTGGCATGAGTCAATACATGCTTCCGGTATGAACCTGCAGTTGGCATGAGTCAATACATGATTCAGGTATCAACCTACAGTTGCCATTAGTCAATACATGCCTCAGGTATGAACCTACAGTTGGCATTAGTCAATACATGCTTCAGGTGTGAACCTGCAGTTGGCATGAGTCAATACATGCATCAGGTGTGAACCGACAGTTGGCATGAGTCAATACATGCTTCAGGTGTGAACCTGCAGTTGGCATGAGTCAATACATGATTCAGGTATGAACCTGCATTTGGGATGAGTCAATACATGATTCAGGTGTGAACCTACAGTTGGCATGAATCAATACATACTTCAGGTATGAACCTGCAGTTGGCATGTGTCAATACATGCTTCAGGTGTGAACCTACAGTTGGCATTAGTCAATACATGCTTCAGGTGTGAACCTACAGTTGGCATTAGTCAATACATGATTCAGGTATGAACCTACAGTTGGCATTAGTCAAAACATGCTTTAGGTGTGAACCTACAGTTGGCATTAGTCAATACATGCTTCAGGTATGAACCTGCAGTTGGCATGAGTCAATACATACTTCAGGTGTGAACCTACAGTTGGCATTAGTCAATAAATGCTTCAGATGTGAACCTACAGTTGGCATGAGTCAATACATGATTCAGGTATGAACCTGCAGTTGGCATGAGTCAATACATGATTCAGGTGTGAACCTACAGTGTGCATGAGTCAATACATGCTTCAGGTATGAACCTACAGTTGGCATTAGTCAATACATGCTTCAGGTGTGAGCCTACAGTTGGCATTAGTCAATACATGATTCAGGTGTGAACCTACAGTTTGCATTAGTCAATACATGCTTCAGGTATGGACCTGCAGTTGGCATGAGTCAACACATGATTCAGGTATGAACCTACAGTTGGCATTAGTCAATACATGATTCAGGTGTGAACCTACAGTTGGCATTAGTCAATACATGCTTCAGGTATGGACCTGCAGTTGGCATGAGTCAATACATGATTCAGGTATGAACCAGCAGTTGGCATGAGTCAATACATGCTTCAGGTGTGAACCTACAATTGGCATGAGTCAATACATGCTTCAGGTATGAACCTGCAGTTGGCATGAGTCAATACATGATTCAGGTATGAACCTGCAGTTGGCATTAGTCAATACATGATTCAGGTATGAACCTGCAGTTGGCATGAGTCAATACATGCTTCAGGTATGAACCTGCAGTTGGCATTAGTCAATACATGATTCAGGTGTGAACCTACAGTTGGCATGAGTCAATACATGATTCAGGTATGAATCTACAGTTGGCATTAGTCAATACATGCTTCAGGTGTGAACCTACAGTTGGCATTAGTCAATACATGATTCAGGTGTGAACCTACAGTTGGCATTAGTCAATACATGCTTCAGGTATAGACCTGCAGTTGGCATGAGTCAATACAAGATTCAGGTATGAACCTGCAGTTGGCATGAGTCAATACATGCTTCAGGTGTCAACCTACAATTTACATGAGTCAATACATGCTTCAGGTATGAACCTGCAGTTGGCATGAGTCAATACATGATTCAGGTATGAACCTGCAGTTGGCATTAGTCAATACATGATTCAGGTATGAACCTGCAGTTGGCATGAGTCAATATATGCTTCAGGTATGAACCTGCAGTTGGCATTAGTCAATACATGCTTCAGGTATGAACCTACAGTTGGCATTAGTCAAAACATGCTTCAGGTGTGAACCTACAGTTGGCATTAGTCAATACATGCTTCAGGTATGAACCTGCAGTTGGCATGAGTCAATACATGCTTCAGGTGTGAACCTACAGTTGGCATTAGTCAATACATGCTTCAGCTGTGAACCTACAGTTGGCATTAGTCAATACATGCTTCAGGTATGAACCTGCAGTTGGCATGAGTGAACACATGATTCAGGTATGAACCTGCAGTTGGCATGAGTCAATACATGATTCAGGTGTGAACCTACAGTTGGCATGAGTCAATACATGCTTCAGGTATGAACCTGCAGTTGGCATGAGTCAATACATGCTTCAGGTGTGAACCTACAGTTGGCATTAGTCAATACATGCTACAGGTGTGAACCTACAGTTGGCATGAGTCAATACATGCTTCAGGTGTGAACCTACAATTGGCATGAGTCAATACATGCTTCAGGTATGAACCTGCAGTTGGCATTAGTCAATACATGCTTCAGGTGTGAACCTGCAGTTGGCATTAGTCAATACATGATTCAGGTATGAACCTGCAGTGGCATGAGTCAATACATGCTTCAGGTGTGAACCTGCAGTTGGCATGAGTCAATACATGATTCAGGTATGAACCTACAGTTGGCCTGAGTCAATACATGCTCCAGGTGTGAACCTACAGTTGGCATGAGTCAATACATGATTCAGGTATGAACCTGCAGTTGGAATGAGTCAATACATGCTTCAGGTGTGAACCTGCAGTTGGCATGAGTCAATACATGATTCAGGTATGAACCTGCAGTTGGCATGAGTCAATACATGATTCAGGTATGAACCTACAGTTGGCATGAGTCAATACATGCTTCAGGTGTGAAACTACAGTTGGCATGAGTCAATACATGATTCAGGTATGAACCTACAGTTGGCCTGAGTCAATACATGCTCCAGGTGTGAACCTACAGTTGGAATGAGTCAATACATGATTCAGGTATGAACCTGCAGTTGGCATGAGTCAATACATGCTTCAGGTGTGAACCTACAGTTGGCATGAGTCAATACATGATTCAGGTATGAACCTGCAGTTGGCATGAGTCAATACATGATTCAGGAATGAACATACAGTTGGCATGAGTCAATACATGCTTCAGGTGTGAACCTACAGTTGGCATGAGTCAATACATGCTCCAGGTGTGAACCTACAGTTGGCATGAGTCAATACATGATTCAGGTATGAACCTGCAGTTGGCATGAGTCAATACATGCTACAGGTGTGAACCTACAGTTGGCATGAGTCAATACATGATTCAGGTATGAACCTGCAGTTGGCATGAGTCAATACATGATTCAGGTATGAACCTGCAGTTGGCATGAGTCAATACATGCTTCAGGTATGAACCTGCAGTTGGCATTAGTCAATACATGCTTCAGGTATGAACCTGCAGTTGGCATGAGTCAATACATGATTCAGGTATGAACCTGCATTTGGCATGAGTCAATACATGCTTCAGGTGTGAACCAACAGTTGGCATGAGTCAATACATGATTCAGGTATGAACCTGCAGTTGGCATTAGTCAATACATGCTTCAGGTATGAACCTGCAGTTGGCATGAGTCAATACATGATTTAGGTATGAACCTGCAGTTGGCATGAGTCAATACATGCTTCCGGTATGAACCTGCAGTTGGCATGAGTCAATACATGATTCAGGTATCAACCTACAGTTGCCATTAGTCAATACATGCCTCAGGTATGAACCTACAGTTGGCATTAGTCAATACATGCTTCAGGTGTGAACCTGCAGTTGGCATGAGTCAATACATGCATCAGGTGTGAACCGACAGTTGGCATGAGTCAATACATGCTTCAGGTGTGAACCTGCAGTTGGCATGAGTCAATACATGATTCAGGTATGAACCTGCATTTGGGATGAGTCAATACATGATTCAGGTGTGAACCTACAGTTGGCATGAGTCAATACATACTTCAGGTATGAACCTGCAGTTGGCATGTGTCAATACATGCTTCAGGTGTGAACCTACAGTTGGCATTAGTCAATACATGCTTCAGGTGTGAACCTACAGTTGGCATGAGTCAATACATGCTTCAGGTGTGAACCTACAATTGGCATGAGTCAATACATGCTTCAGGTATGAACCTGCAGTTGGCATGAGTCAATACATGATTCAGGTATGAACCTGCAGTTGGAATGAGTCAATACATGCTTCATGTATGAACCTGCAATTGGCATTAGTCAATACATGCTTCAGGTGTGAACCTGCAGTTGGCATTAGTCAATACATGTTTCAGGTATGAACCTGCAGTTGGCATGAGTTAATACATGCTTCAGGTATGAACCTGCAGTTGGCATTAGTCAATACATGCTTCAGGTATGAACCTACAGTTGGCATTAGTCAATATATGCTTCAGGTGTGAACCTACAGTTGGCATTAGTCAATACATGCTTCAGGTATGAACCTGCAGTTGGCATGAGTCAATACATGTTTCAGGTGTGAACCTACAGTTGGCATTAGTCAATACATGCTTCAGATGTGAACCTACAGTTGGCATGAGTCAATACATGATTCAGGTGTGAGCCTACAGTTGGCATTAGTCAATACATGATTCAGGTGTGAACCTACAGTTGGCATTAGTCAATACATGCTTCAGGTATGGACCTGCAGTTGGCATGAGTCAACACATGATTCAGGTATGAACCTACAGTTGGCATTAGTCAATACATGCTTCAGGTATGAACCTGCAGTTGGCATGAGTCAATACATGATTCAGGTATGAACCTGCAGTTGGCATTAGTCAATACATGATTCAGGTATGAACCTGCAGTTGGCATGAGTCAATACATGCTTCAGGTATGAACCTGCAGTTGGAATTAGTCAATACATGCTTCAGGTATGAACCTACAGTTGGCATTAGTCAAAACATGCTTCAGGTGTGAACCTACAGTTGGCATTAGTCAATACATGCTTCAGGTATGAACCTGCAGTTGGCATGAGTCAATACATGCTTCAGGTGTGAACCTACAGTTGGCATTAGTCAATACATGCTTCAGGTGTGAGCCTACAGTTGGCATTAGTCAATACATGATTCAGGTGTGAACCTACAGTTGGCATTAGTCAATACATGCTTCAGGTATGGACCTGCAGTTGGCATGAGTCAACACGTGATTCAGGTATGAACCTGCAGTTGGCATGAGTCAATACATGCTTCAGGTATGGACCTGCAGTTGTCATGAGTGAACACATGATTCAGGTATGAACCTGCAGTTGGCATGAGTCAATACATGATTCAGGTGTGAACCTACAGTTGGCATGAGTCAATACATGCTTCAGGTATGAACCTGCAGTTGGCATGAGTCAATACATGCTTCAGGTGTGAACCTACAGTTGGCATTAGTCAATACATGCTACAGGTGTGAACCTACAGTTGGCATGAGTCAATACATGCTTCAGGTGTGAACCTACAATTGGCATGAGTCAATACATGCTTCAGGTATGAACCTGCAGTTGGCATTAGTCAATACATGCTTCAGGTGTGAACCTGCAGTTGGCATTAGTCAATACATGATTCAGGTATGAACCTGCAGTTGGCATGAGTCAATACATGCTTCAGGTGTGAACCTGCAGTTGGCATGAGTCAATACATGATTCAGGTATGAACCTACAGTTGGCCTGAGTCAATACATGCTCCAGGTGTGAACCTACAGTTGGCATGAGTCAATACATGATTCAGGTATGAACCTGCAGTTGGAATGAGTCAATACATGCTTCAGGTGTGAACCTGCAGTTGGCATGAGTCAATACATGATTCAGGTATGAACCTACAGTTGGCATGAGTCAATACATGCTTCAGGTGTGAACCTACAGTTGGCATGAGTCAATACATGATTCAGGTATGAACCTACAGTTGGCCTGAGTCAATACATGCTCCAGGTGTGAACCTACAGTTGGAATGAGTCAATACATGATTCAGGTATGAACCTGCAGTTGGCATGAGTCAATACATGCTTCAGGTGTGAACCTACAGTTGGCATGAGTCAATACATGATTCAGGTATGAACCTGCAGTTGGCATGAGTCAATACATGATTCAGATATGAACATACAGTTGGCATGAGTCAATACATGCTTCAGGTGTGAACCTACAGTTGGCATGAGTCAATACATGCTCCAGGTGTGAACCTACAGTTGGCATGAGTCAATACATGATTCAGGTATGAACCTGCAGTTGGCATGAGTCAATACATGCTTCAGGTATGAACCTTCAGTTGGCATTAGTCAATACATGCTTCAGGTATGAACCTGCAGTTGGCATGAGTCAATACATGATTTAGGTATGAACCTGCAGTTGGCATGAGTCAATACATGCTTCCGGTATGAACCTGCAGTTGGCATGAGTCAATACATGATTCAGGTATCAACCTACAGTTGCCATTAGTCAATACATGCCTCAGGTATGAACCTACAGTTGGCATTAGTCAATACATGCTTCAGGTGTGAACCTGCAGTTGGCATGAGTCAATACATGCATCAGGTGTGAACCGACAGTTGGCATGAGTCAATACATGCTTCAGGTGTGAACCTGCAGTTGGCATGAGTCAATACATGATTCAGGTATGAACCTGCATTTGGGATGAGTCAATACATGATTCAGGTGTGAACCTACAGTTGGCATGAGTCAATACATACTTCAGGTATGAACCTGCAGTTGGCATGTGTCAATACATGCTTCAGGTGTGAACCTACAGTTGGCATGAGTCAATACATGCTTCAGGTGTGAACCTACAATTGGCATGAGTCAATACATGCTTCAGGTATGAACCTGCAGTTGGCATGAGTCAATACATGATTCAGGTATGAACCTGCAGTTGGAATGAGTCAATACATGCTTCATGTATGAACCTGCAGTTGGCATTAGTCAATACATGCTTCAGGTGTGAACCTGCAGTTGGCATTAGTCAATAAATGATTCAGGTATGAACCTGCAGTTGGCATGAGTCAATACATGCTTCAGGTATGAACCTGCAGTTGGCATGAGTCAATACATACTTCAGGTGTGAACCTACAGTTGGCATTAGTCAATACATGCTTCAGATGTGAACCTACAGTTGGCATGAGTCAATACATGATTCAGGTATGAACCTGCAGTTGGCATGAGTCAATACATGATTCAGGTGTGAACCTACAGTGTGCATGAGTCAATACATGCTTCAGGTATGAACCTACAGTTGGCATTAGTCAATACATGCTTCAGGTGTGAGCCTACAGTTGGCATTAGTCAATACATGATTCAGGTGTGAACCTACAGTTGGCATTAGTCAATACATGCTTCAGGTATGGACCTGCAGTTGGCATGAGTCAACACATGATTCAGGTATGAACCTACAGTTGGCATTAGTCAATACATGATTCAGGTGTGAACCTACAGTTGGCATTAGTCAATACATGCTTCAGGTATGGACCTGCAGTTGGCATGAGTCAATACATGATTCAGGTATGAACCAGCAGTTGGCATGAGTCAATACATGCTTCAGGTGTGAACCTACAATTGGCATGATTCAATACATGCTTCAGGTATGAACCTGCAGTTGGCATGAGTCAATACATGATTCAGGTATGAACCTGCAGTTGGCATTAGTCAATACATGATTCAGGTATGAACCTGCAGTTGGCATGAGTCAATACATGCTTCAGGTATGAACCTGCAGTTGGCATTAGTCAATACATGATTCAGGTGTGAACCTACAGTTGGCATGAGTCAATACATGATTCAGGTATGAACCTACAGTTGGCATTAGTCAATACATGCTTCAGGTGTGAACCTACAGTTGGCATTAGTCAATACATGATTCAGGTGTGAACCTACAGTTGGCATTAGTCAATACATGTTTCAGGTATAGACCTGCAGTTGGCATGAGTCAATACAAGATTCAGGTATGAACCTGCAGTTGGCATGAGTCAATACATGCTTCAGGTGTCAACCTACAATTGGCATGAGTCAATACATGCTTCAGGTATGAACCTGCAGTTGGCATGAGTCAATACATGATTCAGGTATGAACCTGCAGTTGGCATTAGTCAATACATGATTCAGGTATGAACCTGCAGTTGGCATGAGTCAATACATGCTTCAGGTATGAACCTGCAGTTGGCATTAGTCAATACATGCTTCAGGTATGAACCTACAGTTGGCATTAGTCAAAACATGCTTCAGGTGTGAACCTACAGTTGGCATTAGTCAATACATGCTTCAGGTATGAACCTGCAGTTGACATGAGTCAATACATGCTTCAGGTGTGAACCTACAGTTGGCATTAGTCAATACATGCTTCAGCTGTGAACCTACAGTTGGCATTAGTCAATACATGCTTCAGGTATGAACCTGCAGTTGGCATGAGTGAACACATGATTCAGGTATGAACCTGCAGTTGGCATGAGTCAATACATGATTCAGGTGTGAACCTACAGTTGGCATGAGTCAATACATGCTTCAGGTATGAACCTGCAGTTGGCATGAGTCAATACATGCTTCAGGTGTGAACCTACAGTTGGCATTAGTCAATACATGCTACAGGTGTGAACCTACAGTTGGCATGAGTCAATACATGCTTCAGGTGTGAACCTACAATTGGCATGAGTCAATACATGCTTCAGGTATGAACCTGCAGTTGGCATTAGTCAATACATGCTTCAGGTGTGAACCTGCAGTTAGCATTAGTCAATACATGATTCAGGTATGAACCTGCAGTGGCATGAGTCAATACATGCTTCAGGTGTGAACCTGCGGTTGGCATGAGTCAATACATGATTCAGGTATGAACCTACAGTTGGCCTGAGTCAATACATGCTCCAGGTGTGAACCTACAGTTGGCATGAGTCAATACATGATTCAGGTATGAACCTGCAGTTGGAATGAGTCAATACATGCTTCAGGTGTGAACCTGCAGTTGGCATGAGTCAATACATGATTCAGGTATGAACCTACAGTTAGCATGAGTCAATACATGCTTCAGGTGTGAACCTACAGTTGGCATGAGTCAATACATGATTCAGGTATGAAATTACAGTTGGCCTGAGTCAATACATGCTCCAGGTGTGAACCTACAGTTGGAATGAGTCAATACATGATTCAGGTATGAACCTGCAGTTGGCATGAGTCAATACATTCTTCAGGTGTGAACCTACAGTTGGCATGAGTCAATACATGATTCAGGTATGAACCAGCAGTTGGCATGAGTCAATACATGATTCAGGTATGAACATACAGTTGGCATGAGTCAATACATGCTTCAGGTGTGAACCTACAGTTGGCATGAGTCAATACATGCTCCAGGTGTGAACCTACAGTTGGCATGAGTCAATACATGATTCAGGTATGAACCTGCAGTTGGCATGAGTCAATACATGCTACAGGTGTGAACCTACAGTTGGCATGAGTCAATACATGATTCAGGTATGAACCTGCAGTTGGCATGAGTCAATACATGATTCAGGTATGAACCTGCAGTTGGCATGAGTCAATACATGCTTCAGGTATGAACCTGCAGTTGGCATTAGTCAATACATGCTTCAGGTATGAACCTGCAGTTGGCATGAGTCAATACATGATTCAGGTATGAACCTGCAGTTGGCATGAGTCAATACATGATTCAGGTATGAACCTACAGTTGGCATGAGTCAATACATGCTTCAGGTGTGAAACTACAGTTGGCATGAGTCAATACATGATTCAGGTATGAACCTACAGTTGGCCTGAGTCAATACATGCTCCAGGTGTGAACCTACAGTTGGAATGAGTCAATACATGATTCAGGTATGAACCTGCAGTTGGCATGAGTCAATACATGCTTCAGGTGTGAACCTACAGTTGGCATGAGTCAATACATGATTCAGGTATGAACCTGCAGTTGGAATGAGTCAATACATGATTCAGGTATGAACATACAGTTGGCATGAGTCAATACATGCTTCAGGTGTGAACCTACAGTTGGCATGAGTCAATACATGCTCCAGGTGTGAACCTACAGTTGGCATGAGTCAATACATGATTCAGGTATGAACCTGCAGTTGGCATGAGTCAATACATGCTACAGGTGTGAACCTACAGTTGGCATGAGTCAATACATGATTCAGGTATGAACCTGCAGTTGGCATGAGTCAATACATGATTCAGGTATGAACCTGCAGTTGGCATGAGTCAATACATGCTTCAGGTATGAACCTGCAGTTGGCATTAGTCAATACATGCTTCAGGTATGAACCTGCAGTTGGCATGAGTCAATACATGATTCAGGTATGAACCTGCATTTGGCATGAGTCAATACATGCTTCAGGTGTGAACCAACAGTTGGCATGAGTCAATACATGATTCAGGTATGAACCTGCAGTTGGCATTAATCAATACATGCTTCAGGTATGAACCTGCAGTTGGCATGAGTCAATACATGATTTAGGTATGAACCTGCAGTTGGCATGAGTCAATACATGCTTCCGGTATGAACCTGCAGTTGGCATGAGTCAATACATGATTCAGGTATCAACCTACAGTTGCCATTAGTCAATACATGCCTCAGGTATGAACTTACAGTTGGCATTAGTCAATACATGCTTCAGGTGTGAACCTGCAGTTGGCATGAGTCAATACATGCATCAGGTGTGAACCGACAGTTGGCATGAGTCAATACATGCTTCAGGTGTGAACCTGCAGTTGGCATGAGTCAATACATGATTCAGGTATGAACCTGCATTTGGGATGAGTCAATACATGATTCAGGTGTGAACCTACAGTTGGCATGAGTCAATACATACTTCAGGTATGAACCTGCAGTTGGCATGAGTCAATACATGATTCAGGTATGAACCTGCAGTTGGCATGAGTCAATACATGCTTCAGGTATGAACCTGCAGTTGGCATTAGTCAATACATGCTTCAGGTATGAACCTGCAGTTGGCATGAGTCAATACATGATTCAGGTATGAACCTGCATTTGGCATGAGTCAATACATGCTTCAGGTGTGAACCAACAGTTGGCATGAGTCAATACATGATTCAGGTATGAACCTGCAGTTGGCATGAGTCAATACATGCTTCAGGTATGAACCTGCAGTTGGCATGAGTCAATACATGATTCAGGTATGAACCTGCAGTTGGAATGAGTCAATACATGCTTCATGTATGAACCTGCAATTGGCATTAGTCAATATATGCTTCAGGTGTGAACCTGCAGTTGGCATTAGTCAATACATGATTCAGGTATGAACCTGCAGTTGGCATGAGTTAATACATGCTTCAGGTATGAACCTGCAGTTGGCATTAGTCAATACATGCTTCAGGAATGAACCTACAGTTGGCATTAGTCAATATATGCTTCAGGTGTGAACCTACAGTTGGCATTAGTCAATACATGCTTCAGGTATGAACCTGCAGTTGGCATGAGTCAATACATGTTTCAGGTGTGAACCTACAGTTGGCATTAGTCAATACATGCTTCAGATGTGAACCTACAGTTGGCATGAGTCAATACATGATTCAGGTGTGAGCCTACAGTTGGCATTAGTCAATACATGATTCAGGTGTGAACCTACAGTTGGCATTAGTCAATACATGCTTCAGGTATGGACCTGCAGTTGGCATGAGTCAACACATGATTCAGGTATGAACCTACAGTTGGCATTAGTCAATACATGATTCAGGTGTGAACCTACAGTTGGCATTAGTCAATACATGCTTCAGGTATGGACCTGCAGTTGGCATGAGTCAATACATGATTCAGGTATGAACCAGCAGTTGGCATGAGTCAATACATTCTTCAGGTGTGAACCTACAATTGGCATGAGTCAATACATGCTTCAGGTATGAACCTGCAGTTGGCATGAGTCAATACATGATTCAGGTATGAACCTGCAGTTGGCATTAGTCAATACATGATTCAGGTATGAACCTGCAGTTGGCATGAGTCAATACATTCTTCAGGTATGAACCTGCAGTTGGAATTAGTCAATACATGCTTCAGGTATGAACCTACAGTTGGCATTAGTCAAAACATGCTTCAGGTGTGAACCTACAGTTGGCATTAGTCAATACATGCTTCAGGTATGAACCTGCAGTTGGCATGAGTCAATACATGCTTCAGGTGTGAACCTACAGTTGGCATTAGTCAATACATGCTTCAGGTGTGAGCCTACAGTTGGCATTAGTCAATACATGATTCAGGTGTGAACCTACAGTTGGCATTAGTCAATACATGCTTCAGGTATGGACCTGCAGTTGGCATGAGTCAACACGTGATTCAGGTATGAACCTGCAGTTGGCATGAGTCAATACATGATTCAGGTGTGAACCTACAGTTGGCATTAGTCAATACATGCTTCAGGTATGGACCTGCAGTTGTCATGAGTGAACACATGATTCAGGTATGAACCTGCAGTTGGCATGAGTCAATACATGATTCAGGTGTGAACCTACAGTTGGCATGAGTCAATACATGCTTCAGGTATGAACCTGCAGTTGGCATGAGTCAATACATGATTCAGGTATGAACCTGCAGTTGGCATGAGTCAATACATGATTCAGGTATGAACCTACAGTTGGCATGAGTCAATACATGCTTCAGGTGTGAAACTACAGTTGGCATGAGTCAATACATGATTCAGGTATGAACCTACAGTTGGCCTGAGTCAATACATGCTCCAGGTGTGAACCTACAGTTGGAATGAGTCAATACATGATTCAGGTATGAACCTGCAGTTGGCATGAGTCAATACATGCTTCAGGTGTGAACCTACAGTTGGCATGAGTCAATACATGATTCAGGTATGAACCTGCAGTTGGAATGAGTCAATACATGATTCAGGTATGAACATACAGTTGGCATGAGTCAATACATGCTTCAGGTGTGAACCTACAGTTGGCATGAGTCAATACATGCTCCAGGTGTGAACCTACAGTTGGCATGAGTCAATACATGATTCAGGTATGAACCTGCAGTTGGCATGAGTCAATACATGCTACAGGTGTGAACCTACAGTTGGCATGAGTCAATACATGATTCAGGTATGAACCTGCAGTTGGCATGAGTCAATACATGATTCAGGTATGAACCTGCAGTTGGCATGAGTCAATACATGCTTCAGGTATGAACCTGCAGTTGGCATTAGTCAATACATGCTTCAGGTATGAACCTGCAGTTGGCATGAGTCAATACATGATTCAGGTATGAACCTGCATTTGGCATGAGTCAATACATGCTTCAGGTGTGAACCAACAGTTGGCATGAGTCAATACATGATTCAGGTATGAACCTGCAGTTGGCATTAGTCAATACATGATTCAGGTGTGAACCTACAGTTGGCATTAGTCAATACATGCTTCAGGTATGGACCTGCAGTTGGCATGAGTCAACACGTGATTCAGGTATGAACCTGCAGTTGGCATGAGTCAATACATGATTCAGGTGTGAACCTACAGTTGGCATTAGTCAATACATGCTTCAGGTATGGACCTGCAGTTGTCATGAGTGAACACATGATTCAGGTATGAACCTGCAGTTGGCATGAGTCAATACATGATTCAGGTGTGAACCTACAGTTGGCATGAGTCAATACATGCTTCAGGTATGAACCTGCAGTTGGCATGAGTCAATACATGCTTCAGGTGTGAACCTACAGTTGGCATTAGTCAATACATGCTACAGGTGTGAACCTACAGTTGGCATGAGTCAATACATGCTTCAGGTGTGAACCTACAATTGGCATGAGTCAATACATGCTTCAGGTATGAACCTGCAGTTGGCATTAGTCAATACATGCTTCAGGTGTGAACCTGCAGTTGGCATTAGTCAATACATGATTCAGGTATGAACCTGCAGTTGGCATGAGTCAATACATGCTTCAGGTGTGAACCTGCAGTTGGCATGAGTCAATACATGATTCAGGTATGAACCTACAGTTGGCCTGAGTCAATACATGCTCCAGGTGTGAACCTACAGTTGGCATGAGTCAATACATGATTCAGGTATGAACCTGCAGTTGGAATGAGTCAATACATGCTTCAGGTGTGAACCTGCAGTTGGCATGAGTCAATACATGATTCAGGTATGAACCTACAGTTGGCATGAGTCAATACATGCTTCAGGTGTGAACCTACAGTTGGCATGAGTCAATACATGATTCAGGTATGAACCTACAGTTGGCCTGAGTCAATACATGCTCCAGGTGTGAACCTACAGTTGGAATGAGTCAATACATGATTCAGGTATGAACCTGCAGTTGGCATGAGTCAATACATGCTTCAGGTGTGAACCTACAGTTGGCATGAGTCAATACATGATTCAGGTATGAACCTGCAGTTGGCATGAGTCAATACATGATTCAGATATGAACATACAGTTGGCATGAGTCAATACATGCTTCAGGTGTGAACCTACAGTTGGCATGAGTCAATACATGCTCCAGGTGTGAACCTACAGTTGGCATGAGTCAATACATGATTCAGGTATGAACCTGCAGTTGGCATGAGTCAATACATGCTTCAGGTATGAACCTTCAGTTGGCATTAGTCAATACATGCTTCAGGTATGAACCTGCAGTTGGCATGAGTCAATACATGATTTAGGTATGAACCTGCAGTTGGCATGAGTCAATACATGCTTCCGGTATGAACCTGCAGTTGGCATGAGTCAATACATGATTCAGGTATCAACCTACAGTTGCCATTAGTCAATACATGCCTCAGGTATGAACCTACAGTTGGCATTAGTCAATACATGCTTCAGGTGTGAACCTGCAGTTGGCATGAGTCAATACATGCATCAGGTGTGAACCGACAGTTGGCATGAGTCAATACATGCTTCAGGTGTGAACCTGCAGTTGGCATGAGTCAATACATGATTCAGGTATGAACCTGCATTTGGCATGAGTCAATACATGCTTCAGGTGTGAACCAACAGTTGGCATGAGTCAATACATGATTCAGGTATGAACCTGCAGTTGGCATGAGTCAATACATGCTTCAGGTATGAACCTGCAGTTGGCATGAGTCAATACATGATTCAGGTATGAACCTGCAGTTGGAATGAGTCAATACATGCTTCATGTATGAACCTGCAATTGGCATTAGTCAATATATGCTTCAGGTGTGAACCTGCAGTTGGCATTAGTCAATACATGATTCAGGTATGAACCTGCAGTTGGCATGAGTTAATACATGCTTCAGGTATGAACCTGCAGTTGGCATTAGTCAATACATGCTTCAGGTATGAACCTACAGTTGGCATTAGTCAATATATGCTTCAGGTGTGAACCTACAGTTGGCATTAGTCAATACATGCTTCAGGTATGAACCTGCAGTTGGCATGAGTCAATACATGTTTCAGGTGTGAACCTACAGTTGGCATTAGTCAATACATGCTTCAGATGTGAACCTACAGTTGGCATGAGTCAATACATGATTCAGGTGTGAGCCTACAGTTGGCATTAGTCAATACATGATTCAGGTGTGAACCTACAGTTGGCATTAGTCAATACATGCTTCAGGTATGGACCTGCAGTTGGCATGAGTCAACACATGATTCAGGTATGAACCTACAGTTGGCATTAGTCAATACATGATTCAGGTGTGAACCTACAGTTGGCATTAGTCAATACATGCTTCAGGTATGGACCTGCAGTTGGCATGAGTCAATACATGATTCAGGTATGAACCAGCAGTTGGCATGAGTCAATACATTCTTCAGGTGTGAACCTACAATTGGCATGAGTCAATACATGCTTCAGGTATGAACCTGCAGTTGGCATGAGTCAATACATGATTCAGGTATGAACCTGCAGTTGGCATTAGTCAATACATGATTCAGGTATGAACCTGCAGTTGGCATGAGTCAATACATTCTTCAGGTATGAACCTGCAGTTGGAATTAGTCAATACATGCTTCAGGTATGAACCTACAGTTGGCATTAGTCAAAACATGCTTCAGGTGTGAACCTACAGTTGGCATTAGTCAATACATGCTTCAGGTATGAACCTGCAGTTGGCATGAGTCAATACATGCTTCAGGTGTGAACCTACAGTTGGCATTAGTCAATACATGCTTCAGGTGTGAGCCTACAGTTGGCATTAGTCAATACATGATTCAGGTGTGAACCTACAGTTGGCATTAGTCAATACATGCTTCAGGTATGGACCTGCAGTTGGCATGAGTCAACACGTGATTCAGGTATGAACCTGCAGTTGGCATGAGTCAATACATGATTCAGGTGTGAACCTACAGTTGGCATTAGTCAATACATGCTTCAGGTATGGACCTGCAGTTGTCATGAGTGAACACATGATTCAGGTATGAACCTGCAGTTGGCATGAGTCAATACATGATTCAGGTGTGAACCTACAGTTGGCATGAGTCAATACATGCTTCAGGTATGAACCTGCAGTTGGCATGAGTCAATACATGATTCAGGTATGAACCTGCAGTTGGCATGAGTCAATACATGATTCAGGTATGAACCTACAGTTGGCATGAGTCAATACATGCTTCAGGTGTGAAACTACAGTTGGCATGAGTCAATACATGATTCAGGTATGAACCTACAGTTGGCCTGAGTCAATACATGCTCCAGGTGTGAACCTACAGTTGGAATGAGTCAATACATGATTCAGGTATGAACCTGCAGTTGGCATGAGTCAATACATGCTTCAGGTGTGAACCTACAGTTGGCATGAGTCAATACATGATTCAGGTATGAACCTGCAGTTGGAATGAGTCAATACATGATTCAGGTATGAACATACAGTTGGCATGAGTCAATACATGCTTCAGGTGTGAACCTACAGTTGGCATGAGTCAATACATGCTCCAGGTGTGAACCTACAGTTGGCATGAGTCAATACATGATTCAGGTATGAACCTGCAGTTGGCATGAGTCAATACATGCTACAGGTGTGAACCTACAGTTGGCATGAGTCAATACATGATTCAGGTATGAACCTGCAGTTGGCATGAGTCAATACATGATTCAGGTATGAACCTGCAGTTGGCATGAGTCAATACATGCTTCAGGTATGAACCTGCAGTTGGCATTAGTCAATACATGCTTCAGGTATGAACCTGCAGTTGGCATGAGTCAATACATGATTCAGGTATGAACCTGCATTTGGCATGAGTCAATACATGCTTCAGGTGTGAACCAACAGTTGGCATGAGTCAATACATGATTCAGGTATGAACCTGCAGTTGGCATTAGTCAATACATGATTCAGGTGTGAACCTACAGTTGGCATTAGTCAATACATGCTTCAGGTATGGACCTGCAGTTGGCATGAGTCAACACGTGATTCAGGTATGAACCTGCAGTTGGCATGAGTCAATACATGATTCAGGTGTGAACCTACAGTTGGCATTAGTCAATACATGCTTCAGGTATGGACCTGCAGTTGTCATGAGTGAACACATGATTCAGGTATGAACCTGCAGTTGGCATGAGTCAATACATGATTCAGGTGTGAACCTACAGTTGGCATGAGTCAATACATGCTTCAGGTATGAACCTGCAGTTGGCATGAGTCAATACATGCTTCAGGTGTGAACCTACAGTTGGCATTAGTCAATACATGCTACAGGTGTGAACCTACAGTTGGCATGAGTCAATACATGCTTCAGGTGTGAACCTACAATTGGCATGAGTCAATACATGCTTCAGGTATGAACCTGCAGTTGGCATTAGTCAATACATGCTTCAGGTGTGAACCTGCAGTTGGCATTAGTCAATACATGATTCAGGTATGAACCTGCAGTTGGCATGAGTCAATACATGCTTCAGGTGTGAACCTGCAGTTGGCATGAGTCAATACATGATTCAGGTATGAACCTACAGTTGGCCTGAGTCAATACATGCTCCAGGTGTGAACCTACAGTTGGCATGAGTCAATACATGATTCAGGTATGAACCTGCAGTTGGAATGAGTCAATACATGCTTCAGGTGTGAACCTGCAGTTGGCATGAGTCAATACATGATTCAGGTATGAACCTACAGTTGGCATGAGTCAATACATGCTTCAGGTGTGAACCTACAGTTGGCATGAGTCAATACATGATTCAGGTATGAACCTACAGTTGGCCTGAGTCAATACATGCTCCAGGTGTGAACCTACAGTTGGAATGAGTCAATACATGATTCAGGTATGAACCTGCAGTTGGCATGAGTCAATACATGCTTCAGGTGTGAACCTACAGTTGGCATGAGTCAATACATGATTCAGGTATGAACCTGCAGTTGGCATGAGTCAATACATGATTCAGATATGAACATACAGTTGGCATGAGTCAATACATGCTTCAGGTGTGAACCTACAGTTGGCATGAGTCAATACATGCTCCAGGTGTGAACCTACAGTTGGCATGAGTCAATACATGATTCAGGTATGAACCTGCAGTTGGCATGAGTCAATACATGCTTCAGGTATGAACCTTCAGTTGGCATTAGTCAATACATGCTTCAGGTATGAACCTGCAGTTGGCATGAGTCAATACATGATTTAGGTATGAACCTGCAGTTGGCATGAGTCAATACATGCTTCCGGTATGAACCTGCAGTTGGCATGAGTCAATACATGATTCAGGTATCAACCTACAGTTGCCATTAGTCAATACATGCCTCAGGTATGAACCTACAGTTGGCATTAGTCAATACATGCTTCAGGTGTGAACCTGCAGTTGGCATGAGTCAATACATGCATCAGGTGTGAACCGACAGTTGGCATGAGTCAATACATGCTTCAGGTGTGAACCTGCAGTTGGCATGAGTCAATACATGTTTCAGGTATGAACCTGCATTTGGGATGAGTCAATACATGATTCAGGTGTGAACCTACAGTTGGAATGAGTCAATACATACTTCAGGTATGAACCTGCAGTTGGCATGAGTCAATACATGATTCAGGTATGAACCTGCAGTTGGCATGAGTCAATACATGCTTCAGGTATGAACCTGCAGTTGGCATTAGTCAATACATGCTTCAGGTATGAACCTGCAGTTGGCATGAGTCAATACATGATTCAGGTATGAACCTGCATTTGGCATGAGTCAATACATGCTTCAGGTGTGAACCAACAGTTGGCATGAGTCAATACATGATTCAGGTATGAACCTGCAGTTGGCATGAGTCAATACATGCTTCAGGTATGAACCTGCAGTTGGCATGAGTCAATACATGATTCAGGTATGAACCTGCAGTTGGAATGAGTCAATACATGCTTCATGTATGAACCTGCAATTGGCATTAGTCAATACATGCTTCAGGTGTGAACCTGCAGTTGGCATTAGTCAATACATGATTCAGGTATGAACCTGCAGTTGGCATGAGTTAATACATGCTTCAGGTATGAACCTGCAGTTGGCATTAGTCAATACATGCTTCAGGTATGAACCTACAGTTGGCATTAGTCAATATATGCTTCAGGTGTGAACCTACAGTTGGCATTAGTCAATACATGCTTCAGGTATGAACCTGCAGTTGGCATGAGTCAATACATGTTTCAGGTGTGAACCTACAGTAGGCATTAGTCAATACATGCTTCAGATGTGAACCTACAGTTGGCATGAGTCAATACATGATTCAGGTGTGAGCCTACAGTTGGCATTAGTCAATACATGATTCAGGTGTGAACCTACAGTTGGCATTAGTCAATACATGCTTCAGGTATGGACCTGCAGTTGGCATGAGTCAACACATGATTCAGGTATGAACCTACAGTTGGCATTAGTCAATACATGATTCAGGTGTGAACCTACAGTTGGCATTAGTCAATACATGCTTCAGGTATGGACCTGCAGTTGGCATGAGTCAATACATGATTCAGGTATGAACCAGCAGTTGGCATGAGTCAATACATTCTTCAGGTGTGAACCTACAATTGGCATGAGTCAATACATGCTTCAGGTATGAACCTGCAGTTGGCATGAGTCAATACATGATTCAGGTATGAACCTGCAGTTGGCATTAGTCAATACATGATTCAGGTATGAACCTGCAGTTGGCATGAGTCAATACATTCTTCAGGTATGAACCTGCAGTTGGAATTAGTCAATACATGCTTCAGGTATGAACCTACAGTTGGCATTAGTCAAAACATGCTTCAGGTGTGAACCTACAGTTGGCATTAGTCAATACATGCTTCAGGTATGAACCTGCAGTTGGCATGAGTCAATACATGCTTCAGGTGTGAACCTACAGTTGGCATTAGTCAATACATGCTTCAGGTGTGAGCCTACAGTTGGCATTAGTCAATACATGATTCAGGTGTGAACCTACAGTTGGCATTAGTCATTACATGCTTCAGGTATGGACCTGCAGTTGGCATGAGTCAACACGTGATTCAGGTATGAACCTGCAGTTGGCATGAGTCAATACATGATTCAGGTGTGAACCTACAGTTGGCATTAGTCAATACATGCTTCAGGTATGGACCTGCAGTTGTCATGAGTGAACACATGATTCAGGTATGAACCTGCAGTTGGCATGAGTCAATACATGATTCAGGTGTGAACCTACAGTTGGCATGAGTCAATACATGCTTCAGGTATGAACCTGCAGTTGGCATGAGTCAATACATGCTTCAGGTGTGAACCTACAGTTGGCATTAGTCAATACATGCTACAGGTGTGAACCTACAGTTGGCATGAGTCAATACATGCTTCAGGTGTGAACCTACAATTGGCATGAGTCAATACATGCTTCAGGTATGAACCTGCAGTTGGCATTAGTCAATACATGCTTCAGGTGTGAACCTGCAGTTGGCATTAGTCAATACATGATTCAGGTATGAACCTGCAGTTGGCATGAGTCAATACATGCTTCAGGTGTGAACCTGCAGTTGGCATGAGTCAATACATGATTCAGGTATGAACCTACAGTTGGCCTGAGTCAATACATGCTCCAGGTGTGAACCTACAGTTGGAATGAGTCAATACATGATTCAGGTATGAACCTGCAGTTGGCATGAGTCAATACATGCTTCAGGTGTGAACCTACAGTTGGCATGAGTCAATACATGATTCAGGTATGAACCTGCAGTTGGCATGAGTCAATACATGATTCAGATATGAACATACAGTTGGCATGAGTCAATACATGCTTCAGGTGTGAACCTACAGTTGGCATGAGTCAATACATGCTCCAGGTGTGAACCTACAGTTGGCATGAGTCAATACATGATTCAGGTATGAACCTGCAGTTGGCATGAGTCAATACATGCTTCAGGTATGAACCTTCAGTTGGCATTAGTCAATACATGCTTCAGGTATGAACCTGCAGTTGGCATGAGTCAATACATGATTTAGGTATGAACCTGCAGTTGGCATGAGTCAATACATGCTTCCGGTATGAACCTGCAGTTGGCATGAGTCAATACATGATTCAGGTATCAACCTACAGTTGCCATTAGTCAATACATGCCTCAGGTATGAACCTACAGTTGGCATTAGTCAATACATGCTTCAGGTGTGAACCTGCAGTTGGCATGAGTCAATACATGCATCAGGTGTGAACCGACAGTTGGCATGAGTCAATACATGCTTCAGGTGTGAACCTGCAGTTGGCATGAGTCAATACATGTTTCAGGTATGAACCTGCATTTGGGATGAGTCAATACATGATTCAGGTGTGAACCTACAGTTGGCATGAGTCAATACATACTTCAGGTATGAACCTGCAGTTGGCATGAGTCAATACATGATTCAGGTATGAACCTGCAGTTGGCATGAGTCAATACATGCTTCAGGTATGAACCTGCAGTTGGCATTAGTCAATACATGCTTCAGGTATGAACCTGCAGTTGGCATGAGTCAATACATGATTCAGGTATGAACCTGCATTTGGCATGAGTCAATACATGCTTCAGGTGTGAACCAACAGTTGGCATGAGTCAATACATGATTCAGGTATGAACCTGCAGTTGGCATGAGTCAATACATGCTTCAGGTATGAACCTGCAGTTGGCATGAGTCAATACATGATTCAGGTATGAACCTGCAGTTGGAATGAGTCAATACATGCTTCATGTATGAACCTGCAATTGGCATTAGTCAATACATGCTTCAGGTGTGAACCTGCAGTTGGCATTAGTCAATACATGATTCAGGTATGAACCTGCAGTTGGCATGAGTTAATACATGCTTCAGGTATGAACCTGCAGTTGGCATTAGTCAATACATGCTTCAGGTATGAACCTACAGTTGGCATTAGTCAATATATGCTTCAGGTGTGAACCTACAGTTGGCATTAGTCAATACATGCTTCAGGTATGAACCTGCAGTTGGCATGAGTCAATACATGTTTCAGGTGTGAACCTACAGTAGGCATTAGTCAATACATGCTTCAGATGTGAACCTACAGTTGGCATGAGTCAATACATGATTCAGGTGTGAGCCTACAGTTGGCATTAGTCAATACATGATTCAGGTGTGAACCTACAGTTGGCATTAGTCAATACATGCTTCAGGTATGGACCTGCAGTTGGCATGAGTCAACACATGATTCAGGTATGAACCTACAGTTGGCATTAGTCAATACATGATTCAGGTGTGAACCTACAGTTGGCATTAGTCAATACATGCTTCAGGTATGGACCTGCAGTTGGCATGAGTCAATACATGATTCAGGTATGAACCAGCAGTTGGCATGAGTCAATACATTCTTCAGGTGTGAACCTACAATTGGCATGAGTCAATACATGCTTCAGGTATGAACCTGCAGTTGGCATGAGTCAATACATGATTCAGGTATGAACCTGCAGTTGGCATTAGTCAATACATGATTCAGGTATGAACCTGCAGTTGGCATGAGTCAATACATTCTTCAGGTATGAACCTGCAGTTGGAATTAGTCAATACATGCTTCAGGTATGAACCTACAGTTGGCATTAGTCAAAACATGCTTCAGGTGTGAACCTACAGTTGGCATTAGTCAATACATGCTTCAGGTATGAACCTGCAGTTGGCATGAGTCAATACATGCTTCAGGTGTGAACCTACAGTTGGCATTAGTCAATACATGCTTCAGGTGTGAGCCTACAGTTGGCATTAGTCAATACATGATACAGGTGTGAACCTACAGTTGGCATTAGTCATTACATGCTTCAGGTATGGACCTGCAGTTGGCATGAGTCAACACGTGATTCAGGTATGAACCTGCAGTTGGCATGAGTCAATACATGATTCAGGTGTGAACCTACAGTTGGCATTAGTCAATACATGCTTCAGGTATGGACCTGCAGTTGTCATGAGTGAACACATGATTCAGGTATGAACCTGCAGTTGGCATGAGTCAATACATGATTCAGGTGTGAACCTACAGTTGGCATGAGTCAATACATGCTTCAGGTATGAACCTGCAGTTGGCATGAGTCAATACATGCTTCAGGTGTGAACCTACAGTTGGCATTAGTCAATACATGCTACAGGTGTGAACCTACAGTTGGCATGAGTCAATACATGCTTCAGGTGTGAACCTACAATTGGCATGAGTCAATACATGCTTCAGGTATGAACCTGCAGTTGGCATTAGTCAATACATGCTTCAGGTGTGAACCTGCAGTTGGCATTAGTCAATACATGATTCAGGTATGAACCTGCAGTTGGCATGAGTCAATACATGCTTCAGGTGTGAACCTGCAGTTGGCATGAGTCAATACATGATTCAGGTATGAACCTACAGTTGGCCTGAGTCAATACATGCTCCAGGTGTGAACCTACAGTTGGCATGAGTCAATACATGATTCAGGTATGAACCTGCAGTTGGAATGAGTCAATACATGCTTCAGGTGTGAACCTGCAGTTGGCATGAGTCAATACATGATTCAGGTATGAACCTACAGTTGGCATGAGTCAATACATGCTTCAGGTGTGAACCTACAGTTGGCATGAGTCAATACATGATTCAGGTATGAACCTACAGTTGGCCTGAGTCAATACATGCTCCAGGTGTGAACCTACAGTTGGAATGAGTCAATACATGATTCAGGTATGAACCTGCAGTTGGCATGAGTCAATACATGCTTCAGGTGTGAACCTACAGTTGGCATGAGTCAATAAATGATTCAGGTATGAACCTGCAGTTGGCATGAGTCAATACATGATTCAGATATGAACATACAGTTGGCATGAGTCAATACATGCTTCAGGTGTGAACCTACAGTTGGCATGAGTCAATACATGCTCCAGGTATGAACCTACAGTTGGCATGAGTCAATACATGATTCAGGTATGAACCTGCAGTTGGCATGAGTCAATACATGCTTCAGGTATGAACCTTCAGTTGGCATTAGTCAATACATGCTTCAGGTATGAACCTGCAGTTGGCATGAGTCAATACATGATTTAGGTATGAACCTGCAGTTGGCATGAGTCAATACATGCTTCCGGTATGAACCTGCAGTTGGCATGAGTCAATACATGATTCAGGTATCAACCTACAGTTGCCATTAGTCAATACATGCCTCAGGTATGAACCTACAGTTGGCATTAGTCAATACATGCTTCAGGTGTGAACCTGCAGTTGGCATGAGTCAATACATGCATCAGGTGTGAACCGACAGTTGGCATGAGTCAATACATGCTTCAGGTGTGAACCTGCAGTTGGCATGAGTCAATACATGATTCAGGTATGAACCTGCATTTGGGATGAGTCAATACATGATTCAGGTGTGAACCTACAGTTGGCATGAGTCAATACATACTTCAGGTATGAACCTGCAGTTGGCATGTGTCAATACATGCTTCAGGTGTGAACCTACAGTTGGCATGAGTCAATACATGCTTCAGGTGTGAACCTACAATTGGCATGAGTCAATACATGCTTCAGGTATGAACCTGCAGTTGGCATGAGTCAATACATGATTCAGGTATGAACCTGCAGTTGGAATGAGTCAATACATGCTTCATGTATGAACCTGCAGTTGGCATTAGTCAATACATGCTTCAGGTGTGAACCTGCAGTTGGCATTAGTCAATAAATGATTCAGGTATGAACCTGCAGTTGGCATGAGTCAATACATGCTTCAGGTGTGAACCTACAGTTGGCATTAGTCAATACATGCTTCAGATGTGAACCTACAGTTGGCATGAGTCAATACATGATTCAGGTATGAACCTGCAGTTGGCATGAGTCAATACATGATTCAGGTGTGAACCTACAGTTGGCATGAGTCAATACATGATTCAGGTATGAACCTACAGTTGGCATTAGTCAATACATGCTTCAGGTGTGAACCTACAGTTGGCATTAGTCAATACATGATTCAGGTGTGAACCTACAGTTGGCATTAGTCAATACATGCTTCAGGTATGGACCTGCAGTTGGCATGAGTCAATACATGATTCAGGTATGAACCTGCAGTTGGCATGAGTCAATACATGCTTCAGGTGTGAACCTACAATTGGCATGAGTAAATACATGCTTCAGGTATGAACCTGCAGTTGGCATGAGTCAATACATGATTCAGGTATGAACCTGCAGTTGGCATTAGTCAATACATGATTCAGGTATGAACCTGCAGTTGGCATGAGTCAATACATGCTTCAGGTATGAACCTACAGTTGGCATTAGTCAAAACATGCTTCAGGTGTGAACCTACAGTTGGCATTAGTCAATACATGCTTCAGGTATGAACCTGCAGTTGGCATGAGTCAATACATGCTTCAAGTGTGAACCTACAGTTGGCATTAGTCAATACATGCTTCAGATGTGAACCTACAGTTGGCATGAGTCAATACATGATGCAGGTATGAACCTGCAGTTGGCATGAGTCAATACATGATTCAGGTGTGAACCTACAGTTGGCATGAGTCAATACATGCTTCAGGTATGAACCTACAGTTGGCATTAGTCAATACATGCTTCAGGTGTGAACCTGCAGTTGGCATGAGTCAATACATGATTCAGGTGTGAACCTACAGTTGGCATGAGTCAATACATGCTTCAGGTATGAACCTGCAGTTGGCATGAGTCAATACATGCTTCAGGTGTGAACCTACAGTTGGCATTAGTCAATACATGCTACAGGTGTGAACCTACAGTTGGCATGAGTCAATACATGCTTCAGGTGTGAACCTACAATTGGCATGAGTCAATACATGCTTCAGGTATGAACCTGCAGTTGGCATGAGTCAATACATGATTCAGGTATGAACCTGCAGTTGGAATGAGTCAATACATGCTTCAGGTATGAACCTGCAGTTGGCATTAGTCAATACATGCTTCAGGTGTGAACCTGCAGTTGGCATTAGTCAATACATGATTCAGGTATGAACCTGCAGTTGGCATGAGTCAATACATGCTTCAGGTGTGAACCTGCAGTTGGCATGAGTCAATACATGATTCAGGTATGAACCTACAGTTGGCCTGAGTCAATACATGCTCCAGGTGTGAACCTACAGTTGGTATGAGTCAATACATGATTCAGGTATGAACCTGCTGTTGGAATGAGTCAATACATGCTTCAGGTGTGAACCTGCAGTTGGCATGAGTCAATACATGATTCAGGTATGAACCTACAGTTGACATGCGTCAATACATGCTTCAGGTGTGAACCTACAGTTGGCATGAGTCAATACATGTTTCAGGTATGAACCTAGAGTTGCCCTGAGTCAATACATGCTCCAGGTGTGAACCTACAGTTGGAATGAGTCAATACATGATTCACGTATGAACCTGCAGTTGGCATGAGTCAATACATGCTTCAGGTGTGAAACTACAGTTGGCATGAGTCAATACATGATTCAGGTATGAACCTGCAGTTGGCATGAGTCAATACATGATTCAGGTATGAACCTACAGTTGGCATGAGTCAATACATGCTTCAGGTGTGAACCTACAGTTGGCATGAGTCAATACATGCTCCAGGTGTGAACCTACAGTTGGCATGAGTCAATACATGATTCAGGTATGAACCTGCAGTTGGCATGAGTCAATACTTGCTTCAGGTGTGAACCTACAGTTGGCATGAGTCAATACATGATTCAGGTATGAACCTGCAGTTGGCATGAGTCAATACATGATTCAGGTATGAACCTGCAGTTGGCATGAGTCAATACATGCTTCAGGTATGAACCTGCACTTAGCATTAGTCAATACATGCTTCAGGTATGAACCTGCAGTTGGCATGAGTCAATACATGCTTCAGGTATGAACCTGCAGTTGGCATGAGTCAATACATGCTTCAGGTATTAACCTACAGTTGGCATGAGTCAATACATGATTCAGGTATGAACCTGCAGTTGGCATGAGTCAATACATGCTTCAGGTATGAACCTTCAGTTGGCATTAGTCAATACATGCTTCAGGTATGAACCTGCAGTTGGTATGAGTCAATACATGATTTAGGTATGAACCTGCAGTTGGCATGAGTCAATACATGCTTCAGGTATGAACCTGCAGTTGGCATGAGTCAATACATGATTCAGGTATCAACCTACAGTTGGCATTAGTCAATACATGCCTCAGGTATGAACCTACAGTTGGCATTAGTCAATACATGCTTCAGGTGTGAACCTGCAGTTGGCATGAGTCAATACATGCATCAGGTGTTAACCGACAGTTGGCATGAGTCAATACATGCTTCAGGTGTGAACCTGCAGTTGGCATGAGTCAATACATGCTTCAAGGTGTGAACCTACAGTTGGCATTAGTTAATACATGCTTCAGGTGTGAACCTACAGTTGGCATGAGTCAATACATGCTTCAGGTGTGAACCTACAATTGGCATGAGTCAATACATGCTTCAGGTATGAACCTTCAGTTGGCATGAGTCAATACATGATTCGCGTATGAACCTACAGTTGGCATGAATCAATACATGCTTCAGGTGTGAACCTACAGTAGGCATGAGTCAATACATGATTCAGGTATGAACCTGCAGTTGGCATGAGTCAATATATGATTCAGGTGTGAACCTACATTTGGCATGAGTCAATACATGCTTCAGGTATGAACCTGCAGTTGGCATGAGTCAATACATGCTTCAGGTGTGAACCTACAGTTGGCATTATTCAATACATGCTTCAGGTGTGAACCTACAGTTGGCATGAGTCAATACATGTTTCAGGTGTGAACCTACAATTGGCATGAATCAATACATGCTTCAGGTATGAACCTACAGTTGGCATGAGTCAATACATGATTCAGGTATGAACCTACCGTTGGCATGAGTCAAAACATCCTTCAGGTATGAACCTACAGTTGGCATGAGTGAACACATGATTCAGGTATGAAACTGCAGTTGGCATGAGTCTATACATGCTTCAGGTGTGAACCTGCAGTTGGCATGAGTCAATACATGCATCAGGTGTGAACCTACAGTTGGCATGAGTCAATACATGCTTCAGGTGTGAACCTGCAGTTGGCATGAGTCAATACATGATTCAGGTATGAACGTGCAGTTGGCATGAGTCAATACATGATTCAGGTGTGAACCTACAGTTGGCTTGAGTCAATACATGCTTTAGGTATGAACCTGCAGTTGGCATGAGTCAATACATGCTTCAGGTGTGAACCTACAGTTGGCATTATTCAATACATGCTTCAGGTGTGAACCTACAGTTGGCATGAGTCAGTACATGCTTCAGGTGTGAACCTACAATTGGCATGAGTCAATACATTCTTCAGGTATGAACCTGCAGTTGGCATGAGTCAATACATGATTCAGGTATGAACCTGCAGTTGGAATGAGTCATTACATGCTTCAGGTATGATCCTGCAGTTGGCATTAGTCAATACATGCTTCAGGTGTGAACCTGCAGTTGGCATTAGTCAATACATGATTCAGGTACGAACCTGCAGTTGGCATGAGTCAATACATGCTTCAGGTGTGAACCTGCAGTTGGCATGAGTCAATACATGCATCAGGTGTGAACCTACAGTTGGCATGAGTCAATACATGATTCAGGTGTGAACCTGCAGTTGGCATGAGTCAATACATGATTCAGGTATGAACCTACAGTTGGCATGAGTCAATACATGCTTCAGGTGTGAACCTACAGTTGGCATGAGTCAATACATGATTTATGTATGAACCTACAGTTGGCCTGAGTCAATACATGCTCCAGGTGTGAACCTACATTTGGCATGAGTCAATACATGATTCAGGTATGAACCTGCAGTTGGCATGAGTCAATACATGATTCAGGTGTGAACCTACAGTTGGCATGAGTCAATACATGCTTCAGGTATGACCCTGCAGTTGGCATGAGTCAATACATGATTCAGGTATGAACCTGCAGTTGACATGAGTCAATACATGCTTCAGGTATGAACCTGCAGTTGGCAAGAGTCAATACATGCTTCAGGTGTGAACCTACAGTTGGCATGAGTCAATACATGATTCAGGTATGAACCTGCAGTTGGCATTAGTCAATACATGATTCAGGTATGAACCTGCAGTTGGCATGAGTCAATACATGCTTCAGGTATGAACCTGCAGTTGGCATTAGTCAATACATGCTTCAGGTATGAACCTACAGTTGGCATTAGTCAAAACATGCTTCAGGTGTGAACCTACAGTTGGCATTAGTCAATACATGCTTCAGGTATGAACCTGCAGTTGGCATGAGTCAATACATACTTCAGGTGTGAACCTACAGTTGGCATTAGTCAATACATGCTTCAGATGTGAATCTACAGTTGGCATGAGTCAATACATGATTCAGGTATGAACCTGCAGTGGGCATGAGTCAATACATGATTCAGGTGTGAACCTACAGTGTGCATGAGTCAATACATGCTTCAGGTATGAACATACAGTTGGCATTAGTCAATACATGCTTCAGGTGTGAGCCTACAGTTGGCATTAGTCAATACATGATTCAGGTGTGAACCTACAGTTGGCATTAGTCAATACATGCTTCAGGTATGGACCTGCAGTTGGCATGAGTCAACACATGATTCAGGTATGAACCTACAGTTGGCATTAGTCAATACATGATTCAGGTGTGAACCTACAGTTGGCATTAGTCAATACATGCTTCAGGTATGGACCTGCAGTTGGCATGAGTCAATACATGCTTCAGGTATGAACGTACAGTTGGCATTAGTCAATACATGCTTCAGGTGTGAGCCTACAATTGGCATTAGTCAATACATGATTCAGGTGTGAACCTACAGTTGGCATTAGTCAATACATGCTTCAGGTATGGACCTGCAGTTGGCATGAGTCAACACGTGATTCAGGTATGAAACTGCAGTTGGCATGAGTCAATACATGATTCAGGTGTGAACCTACAGTTGGCATTAGTCAATACATGCTTCAGGTATGGACCTGCAGTTGTCATGAGTGAACACATGATTCAGGTATGAACCTGCAGTTGGCATGAGTCAATACATGATTCAGGTGTGAACCTACAGTTGGCATGAGTCAATACATGCTTCAGGTATGAACCTGCAGTTGGCATAAGTCAATACATGCTTCAGGTGTGAACCTACAGTTGGCATTAGTCAATACATGCTACAGGTGTGAACCTACAGTTGGCATGAGTCAATACATGCTTCAGGTGTGAACCTACAATTGGCATGAGTCAATACATGCTTCAGGTATGAACCTGTAGTTGGCATTAGTCAATACATGCTTCAGGTGTGAACCTGCAGTTGGCATTAGTCAATACATGATTCAGGTATGAACCTGCAGTTAGCATGAGTCAATACATGCTTCAGGTGTGAACCTGCAGTTGGCATGAGTCAATACATGATTCAGGTATGAACCTACAGTTGGCCTGAGTCAATACATGCTCCAGGTGTGAACCTACAGTTGGCATGAGTCAATACATGATTCAGGTATGAACCTGCAGTTGGAATGAGTCAATACATGCTTCAGGTGTGAACCTGCAGTTGGCATGAGTCAATACATGATTCAGGTATGAACCTACAGTTGGCATGAGTCAATACATGCTTCAGGTGTGAACCTACAGTTGGCATGAGTCAATACATGATTCAGGTATGAACCTACAGTTGGCCTGATTCAATACATGCTCCAGGTGTGAACCTACAGTTGGAATGAGTCAATACATGATTCAGGTATGAACCTGCAGTTGGCATGAGTCAATACATGCTTCAGGTGTGAACCTACAGTTGGCATGAGTCAATACATGATTCAGGTATGAACCTGCAGTTGGCATGAGTCAATACATGATTCAGGTATGAACATACAGTTGGCATGAGTCAATACATGCTTCAGGTGTGAACCTACAGTTGGCATGAGTCAATACATGCTCCAGGTGTGAACCTACAGTTGGCATGAGTCAATACATGATTCAGGTATGAACCTGCAGTTGGCATGAGTCAATACATGATTCAGGTATGAACCTGCAGTTGGCATGAGTCAATACATGCTTCAGGTGTGAACCAACAGTTGGCATGAGTCAATACATGATTCAGGTATGAACCTGCAGTTGGCATGAGTCAATACATGCTTCAGGTATGAACCTACAGTTGGCATGAGTCAATACATGATTCAGGTATGAACCTGCACTTGGCATGAGTCAATACATGCTTCAGGTATGAACCTTCAGTTGGCATTAGTCAATACATGCTTCAGGTATGAACCTGCAGTTGGCATGAGTCAATACATGATTTAGGTATGAACCTGCAGTTGGCATGAGTCAATACATGCTTCCGGTATGAACCTGCAGTTGGCATGAGTCAATACATGATTCACTTATCAACCTACATTTGCCATTAGTCAATACATGCCTCAGGTATGAACCTACAGTTGGCATTAGTCAATACATGCTTCAGGTGTGAACCTGCAGTTGGCATGAGTCAATACATGCATCAGGTGTGAACCGACATTTGGCATGAGTCAATACATGCTTCAGGTGTGAACCTGCAGTTGGCATGAGTCAATACATGATTCAGGTATGAACCTGCATTTGGGATGAGTCAATACATGATTCAGGTGTGAACCTACAGTTGGCATGAGTCAATACATACTTCAGGTATGAACCTGCAGTTGGCATGTGTCAATACATGCTTCAGGTGTGAACCTACAGTTGGCATTAGTCAATACATGCTTCAGGTGTGAACCTACAGTTGGCATGAGTCAATACATGCTTCAGGTGTGAACCTACAATTGGCATGAGTCAATACATGCTTCAGGTATGAACCTGCAGTTGGCATGAGTCAATACATGATTCAGGTATGAACCTGCAGTTGGAATGAGTCAATACATGCTTCATGTATGAACCTGCAGTTGGCATTAGTCAATACATGCTTCAGGTGTGAACCTGCAGTTGGCATTAGTCAATACATGATTCAGGTATGAACCTGCAGTTGGCATGAGTTAATACATGCTTCAGGTATGAACCTACAGTTGGCATTAGTCAATATATGCTTCAGGTGTGAACCTACAGTTGGCATTAGTCAATACATGCTTCAGGTATGAACCTGCAGTTGGCATGAGTCAATACATGCTTCAGGTGTGAACCTACAGTTGGCATTAGTCAATACATGCTTCAGATGTGAACCTACAGTTGGCATGAGTCAATACATGATTCAGGTATGAACCTGCAGTTGGCATGAGTCAATACATGATTCAGGTGTGAACCTACAGTTGGCATGAGTCAATACATGATTCAGGTATGAACCTACAGTTGGCATTATTCAATACATGCTTCAGGTGTGAACCTACAGTTGGCATTAGTCAATACATGATTCAGGTGTGAACCTACAGTTGGCATTAGTCAATACATGCTTCAGGTATGGACTTGCAGTTGGCATGAGTCAATACATGATTCAGGTATGAACCTGCAGTTGGCATGAGTCAATACATGCTTCAGGTGTGAACCTACAATTGGCATGAGTCAATACATGCTTCAGGTATGAACCCGCAGTTGGCATGAGTCAATACATGATTCAGGTATGAACCTGCAGTTGGCATTAGTCAATACATGATTCAGGTATGAACCTGCAGTTGGCATGAGTCAATACATGCTTCAGGTATGAACCTGCAGTTGGCATTACTCAATACATGCTTCAGGTATGAACCTACAGTTGGCATTAGTCAAAGCATGCTTCAGGTGTGAACCTACAGTTGGCATTAGTCAATACATGCTTCAGGTATGAACCTGCAGTTGGCATGAGTCAATACATGCTTCAGGTGTGAACCTACAGTTGGCATTAGTCAATACATGCTTCAGATGTGAACCTACAGTTGGCATGAGTCAATACATGATGCAGGTATGAACCTGCAGTTGGCATGAGTCAATACATGATTCAGGTGTGAACCTACAGTTGGCATGAGTCAATACATGCTTCAGGTATGAACCTACAGTTGGCATTAGTCAATACATGCTTCAGGTGTGAGCCTACCGTAGGCATTAGTCAATACATGATTCAGGTGTGAACCTACAGTTGGCATTAGTCAATACATGCTTCAGGTATGGACCTGTAGTTGGCATGAGTCAACACATGATTCAGGTATGAACCTGCAGTTGGCATGAGTCAATACATGATTCAGGTGTGAACCTACAGTTGGCATGAGTCAATACATGCTTCAGGTATGAACCTGCAGTTGGCATGAGTCAATACATGCTTCAGGTGTGAACCTACAGTTGGCATTAGTCAATACATGCTACAGGTGTGAACCTACAGTTGGCATGAGTCAATACATGCTTCAGGTGTGAACCTACAATTGGCATGAGTCAATACATGCTTCAGGTATGAACCTGCAGTTGGCATTAGTCAATACATGATTCAGGTATGAACCTGCAGTTGGAATGAGTCAATACATGCTTCAGGTATGAACCTGCAGTTGGCATTAGTCAATACATGCTTCAGGTGTGAACCTGCAGTTGGCATTAGTCAATACATGATTCAGGTATGAACCTGCAGTTGGCATGAGTCAATACATGCTTCAGGTGTGACCCTGCAGTTGGCATGAGTCAATACATGATTCAGGTATGAACCTACAGTTGGCCTGAGTCAATACATGCTCCAGGTGTGAACCTACAGTTGGTATGAGTCAATACATGATTCAGGTATGAACCTGCTGTTGGAATGAGTCAATACATGCTTCAAGTGTGAACCTGCAGTTGGCATGAGTCAATACATGATTCAGGTATGAACCTACAGTTGGCATGAGTCAATACATGCTTCAGGTGTGTACCTACAGTTGGCTTGAGTCAATACATGATTCAGGTATGAACCTAGAGTTGCCCTGAGTCAATACATGCTCCAGGTGTGAACCTACAGTTGGAATGAGTCAATACATGATTCACGTAAGAACCTGCAGTTGGCATGAGTCAATACATGCTTCAGGTGTGAAACTACAGTTGGCATGAGTCAATACATGATTCAGGTATGAACCTGCAGTTGGCATGAGTCAATACATGATTCAGGTATGAACCTACAGTTGGCATGAGTCAATACATGCTTCAGGTGTGAACCTACAGTTGGCATGAGTCAATACATGCTCCAGGTGTGAACCTACAGTTGGCATGAGTCAATACATGATTCAGGTATGAACCTGCAGTTGGCATGAGTCAATACATGCTTCAGGTGTGAACCTACAGTTGGCATGAGTCAATACATGATTCAGGTATGAACCTGCAGTTGGCATGAGTCAATACATGATTCAGGTATCAACCTACAGTTGGCATTAGTCAATACATGCCTCAGGTATGATCCTACAGTTGGCATTAGTCAATACATGCTTCAGGTGTGAACCTGCAGTTGGCATGAGTCAATACATGCATCAGGTGTTAACCGACAGTTGGCATGAGTCAATACATGCTTCAGGTGTGAACCTGCAGTAGGCATGAGTCAATACATGCTTCAGGTGTGAACCTACAGTTGGCAGTAGTCAATACATGCTTCAGGTGTGAACCTACAGTTGGCATGAGTCAATACATGCTTCAGGTGTGAACCTACAATTGGCATGAGTCAATACATGCTTCAGGTATGAACCTTCAGTTGGCATGAGTCAATACATGATTCGCGTATGAACCTGCAGTTGGCATGAGTCAATACATGCATCAGGTGTGAACCTACAGTTGGCATGAGTCAATACATGCTTCAGGTGTGAACCTACAGTAGGCATGAGTCAATACATGATTCAGGTATGAACCTGCAGTTGGCATGAGTCAATATATGATTCAGGTGTGAACCTACATTTGGCATGAGTCAATACATGCTTCAGGTATGAACCTGCAGTTGGCATGAGTCAATACATGCTTCAGGTGTGAACCTACAGTTGGCATTATTCAATACATGCTTCAGGTGTGAACCTACAGTTGGCATGAGTCAATACATGTTTCAGGTGTGAACCTACAATTGGCATGAGTCAATACATGCTTCAGGTATGAACCTACCGTTGGCATGAGTCAATACATCCTTCAGGTATGAACCTACAGTTGGCATGAGTGAATACATGATTCAGGTATGAAACTGCAGTTGGCATGAGTCTATACATGCTTCAGGTGTGAACCTGCAGTTGGCATGAGTCAATACATGCATCAGGTGTGAACCTACAGTTGGCATGAATCAATACATGCTTCAGGTGTGAACCTGCAGTTGGCATGATTCAATACATGATTCAGGTATGAACGTGCAGTTGGCATGAGTCAATACATGATTCAGGTGTGAACCTACAGTTGGCTTGAGTCAATACATGCTTCAGGTATGAACCTGCAGTTGGCATGAGTCAATACATGCTTCAGGTGTGAACCTACAGTTGGCATTAGTCAATACATGCTTCAGGTGTGAACCTACAGTTGGCATGAGTCAATACATGCTTCAGGTGTGAACCTACAATTGGCATGAGTCAATACATGCTTCAGGTATGAACCTGCAGTTGGCATGAGTCAATACATGATTCAGGTATGAACCTGCAGTTGGAATGAGTCAATACATGCTTCAGGTATGATCCTGCAGTTGGCATTAGTCAATACATGCTTCAGGTGTGAACCTGCAGTTGGCATTAGTCAATACATGATTCAGGTACGAACCTGCAGTTGGCATGAGTCAATACATGCTTCAGGTGTGAACCTGCAGTTGGCATGAGTCAATACATGCATCAGGTGTGAACCTACAGTTGGCATGAGTCAATACATGATTCAGGTGTGAACCTGCAGTTGGCATGAGTCAATACATGATTCAGGTATGAACCTACAGTTGGCATGAGTCAATACATGCTTCAGGTGTGAACCTACAGTTGGCATGAGTCAATACATGATTTAGGTATGAACCTACAGTTGGCCTGAGTCAATACATGCTCCAGGTGTGAACCTACAGTTGGCATGAGTCAATACATGATTCAGGTATGAACCTGCAGTTGACATGAGTCAATACATGCTTCAGGTATGAACCTGCAGTTGGCATGAGTCAATACATGCTTCAGGTGTGAACCTACAGTTGGCATGAGTCAATACATGATTCAGGTATGAACCTGCAGTTGGCATGAGTCAATACATGCTTCAGGTTATGAACCTACAGTTGGCATGAGTCAATACATGATTCAGGTATGAACCTGCTGTTGGCATGAGTCAATACATGCTTCAGGTATGAACCTTCAGTTGGCGTTTGTCAATACATGCCTCAGGTATGAACCTGCAGTTGGCATGAGTCAATACATGATTTAGGTATGAACCTGCAGTTGGCATGAATCAATACATGCTTCAGGTATAAACCTGCAGTTGGCATGAGGCAATACATGATTGAGGTATCAACCTACAGTTGGCATTAGTCAATACATGCCTCAGGTATGAACCTACAGTTGGCATTAGTCAATACATGCTTCAGGTATGAACCTACAGTTGGCATGAGCCAATACATGCTTCAGGTATGAACCTACAGTTGGCATGAGTCAATACATGATTCAGGTATGAACCTACCGTTGGTATGAGTCAATACATCCTTCAGGTATGAACCTACAGTTGGCATGAGTCAATACATGCTTCAGGTATGAACCCGCAGTGGCATGAGTCAATACATGATTCAGGTATGAACCTACAGTTGGCATTAGTCAATACATGCTTCAGGTATGAACCTACAGTTGGCATGAGCCAATACATGCTTCAGGTATGAACCTACAGTTGGCATAAGTCAATACGTGAATCATGTATGAACCTACAGTAGGCATGAGTCAATTCATGATTCAGGTATGAACCTACAGTTCTTTGAGTCAATACATGTTCCAGGTATGAACCTACAGTTGGCATGAGTCAATAAACGATTCAGGTATGAACCTATATTTGGAAATAGTCAGAAAACGCTTCAGGTATGAACCTACAATCGGCATAAGTCAATACATGATTTAGGTATGAACCTACAGTTGGCATGTGTCAATACATGCTTCTGGTATGAACCTACATTTAGCTTGAGTCAATACATGATTCAGGTATGAACCTACTGTTTGCATGAATCAATACATGTTCCAGGTATGAACCTACAGTTGGCATGAGTCAATATATGTTCCAAATATGAACCTACAGTTGGCATGAGTCAATACATGATCCAGGTATAAACCTACAGCTGGCATGATTCAACCCATGACTTTGGTACGAACCTGCAGTTGGCATGAATCAACACCATGCTTCAGGTATGAACATACAGCTGACATGAGCCAACCAATGACGTAGGTATGAACCTGCAGTTGGCATGCGTTAACATGCTTTAGATATGAACGACCAGTAGGTTAAGTAATAACTTGTGGCAATAAAGCAAAGTACAAAAGACAGAAAAACAATGTGAGAGTAAGTACCTCTCGCGTCCAATGTGTGTCAGTGTGTTACTTGGCAAGGTCTCCGCCACTAGGACTGTGACGGCAATATTGATCAATTCTACCATTCTCATTCAGTAAATCGTAGAACATTCAACCTAAGGAAGTTGTGCTGTAACAGGAAGTAATGTCTTATGAACGAACTGCATGCAAATAATAACCCATACATTAATTCCATGGTACAACTGCCTTTATTTTATTTAAAAAATTTACTGAAGTAAAAATAAAATTATTTCCATTTAGATTTTGTTAAAGTACAAAACGTTTGCAATGGAATATATTTAATGAAAGTTTATTATTTGAAGTAAAATTTTAAATTTGTTACTTGCAGCGAATTTCAATTTATATTTATGTTCAATATCTTGCTCAAATTTTAAAATGTTATTGTATCTTAACCACTAATAAATTTGGCCCATGGTGTTATAATAATAACTTCTTTAGAGTACACTCTTGTTGGTTATTTATTTTTACCTATAAAAACTGTAATCAATAGAAAACAAATAGTTATTCAAACTATTGCCCGCTTTATACCTCAGAATAAAGCTGCAGGGAATATAATCCGAACAGGTTCAAATTAAACCTGGGCTCATTCGAAATTGTGATTATGAGGGAATAGTTAAATGAACTTTAAAAAAAGAGTATTTCCATAAGTCATATATATATATATATATATATATATATATATATATATATATATATATAGCAGATTATGATGGTAAAAGTAGAAATTACAAACCCTTTTCATTGGTCTGGAGACACTTCTGTTGATAGTCCTGGTAACCAAAAATAAGACGCTAGCTTAAAGGTCGAGAAGGAAAGGAGGATGGGGATAAATGGAATTCGTGAAAAGCATTTATGCAAATTTACATTACTATTTCGTCGACTGATGTATCCAGCTACAGTGTAAGTGTTAGTAGGAACTGTACTAGTGTTTGATGTCTACTCTTCACAGGTTTGCTGACTACTGGACAGCAATTTCCTTACATAATTTTTTGATAGCAATTTTGCTGACTGCCGTTTAATAAATTTCCCAACTTTTGACAGTTGTTTGTTGACTACTGTGCAAGTGTCTGATGACTACTTTACTTACGTCTGCTTTACGTTTCAGTGTTGGTAACTACTTTACAATAAATTGTTTGTGACTACTGGGTACGTGTTTGCTCACTACTGTGCAATTATTTGCTGACTATAGCTACGCGAGCACTTGGGCTGCAAGGCACGGACGGGCAGCCGTCTCGACAATTTATAAAAATTAATAACCTTGAATCAAATGTGTATGCGCTCACTTGGCCGGTACGGCCGGGCGGGCACTATTTCCCCACCTTACTCCTTTTTAAAAACTCGGAGTTGAAGAACTTCAGGTCGTTTCCGAACGGATGACTCATCGGCACAAACGAATCAGTTACGTTTGTCCACAACTCATGATTGTTTCCTACTATTTTATTTTGTATACAGGTTTTAAAATTATGCTAAACCTGAAAAACTTTATACATTATTTGACATTAAACCCGTCTGATCTTCAAAATGTTTATACTGAATAAATTGTATGTTTAGTGTATTAAAAAAGTCTAGAAACTCAATCAGCTCCAGTAAGATTATTTGTAGCGAATATGTAAAACTAATAACTCATGATGATGATGTGTACACTCACACAAATTTTTTGGTTGAATAAAAATACGGTTTTTACGGTTGATTCATAAGTCAAGAATACTTAATTTATTAAAAATTCAACAACTTTTCGACAACTGTATTGTTTGTTTTCATTCTGGCCTTCAAGTACAATAGACAAAATTACCTGTAATGTCTAAAAATTGTAAAATATAAAATTAATATAAAAAATAACAACTACAGTATACATTAAAGTTATTAATACTAATAAATTAACATTACAAACAACACAAATAATCAAATTAAATTATTAAAAGCACACTAACCCGTTCTATCAATTTTCTATTTAATATATGTTGGTTTTGTAAATCATTTATGCTTTTTGTGCATTGCTATTATTAAATTAGTCATGTTGTGTCTTCCTTTATACTTTATTAGGAAATTGTAAGGTTAAATAACTGAAACGTTGGCTTGTGCCTAAATTTCAAGAGTTGTTGATGTTAATTGATATGAGGTTTAGAATTTTTTTTTACGCATTTTAATTATTTTACTTAATTGTTTTAAAGATTTCGCTCTAATGGACTAACACTTTTATAGTGTGCTTTTGATAATTTAATTTGATTATTTGTGTTGCTTGTAATGTTAATTTAAGTGTATTAATAACCTAAATGTATGTTTTATTGTTATTTATTTTATATTACTTTGTATTAGAATATTTTAGACATTGTTATTTTTGTCTATTGTACTTGTAGGCCTGAATGAGGACAAATATATAGTTGTCGAAACGGTACCGAATTTTAATAAATTAAGTATTCGTGAACCATGAATCAACCGTACTTTTATTCAACATAAATCATAAAACATATCCAACATAAAACATAAATTCAACGTCAAATCACTTTTACACAAGGCTTACTTGCCAACTAAACTCAGTAGTATCAATGTTGTTACACAGTGCCTAATACAAGTAACTTTTCTATAGTACTATCTAATGTTTCCGGGGTCAGCCTAATAATAATAATATGCCTAATATAAATCCCTTATACAATAATTGTAACTATCAATATATTCTTATTACTAATAAGTTTTACACAGTACATCAAAAACAAAAATATAATAATAATGACTAAGTTACTAGGCTGAGGGCCTAAATGACTAAATAATAGGTTTAATATAAACACCGAATACAATAATTGTAACTGTCAATAAATTAAGTTAACGTCTTGAGACAGATTCAATAGACTAGACGAATAGGTTTAGAATTTTACCTCCAACTTTCCCGCGGACAGCATTCACCTGACAAAAAAATTTTAAAAAAACGTCACAGACTGACTGTTTTACGTCAAACTGTAATTCTATTTAGAGACCTTTTAATTTAATGTCGTGTTAAGATAAGAAAACTATTTTATAAAATTAATTTTTTTTCACCATAGTAATCCCTGTATTGTATATTGTTTTCTGACAATAGTAACAGGTTTAAAACGCTGTTGGAGCGTGCGGTTCCTATTAAACTTAGTCGGTAACCAAGTCTGGTCTTTCCGTGCAGATCCAACAATCACTTGTGCGGATGGCGGGAGACACGACTACTTAGCAAGTGTTTGAAGACTTTTGTGCATGTGTTTCATGATACTCTTCAGGTGGTTACTGACTCAATTGCAGCTGATGGTTAACTACCGTGCAAGTGTTTTCTTACAAGCGCAGAGATTTAAATGTTTTTAACTTCTGTCAGTTGTTTGCTGACTACTGAGCAAGTGTTTGAAGACCTGCGTTCATGTTTCATGATACTCTTCAGGTGGTTACTGACTCAATTGCAGCTGATGGTTAACTACCGTGCAAGTGTTTTCTTACAAGCGCAGAGATTTAAATGTTTTTAACTTCTGTCAGTTGTTTGCTGACTACTGAGCAAGTGTTTGAAGACCTGCGTGCATGTTTCATGATACTCTTCAGGTGGTTACTGACTCCATTGCAACTGATGGTTAACTACCGTGCAAGTGTTTTCTTACAAACGCAGAGATTTAAATGTTTTTAACTTCTGTCAGTTGTTTGCTGACTGCTGAGCAAGTGTTTGAAGACCTGCGTGCATGTTTCATGATACTCTTCAGGTGGTTACTGACTCCATTGCAACTGATAGTTAACTACCGTGTAAGAGTTTTCTTACAAGTGCAGAGATTTAAATGTTTTTAACTTCTGTCAGTTGTTTGCTGACTACTGGGCCAGTGTTTGAAGACCTGCGTGCATGTTTCATGATACTCTTCAGGTGGTTACTGACTCAATTGCAGCTGATGGTTAACTACCGTGCAAGTGTTTTCTTACAAGCGCAGAGATTTAAATGTTTTTAACTTCTGTCAGTTGTTTGCTGACTA
Source organism: Prosapia bicincta (assembly GCA_036971475.1). Taxonomy (NCBI): domain Eukaryota; kingdom Metazoa; phylum Arthropoda; class Insecta; order Hemiptera; family Cercopidae; genus Prosapia; species Prosapia bicincta. The sequence continues at coordinate 132,285 of JBAIZL010000181.1, read as the reverse complement.
CTGAGCAAGTGTTTGAAGACCTGCGTGCATGTTTCATGATACTCTTCAGGTGGTTACTGACTCCATTGCAACTGATGGTTAACTACCGTGCAAGTGTTTTCTTACAAACGCAGAGATTTAAATGTTTTTAACTTCTGTCAGTTGTTTGCTGACTACTGAACAAGTGTTTGAAGACCTGCGTACATGTTTCATGATACTCTTCAGGTGTTTACTGACTCCATTGCAACTGATGGTTAACTACCGTGCTAGTTTTTTCTTACAAACGCAGACATTTAAATGTTTTTAACTTCTGTCAGTTGTTTGCTGACTATTGAGCAAGTGTTTGAAGACCTGCGTGCATGTTTCATGATACTCTTCAGGTGGTTACTGACTCCATTGCAACTGATGGTTAACTACCGTGCAAGTGTTTTCTTACAAACTCAGAGATTTAAATGTTTTAAACTTCTGTCAGTTGTTTGCTGACTACTGACCAAGTATTTGAAGACCTGCGTGCATGTTTCATGATACTCTTCAGGTGTTTACTGACTCCATTGCAACTGATGGTTAACTACCGTGCAAGCGTTTTCTGACAACAGTCATGGTGATCTATCTACTGTGTAAATGTTTGATGACTACTGTGCAAGTGTTATCTTACTACTCACGTCTATGCAAGGTGACTCATTTTAAATGTAGAATGTTTTATCTTCAAGAACAATGACTCGACAAACATTCACTTTGTCGGCATTATAAGACACAATACAATGAGAAATCGCACCCGACATGGGAGGTACATTTACGTTCAGATAATGTATTTTACACTTCAATGGAAATGTTCCGTTTTACGTCCAAAACTCTTTATCTTTAACAACAAACAAACCCTTCAAATAGAAGGATATGTATTCATTTGCAGAAACATGTACACTAAGATTGTAATTTGGAGTAGTTGCTGTTTAGACATTTTTAATTATTTTTATAATTTATTTTTTGTGATACATATTTGAAATAAAAGCAATGCACCCTGGAATGGTGTAAAAATAAAGTTGTTTTGATTTTTACGCATCACATCTAAATGATTGAAATTTGTTGAAGTCGAAAATTAGAACCTATATAGATTATAGTGGCAAATACACAAAATGGTTTTACAACAACAAAAAAGTTTTTTTTATTATTCATGTTTATTCAATGTTTTTCTTACTATTTGACATCGATATATATATATATATATATATATATATATATATATATATATATATATATATATATATATATATAGTGAGATAAACTTAGTACAAAATTATATAAAATCAATGCCTTTAAATAATAATAAAATGTTTTTGTATATTAAAAATATATATATAATTATACGGATATTGTATTTTTATTTTTTAATGTTCTCTTAGCAAAGTTTCGTTCGTCTGTTAGTTGATTTTCAAATGAAAATTATAAAATAATTATTATTAATAATACCATATTTTGTTTTGACATATTATCTAATTTTACGTTGTAGATATCGTATAATGTCTTGGTATATAGCCAGCTATATCTTTACCAGAATTAAAATTATATATTTTTCCAGGTTTATTTTTACAGCATTGTCAAAACTAGAAGATCACGCATTTGATTTAATATACTAGCTTAATCTAGTTACATTAAGTTAGTTTCTAAGGATATTGTATCAGACACTCATTGTTCATAAACTGATCTATGCAATTGTTAATACACGTAACACACATTTTCAACGATTACAAACTCGTTTAAGAAACGTATTAGGGTTCACAGTTAATGAATAGAAATAGGAAACCAGGAGGTGTCCCAGCTGTACAATATCCACTACTTTGCATCACCTAGTTTTAAGTGGGATCTTTTTTGTATCTATGTACTATTTCCCTTGATGAACGCTTGTTTCCAATTACTTACTACTCTTTCTTTGGTGTTACTACAGTATTTAACAGTTAAGGGCTTACATTATTGTTTTTACTTCCCCTTTTAGCCCGCTGTCTGCTTTAATAGAATTTTTGTTTTAATAGATTTTTGCTTTAAAACAAACTAATAAAATTGTATCGGTGGAATTTTCCAAAGCCATAAAACAAGGTATTTTGTTAAGACGGAACTCCACGTTTGCAACATTTACATTACAATTATCACTATAACCGCAGCAAATTCCAATGCCTGTTTTGCATGACAAGAGACGGTGATTTTAACACTCTATAGATTTAGAGCTAAAATACACGGCCCGGAAACTTTAACACTTCAGAGTGGGTTTGGAACGAAGAACAAAAGGTAGACGGAAGAGATCCTGCGGCGAAACCAGTCTACGTCAGACCGTTGCATTACGTCATTCTAACTGGACTGTCGACGGCGCGGCAACGAAATAAGTATGGCAATGACCGTGAGTAACCTTCGTAGATCAGCTGTACTCGCTACCATTCCGCCACTTTTACTGTAAAGGCAACGGCAGTACGGCAAAGACCGGGCGTTGACCGTTTTATTCAATTTACTTTTATTATGTGTAACTGTGCTTACAACTAGCGGGTTGCAACAACTGGAAATCTGTCACAGGTTCAACAGTTCAAGTTGTCCTAACTATAGATTTGTCTACTTATGAGTGGACAGCAATTATATTATTGACCATGTAAATTAATAGATCATTACCAAACTTATATTTATTAGTATACATTATGCAACTGAAAGCAAAGCGTAGAGGTTAGATGGGGTTCGGGAGGTGGCGGTTATTATCCGGAAATACTTTCTTGGGTTATATAACACTTGAGCCGAGTTTCTTAGGAAACTCAGATCGTGAAAAATAGCCACTAAGGTTTGAAAACACTAAAAATCGCTAAGCGTAATAAGACTATTATTATTATTATTTACTTCGACCACATATATTTAGGATATTTTTTTCAATGTAATTAAAAATATATAGTAATAAAACACATGTTTGAACATGTTTAAGGATTACAACATTGTTGATTTACATATTTAAAATGATTACAATACATAATAAATAATATTCGAGCTGACTTGTGAGTGAAAGTTATAATTAAATAATAAAAATATGGTACAACTCACAAATATACAATTTTGTTTTTACTTTTGCTAAAACTTTATAGGTTATGTTTAATATATATATTTTTTTTAGTTAATTTCATATGTGTATTTTCACTGAAGATGACGACAAATTAGTCGTTGAAACGCGTTTAAAATAAAAAATTGTATATTTGTGAGTTGTGCCATATTTTTATTATTTAATTACAATACATAATGTTTTATAAACACACAGGCTTACCTAAATGGACAAAATTAGAAAGATTTTGTAACATTTTTCTTCTTGTAGATATGTAGACAATCACTGATTTTCAAACTATCATCTTCATGTTTTGAGATTTTTTCATCAAATATTTTTACGATATTTGATCACATAATGGGATAATGGATTATAGTTTCCAATTTTGATATAAAGTTTTTATTTCAGTTTTATGTTGCCTTGTTTATTACCATATTCTATAATTACTGTATACATCTATTAATTGCGTTCTTTTATATTGTTCTTAATGTTATTATTTTCAAACGTTTAAAAAAAAATTAGGTTTTGTACTGTTAGAAACTAAACCATGAGCCCTTGCTTAACAGAATATGATAATTATCTTATCGTTATATTTTGCCTCAGATTTTATTGAGTAACAATTTAGAACGAAAAGGAACATATTGCAGGAACGGGAATAATGTTGCAAAGCCGCTTTTTTTTACAAGTTATTATAGTCAATCATGAAATGAACAATGACTTTATGCTGTAGTGGAAGATAGTAGCGTGATATAAACAATGAGGGCCAAGTACGATTGTGACAAAGAAACAAATTTTGAGAATTGTAGACGTGCTAAACCGGAAGCATCGGATATCTAAAGATTGCAATTACCGTGCTTGGGATGACTAATGTCAAGCAAAGGACAAAGTGAAGCTTTGCTGTTACGACTGAATACGATACTAGCAACAAGTCAAGTTCTAAATTGATGGGAGAGTCAATTTTAAAACAGGAATCAAAATTTTGACGGATAGAGGAAAAATAAGATATTAAAGGTCGTGTTGAAGGTTTGTAATAGCCTACCATAGAAGAAAGTATAGCAATTCAAAGGTAATTTATACTAAAAAGGAAGAAATAAGAATAAAAACGAGTAGAAAAAATTGAAAAAGCCCAATTAAGACCGACAGTTAAGTATTTAATGGACAGTTATAACTCTGACCTGAGTTAATAGTATCTAGGAAATCGCTTACCTGTTTGACGAGGCTGGACATTAGGTCCCAGCACTAATTAAGGGTCGAACTGAGACCCTCAATCCAACTTAGTCCATTGGGGTAACGTAGTTCGACGAGGGTTGGAAGACCACCAGCAAAAAACCTTGTGTATTTATGACTCTTGCACCGGGTCACCTTTTCGAACGGTTGTTTCTGCAACTGTATAGTTTGAGCTCTTAACAGACTCAGAACACATCCATTAATTACGAGATATTTAAAATATCATCGAATCTCTTCAACAAGTGGAGAGAAAATGAAAGGAGAGAATAGTTATGGGATAAGAACATGTGTGTACAGCTTAATGACAGAAAAATAACTAAAATTCTCCAGGATTGTTTACAATCACTCTGCTCAAAACTGTAGACTTAAGTTCACTACCTAAACCGAAGTTTGTAATGGTGGACTGTAAATTTCCAGAGCCCTTGGAGACATCCAACAACAGGCCTTGTTGCCCTGCCCATAATCGATGCCCTGCCATTTCTTCCGCAACAAGATGTCAAGGAGGGTATGATGTACTTGTGGCGCTCGTCTCCATTTGGTATGATTGAGATCCTCCAACTATTATCTTTGGTTGACACTATTATCTAAGTGCGTGTAAACCCTAAACTACCTCCTATTTTCTCTGCAGATAATTAGAATGCCCTTGGCTACGATCGAGAATTTTCCTCTAACAAACTAAGGATGTCAATCGTGGAACAAGTTCAACACTCTTTAAGGCTACCTCGTACACCCATCGGGAAACATCCAGAAGGATAGATAGACAGAGCGGGCTCTATTAATAGGGGGCCAACTGGAGGAAATTAAAAATCTTTGTGAGAGCTACGTTTCCTTAAACTGAAGCACGGTTTCTGCTGGAATTCTTAATTCCTTAAGGATGAGAAGAGCTATTAGCTTAAGTTAAGAAGCAGAATACATAAAACATGAATTACGTTAGTTGTTTTTACAAAACTTAATAATTTTATAGTTAATTTTGTAAAATTTTCAAATCATAGTTGACAAATTTTTTTATGCCCTACATTAATTTTGAAGTTTTTTATTTAAAAAAATTATGTTTTTTTGGTACACAACTGCAAATACCTGTTTGTGTTTAGGATGTTCTTTTCCTACAAAAATATTTTCCCTGTTTAATTTTTCAAAGTAGTTCTGTATGATTTAAGAAATTATTCCGATTTGTGTCACGTTAAAATTTGTATATTAATATGAAATTCTTCAAAATAGTGTACATTGTTATATTCTTATTAAATTTTAGAAATTATCAAAAAGATAATTATAAATGCTATTAATTTTGTTTAGTTCCCTAGAAAATATTTTTCAATTTTGGAAAGTAAATGTTTACACGACACAAATTTAAATATTTATTTATTATCTTGTGGTTTACTTTATAAAAATTTTTTCGTTTAACTGTTCTAATAGTTCTATCGTTGGTGCGACGCTATATGTGAGCAATAGTAGTGGGCAGGTGGCGTGGATAGGTAGAACCTGATTCCATAAGAACTACAGAAGTATGACAAGCGAACTTTATATTCCACAGCAGAAAGAAAAGGGGAAGATCGTCAGTAATATGGAGATACGGAATTATTATAATTATAATAGATAGGTTCACGAAATCCAAAACTCATGAGACACTAAAAAACATAGCAATCGTAATGAGGTATACGTTAGAGTCAGGGTAAACCTACACAGAAATGATTTTTTTTTTAAATTTTGTTACTTTTACTCTTGAGAGTGTAGTAATGCTTTAAGAGATTCAAAGGGGTCTTGCATATTGCATAGTAAATGGCATAAATCATAGTTCATGCAGCACAATTTTAATCATATTGTTGCAGCAGTAATGTTCAAAAACATCCTTTTATAAACATTTACGGTGCCTTTTTTAGTTAAATCAATAGCTGAGAATCGATAACAATACAGGCTAATTCTATTGAAGTGTTGAGTAGTTCTTCATGGTCAATGGACTCGGAACGGAAAGGAACGAGGTGAAGTGAACTTGAACAGTCGGGTTTACCGTAACATGACCTTCCAGCGAGCAGGCGTCGAAAAACACATTTCACTGTTTCGTCTTTGTTGAAACAACCAAGATCGGTTCCATAACCTGGCGGTGACGTTGCCAGTATAAATTTTGGTATGAACAGTTTAATTAAAATCTGTATAATAAATATCACTTAACATTAGTCATCCTCAATAATTGAGACACCGGTACAAATGAGGGAAACCTAACTCCAAAATGCATTAAATTCCGTGTAAAGAGGGTGTGTTTAAAAATGTGTCGAATTTTTTACGTTTTTGGTAAAACTTATGAAACTGATAGTAAATTTGGTGTGCATGGTAAACCCTAATTTTAATCTGTATTCATCCTCTTTATGAAAACATTTTTCGTGGATCTCTTATAGGATTTTCTTTTCAGGTAACCAAGTCTTTCGAAACCTGAGTATATAATCATACGAAGTAAAACACGCCTTCTTTTCTGTGTTAAATCTAATTCTATCTTTTTTTCTATAAATCAGGTATATTATTAGATGCTTTCACTTATAATAAACACACACACACACACACACACGCACACAAACACAAACACACACACACACACAAACAAACAAACAAACACACACACACACACACACACACACACACATACACACAAACACACACACACACACACACACACACACACACACACACACACACACACACACACACACACATACACACACACAAACACACACACACACACACACACACCCATACACACACACACAAACACACACACAAACACACACACACACACACACACACACACACACTCTCGACACCACCAATAGCGATCAGATCACTACATTTCAACTGAATTCTCAGGATATTATTATTAGCTAATCAACCTACTTATATAAAATAAAGTGCATTTGTTTACGAAAAAAAAATCCGGCAATAACAAAAACTAATTTATAAAAAATACATAAAAAAACTATTTATAAATGTTGTCCCAGTGTGGGGAGGAGGTAGTGACTCATGTACGAAGGTATTTACACGTTACCTAAATAAAGAAAATATCACTAACATGACTCCAAACTTTGTACCAATCTTAGCAAACACGTTGCAATATATATATTGTTTAGGTGAACAAGATGACTAATTCGGAAGAATGAAAAATGAACAAGTACTTACAGGGAATAAAATGCATTATTATTTAATGCCATCTTCAACTTGAGTTACAGGTTTACACTTATAAGTTGCAGTATGAGACATATTAATAAAAATAAACGTTAACATTTGCTTTCTTTAATAGTAACAACCTTTTCAGGGGAAAGGGGTGTCCTAAAGCCTACACAGATCGTATCTGACCTCTTAGTTGTTTATGATTAGGATTTGGGTGAAGAAAAGATAGGGGTGAAATTAGCAATATTATGTGATTTTTTATCTAGTTTTTGAAGTTATGATGTCAACTCATAATGTAATTGGTTGTTATTGACGTCTGTAGTTCGAATTGTTTGTGTATTTCGTAAGCCTACTATTCGGTTGTGGGAGTAGGTTATTTTTATTTATTTTGTGTACAATTTGTACATTTTGTGTTGTACCTCTGTAATCTCACTTTAAGGATATCAGGTGTACTGTTAAAAACATAATAATAAATGTCAAGTAGCTTAAGTAAGAAATTATTTTCATGGTATTTTACTTTCACAACATTTTTAGAAATATTCAACAATTTTAAAAACAACAAGAGAGTTCGCTAGCTACGATTCGCCCATGTTCGCCCACAATATGGTCTGTTGTACTTGCCACTTTATCTATTTCATGGCTAACATGTTGTATAAAGTACGTGGTGAGAGTTGTTGTTGCTGTGTGTGTGTGTGTGTGTGTGTGTGTGTGTGTGTGGGTGTGTGTGTGTGTGTGTGTGTGTGTGTGTGTGTGTGTGTGTGTGTGTGTGTGTGTGTGTGTGTAGTGTGTGTATGTGTGTGGGTTTGTGTGTGTGTGTATGGGTGTGTGTGTGTGTGTGTGTGTGTGTATGGGTGTGTGTGTGTGTGTGTGTGTGTGTGTGTGTGTGTGTGTGTGGGTGGGTGGGTGGGTGTGTGTGTGTGTGTGTGTGTGTGTGTGTGGGTGTTACAGTGTACAATAGAGTGCTTTAAAATGATTATTTCCAATAAGTTTATGTTTTTAATTTTATTAAATCTATTTTGAAACTATATTAATTCAGTCGGATGTGATATTTCCGTGAGCTACATGTAGTCCATTCTTTCACGGTTTTTGTTCAGAATTTTAAAGAATCACATCGATTGGCATGAAATTTGACATACACGTAGGAAATATGTCTAATTAAAAAAAGTTATATAGTGCCGATTGTGCTTTTACCCTAAGGGTGAAGCACCCCTTCCCGGGGTTCAGCAGTTTTAATAACTCAAAATAACCCCTGAAATCGATAGAAATTTTAATTTCAAACCATCAATGATCTATAGACTTTTTAAGGTAAGGGATATTTTTCGAGTTATTCGCGATTAAAATTATTAATTTTCCGCCTTAAAAACGCATGTTTTCTGGTGGTTTTTTAAAAAAATAACTCTAAAACATTATAATTAAGCCAAAAATTCATAAGATCAAAAAATGAACCGTTTGAAAGAATAAATTGAATGGTGTACTTTGAATTTTTATGGATGCAGTACAATCAAAGTTACAGCCTAATGAAGGTAACGGTTGATTCGAATATTCCTGGAAACGAACTTTTTATCTTTAAATAACGTAAAAAAGACAGATTTTTCGAAAAAATCTTAAAATGTTTTAAAGGAATTTAAGTTTAATATTAATTTTAAAATTAGCGATGGTAAAAGTAGGAATTGGAAAAAAGGTAACCGAGTTATATAAAAAATTATTTATTATTAAAATTATTTTGGAAAAAAATTTAAATTCAAGGCATTTCCACAAAGATGAAAATTAAACTTGTCCCACATATAAATAGCTATATTTATATACTAACATATGTGCTGTAAACTTTTAATTAGTTTAAAAGCTTAGATTTGAAAAAAAAATTAGTAGACTAATAAATATTTTTAAAATTTTCTAAATTTCCATTTTTTTTCAAAATTACCCTAAAAGTAAAAGATATATGAAAGTATGTGCGAATACTGCACACGAATATGTAGTATTTTTTTGCTTAATATTTTACCAAAACTAATTTTGATACTGGTATTTCAAGTTTACGCCCAAGTGTGAAAAGTACTTTATTTAGACCAAAAGCTCGCCTTAAAAACACAAAATCTTCAAAAACATTAAACTCCACACACAACTTGTAGTGCTCAAAGTTCCCTATAAATAAACTTTGGATCAATTAAATATCTTCAAAATTAAAGAACTTTTGGTTATAAAGTCACATTTCTGTGATTTTTTCGTATCGTATAATTACCTTCGATTTCAAATATTTCAGAGCAGCAAAATACACGTAACAGACATTTCTTTGCTGATCATGTTGGACTATTTAGTAAAGCAGCATGTGGAATGTGCTCTTGTGATGATTGCCGGAACTTTCCTCCAATATCAGATCTAGAAGAGGAAGTCGAAAGTGATAGTTCACCTGATGAGCTGTAGAGTTCTATACTAAAGTATTAAAAAAAAAAACGTTATTAAAATATATTAAACATTTATATTTTATGTTAAAATAGATAAATCTGATATTCTTTGCCCTTTTAGCTACTTTGTAGTTTTTATTTATAATTTTAAAGATATAAAACTATATAATTTATTTAAACATTTTCCATAAGGGGTTGCTCTAAGGGGTTGAAAATTGTAATATCTTAGAATTAATATTATATAAAGAAAAAAAAATGTAATATTTAAAAACGAACCATTGAAAAACGTCTTGTATTTGAAAATGTTTTTTTTTGCAATATTTTGCAAGAAGGGGACTCTAAGGGGGTTAAATCAACGAACTATTTGGAGAAGTGGTATTAGAAATAATGAGGAATTTTAGATTGATTCCAAAACCGACGTTGAATACTTCGAAATTATAGTAAATAGTTTGTTTACATTTCCCTCCAAAGGTTAGCTTTAAGGGTTTGAAAAAAGCATTACTGTCTATCACAAAATAAATTTGTAAGTAGCAAAATTAATGTAATCTGCCATAAATAGAGCATTTAAAAATTTGCAGCAGCGAAATATTTTTTTCATAACTTTTACTGTAAGGGATAGCTTATAAAATTTGAAACTGTTTATTAGTTAAAAAAATGAAACTAGGATTATTAAACAGATTTTAATTCACAATGAAATTAATTTTTTAAATAATTCAAGTCTGCAACATAAAAATTGTTGCAAATTTTGACATAAAGAATAGTTTTTAAGAGTTGAAAAATAGTTAGATATTATATAACTGATTCAGTAACATAAACAATTCTTCATTTAACATATTTAAACATGAATGAGGCTTAAAATTTGCTTAAATGTTCTGTTCTGGATTTTTTGTTAAGAAGGGTCGTTTTCACCCTTTAAAAGCAAAAAACTAACAGTTCAATCATATAATTTTTGAAGAAGAGGGTAAGTAGATAAGCTTACTGGCAAGATTTCATCAAAATCGGTGCGGTTCTTTAAAATTATGAGGTTCTAATTCTACAATATTTTACTAGGAAAGAATGAACTAAAGAGTCTGAACTATGCACTGTTTTATAGAAGCAAAAACAAACATTTGTACCTAAGTAAATGATTCGTGTTTGAAATTTAAAATATAATGTTAAATTATACAACAAGAGTCATCACTAAAAACAAATTTCTACAAAATAATAAAAACAATTGAATGCGAGATAAAACTAGTTAAATAGTTAAATTCAGTTTAAATTTAACGGAATTTACCCAACTATGATATATTTACTGCAAGAAGAGATTTACTAGTAGCAGATAAAGAAAGTTAGACTCATTTTACCGAATATTATGTTCGTACCGAACAATCATCTTACGAACAGGAATAAACTCGTATGAGACCACTTTTGTTGTTTACTACCGGTAGCTTACTATTACCAATTGGTAAAACATTAAAATCCGACCAAATTCAATTGAAGCAGAAAGCCGATAAAGTTAATATTTCCAACAAGAATTGGTAAATAAGCATCTCTAATGGAAATGTGTAGGTCTAAGATTATGAAAAGAAGCATCCTATTAGAATTCATAATAATGAATTTAAAATCATCCTAAAGAGAACTCGTCAAAAACAAATAGGTTTCGAGGTGAACCCTTAGAGGTAAAAGTTATCTTATAACTTATAAGTGTAAACCTATAACTCAAGTTGAAGATGGTAATTAATAATAATACATTTTTAATCGCTTTAGGTACTTGTTCATTTCTCACTCTTCTGAATTAGTCAACCTGTTCACCCAAACAATAGGAAGGTTACTTTTGCATCATTTTTTGTTCTAATTGTGTTTAGGATTCGGCTTCATTTTAGTGATATTTTTCCTCCTTGGGTAACGTGTAGATTTTGGGTAAATCTCACCCTGTCCACGTGTGCTATGATCCCCATACTCGGACATTCGGCATTGTGAAGAAAGAAAGATGGTGAAAAAGAAAAAAATGTAACAAAGAATACCTGCCTTTCGACTCCACCTCCTTGTTAAATAACGGAAAGGTAGATCCTTAAGTAGAACATCTCCAGTCTAGCATGTGAAACCTCTACCTCCACTAATCCAACGTGAAACTCGTGAACCCACCCGGATGTCTCGCGTCAGGCCTGAGGCGGGGGGCTTGATCCCAGTAAGCAAGAGTCTTGCGACCTTATTGTAAGGGCTAGACAGGTGACCGGCCCTGGTGTCTGAACTTCAAACAGACACTATGAATTCAATCGTTTTTCCACAGGTACTCGCTACCAGTAGAACTTTCCGCACGGTCAGGCTTCCGTACCTCAAATCCCTAAACACCATGTCTGATTAATTCGTCCAGATATTGCAATCGGACCTTAACCTCATCTAAGAGCCGAACCTCCTGACTCTTGACTTGGTCCTAGGTGGGCGTAACCCATCCTGTGACACTTTGAAGGCTTTCTTCATACTGGGACAACCCGCTTAAATCGTAAAACTGTCAACAATCATTTTATTTACTTTGCTCAGTTGGACAATAAGTAATGAGGTGCGAGTTATCCCTCAACTCGTTATCCAGGTTTTGGAATGGATAAATGACAAGAGTAAATTTCGGTCATTTAGGCTCGTTTAAAATTAGATTATAAGAATTGTTAATATTTTTTCGTGCGTGTGTAGTTTTTTAGTTTTTTTTGGAATTTCAATAATTGTAAGTTACTATTGAATGTCAACTCATATTTTAACGCACTTACCGAAGCTTTTGGAGGTACGATATTCTTTTCGACGTATATCATTGGACTCCCCATGACTGAATATTTAAACCGGGCGCGATATACACATATTTTTCTAAGAGTTCTATTTTCTTTCTTTAAACTATATTCATTCAAACTGCTTCCAAAAATAATCATAAAAAGGCGGGACACTATTTTAATTTTAATTAAGTTCAACTTCTAATTAAAGGAATTCTAATCTTCCTTATCATTAAAAGTACAACAGATATCTTTAAAAAAGCTTTATTTTAAAGAAACTTGAAGAGACGCTATGTGGGACTCCTGAACTATAATATTGTACTAAAAATTCTTTAACATAATTATTTCAAATATTTATTTTTTCTATTCTATATTTTGATACAATTATTAATTTTTTTTAAATATTCAAAACCAATAGCTTGATAGTATTAAAATAACATACAACTTTAACAACAATATATGTAATATTTTAAAGCATTTTAACAGGAACATTAAAATAAATGTTTAATATCATGCATTACAAGAATCAACCAAAGACATGTGCACATACAGGTGTAAAGTGCTCTACACACAGATGTAGAGTCCTCTGCGGTAGAGACAGGACACTGCATACTTTAACTTTAATCTTCAGCAATGATACATTATGACGTCATCGGCGTTACGTAAATCCGCGTGAAGGCGTCGCCGGTCACATTGTGCGATTTCGCTGCTTATAGTCGTAACTGTACAAGACCGTTAGACGTTGTGTACGAAAATATAATTCTTATAATTGTAGAATTAGTTTACGTCCCGTTAGGTGAACGACCTCAGCTAGCCTTATTGAAAGTAACACACCCAACCGGACTGAACTCTCTCCTTCTGTCCGTCTGCTGTGCCCCTTAAAGCTTTGCGCCAAGCTCAATTCAATTGTTTGTCAATCCCTTAAACGATGCAATGAGTTATTTAAACACATATTATTACGGATTTATTTATTTGGTATCCTTAACAGGTTTGGTTAAAAATATTCAAACGAACGAAAACAAAAAAATTGTTAATATTAATAAAAATTGCTCTAATTTTGGGAAAATATTTTAAATATATACGTAGTATTATTGATCTAATTTAATATGAAACATATAAACTCGATATGGTTATTGTAATAATAATAAAAGTATAAATAAGTTTGATATATGATAAATGTTTCATGTAAAGTTTTATTTGTTTTCGTTTAACTTGAGCTTCTAATTTTCACTTATAGACTGTATATTAACGCTTTCATCAGTGTGTAAACATACCTATAGGAACACTTAGTTTTTATCTAAAGTAGGCAGGATGTTTCAAGAGAAACGTCCCATTGTCAACTCAGACCATAACTAATATCTTGGTTATTTAAGGACGATGTGCTGTTGGATAATGGTATTAGGTAATTGTAAGGAGTTTTATAAGAAATGATTAAAACATTGTGTGTGAAATATAACTGCATGTTGAGTGTAATTTGAAATGCCCGTATGTTTTGTATTGTTCATTTGTATGAAGTCTGTTACTTTAATGTAATTTGTTCACGTGTTTGATGATATGTTTGTGCAGTCGGGTTTGTGGATGTGAGGTGTTCAGCAAAGTTTGATTGTTATAATTCATGAATACTTTTATGAGTTTTAGGTAACGTGTGTAACCTCCCTGTTCCGTTAATGTATAAACTGGGACTTGTAACTGCAAGTAAGTTTATTGGATATAGATAAGAGGTCTTGAGTACGCTTATTATAAGACGTTGGGCTTGTAGCGTTTGTTAAGGTTTTGTGAGGAACAAGGTTACTTGTATTGTGTTTTGGAAAGGTGTTGGTAATTTTGTATGTTTGGATGCTCTGCAGAGTAGTGTTATGCACTTAGTAGGTTTCTCAAGTGGGCTTTTGGTTTAGATTTATTGAGTATTTCACACAGAATCGGTTATTAAAGTGGTTTATTCATAGGCTCCATATAAATGTTTAATTCCTGATATTGCTCCTATTTTTCTAAAGATGTCTATAATAGTCGATAAATCATGGTGAGAGGTTGTAGCTGGGAGGTGTTGCTGGAGAGTACGTTGGAGAATTAAGTAAGTAGGTGTTATACATCGCATCTATTTCTGCGATGCATAAAAATAAACATACATTGCAGAAATAGAATGATGGTCTTTATTATAATTAAAGACCATAATTGTGATAATTATTGGTCTTTAATTTCGACCGAAACCAATATATATATATATATATATATATATATATATATATATATATATATATATATATATATACTTTAAATCATAAAGCGACTACTCAAGCCAGTTGAGCATCAACAAGGGGCCCCCGCCCACCTTTAACAATTAGGAAAAAGTAACATACATAAATTTCAAACCAATTCTATTTGTATTATACAGATTGCCATGTATAATAAAAAAAACGCAACAAACGTCAAAGAATCACATGTATTGTCACACGTGAACACGTGATTATGGGAACACATAAGAGTCTGTTGAGAAGCTCTTTTTATCTGTAAAAAATGTAAAAACATATTTACGTAGTACAATTAGTGAAAATAGGCTTAATGCTATAGCAACCTTGAAGATTCATAGAGAAGTAGATGTGGATATAGTAGCTAAAATAAATTTTCATTCAAAATAATAATATACGGATCTATAAAATTCTAACTTAAAGTTCTATTGTAATGGTTCAAATGTTCTGTAGTTAAACAACATTTATTTTCAGATCAATAATTTCTTACATTTGTTGGGTAAGGAATTATTTTACCTCCCAACAAGCCATACTCCTGATTGATTTTACAAGCCATAAAGTAAAGTATTTTTATTTCGGTGGAAGATTTGGGTGGAATTTTGTAGATTTTCAAATATTATTTTCCAGCTCCTGGCAACCTTAATGAAATCCTGGGTTTACCACCTCAGTGCTACATTGAAGGTGTCAGTTTACTTACATACAGCCACAATACGTTGCTGAGACGCGTGGTTGTCTTTTACTTATCAGGAAAAGTTCTTTTCTAGTTATATGACCAAATATTTGAATTATTTGGTCTAAATAATTGAAAATTTTTATTTCCTGTTGGGCTCCCGGGTTTGGGCACCCAAATCCCGCTCAGCCGTGTGACTTTATATTGCCAGAGATGAACTGCCTCCGTCTAACGGTCAATAGCCCTGCCGCATGCGAACAATTCAGGAATAATTGTTCATGTACTTAGCTACTGAGCGTTTTAATGGAAAATCTGAATATAGTGAAATGAAACAGTACTGCAAGGGTGGTGAAAACACCTGACAAGTAGAAAAATCTGTCAGGAACATCCACTCGATAGATCATAACCATATGCTAAGGGATGAGAAAGAGTACTTTATAAGCATCTTGTTGGTGAGCTTATAAATGGGAGCGGCGTCCACATCTATACTCAAAACTGGAATGGGCATGAAAAGCAAAAATTAGTGCTCCCTGAAGCTGCAGCTACCCCCGGAATCTGCCCCTCCGTCACCTGAAACGCAGCTGTGTTTCAGGTTATTGGTAGTATTTAGATTGTATTTACAAATTATAAATTTGTGAAATATATTTATAATTTACAAATACACTAAAATTAATTGTTTATACTGGAGTAACCTTGAAATGGAGTAACTGCCATATATCAGAAGAGTCTAGCCTAAAATGCAACATATATAATATATAAATTGGTAGTATATACGTTTTCTTGATATAATTTATTACAAATATAGTCTATTAAATTCAAAAAAGGAATAATATTCATAATATATAATTTAACGTTTTCTATAGATAATAGTTCCAGCATTTTCAAAACATTAAAATGTTACTCCAAACCGAAAACAAATATTTAAGTTATATCATTGATTTGTTAACATTGATATGGCGTTTTAAAACCTTCTGGAACTTTATATAGCATCTCATGTTTACTTTTAATTTCTTTTTGTACTTCAGTTAGTTTATTTTTATTATAAAGAACAAGAAAAAAAATGAAGGACATATACAAGGAACACCTTAATACATATATAAAGCAACACATATACAAATCAGGTTTGGCCATACATTCAATTTAAAATAAAAACATACTGCTAATTTAAACAACATTATTTTAATTAAGAGGAATAATATTTAGAGAAAACTTAATATATTTAAAAATGTATAAGTATTATAAAAGAAGTGAACTATTTTTGTAATAATTTTCTCTGAAGATGATTGATTGAGCAATTAAAGTTTACATAAGAGTTTAAATATGAAGTTTTATTTGTGGTTAGGAATTTTTTTATTTATTTAAATTTAATAACTAGTATACAAGATCTGTTTAACCACCTCCGTAAAGAACATCAAACATCTGAAACCGAGACTTAAACCAAGGTCAGGCTATTACACGATGGCTTATGTTATTTATAGCCATCAGACAGACGTGTCGTCGGGCTCTCTGGTAGCATCGGTGCTTCAACCAGAAGATGATTTCCAACGGTCTTGGGACTTAGTACAGCCCAG
Source organism: Prosapia bicincta (assembly GCA_036971475.1). Taxonomy (NCBI): domain Eukaryota; kingdom Metazoa; phylum Arthropoda; class Insecta; order Hemiptera; family Cercopidae; genus Prosapia; species Prosapia bicincta. The sequence continues at coordinate 115,238 of JBAIZL010000181.1, read as the reverse complement.
GATGTCCGGTTTTTTGTGATGCTTGCCAGCTTCCTAACGAAAAGGAAAGAAAATAATTTGTAGTGAAAAAGGAGAAGAGAGATGTCGAAGAGGACCTATATCTGTGCATGTTATTCCAGGGCTCCCAACTGGTGGCACACATGGGTATTTCAAACTGGAATGTGTGTTGAGAAAAATATTTTTTTAAAGGAGACGATTGAAATAAAGAAAACAACAGAAAGAGCTTTCCAATATAACCGTATTTTAGGCAACATTTTGTATGCATTTTGTAAACAGGTATCCTTGTTCCAGCGTTGATTAAAATCAAAGGAATCGGCAGTGATCTTTGCTGCTACGTCTGATACAAGCAGTGACTCAAGATTACCTCTACGCAAGACCCTAACTCATGGTACTTCTCAACTTGTCCTCAACTATGTGTTTTCGTAATTGTTTTACTTTTTTCTGATGTTATTTGTTATTTGACTAGTTGCTCCTGGATACTAATTAAAAGGGAACGTTACATGCTTGTGCATGCAAGAAGGGATGTTTCGTATATTATTCAGTGTCAGATGAGTGATCACGATTTTTGAAATTATTAAACTATTTTATTTGAGTTTCCGTTGATCATTTGAGAGTATAATCTCTTATCCCCCCGCCTGTGTTGCTTTTTTTGTGTTTTATACTTTGTGCCACACAACACACTAGAAAAAAAACAACATAAATAGAGATGCCTCATGAAATCCAAAACATTTTGTCCTAGAAGGTTTTCCACAAATTTAGATATTTATAATGTCTACAGTTAGCTTAACAAAAACTTTATAATTTAACTGTTATTTTTCGTGCACTAAGCTAACTATGTAAATATACTAGGCTAGTTTATTTTGTTTGAGATCTTCTCAAGTCCAAATAACATATTTTTCAAAATACCGTTCAAGTACAAAGTCGACTAGACCCTATTCTCTCCATAATCTTCAGCTACTTCCCAGAGTAGGAAGCTCCGTTCCTAGAGAAATAACTGTGACGTCAGAACCTACTTATCGATTACTCCAATATCTTGACTAGCCAAACTTAATCATTTATGGCGCTCCATCAGCTAGCTCACAGAGTATTTCCCGGAGAGTATATTTCCCAACGGATTCCTTTTTATGAAGTGCATCTCATTCGTTCTTGGTGGCTTTTTCAAGCTATTTTCTTTATGTTTTTTACACGTGGACAATCAATTTGGTTCAAGGATAATCCGTCCTGGATCCTTCTCTCTCTCTCTCTCTCTCTCTCTCTCTCTATATATATATATATATATATATATATATATATATATATATATATATTTATCTATCTATCTGTCTGTGGCTACTAAGAGTCCTGCGGAACCTATATACTCAGACACGGTTTGGAACTCTTTATAAGTTCACTAAAAATCAATTAGTTGCTACTTGACTACCCAAGCTGCAGGCCGGTTTTCACCACAAATTATTCGAGATCGAGATATTTCAAATCCACAAAATAGGGTTAACGATGAGCTTCTCATAAATGACACCGCCCCTTGCTAATCTTGCTCATATCAACATTCTTCTAACAGGAAGATTATTTGAAGACATTCTCTTATCTTGTGCATGGCATAGGCTGAAGCTGCCTGCACTTGTTCTTACAGTTGTCTTCTGAAGTCTTATTTCCATAGGTTTTCGCAGATCTCTCTCTCTCTCTCTTTCTATATATATATATATATATATATATATATATATATATATCTGTCTGTCTGTCTGTGGCTACTAAGAGTTATGCGGAACGTATAGTCCCAGACACGGTTTGGAACTCTTTAAAAGTTCACTAAAAATCAATTAGTTGCTACTTGACTACCCAAGCTGCAGGCCGGTTTTTACCACAAATTATTCGAGATCGAGATATTTCAAATCCACAAAATAGGGGTCTCTCTCTCTCTCTTTCTTCTTTTGTTAATTTGATCTACCGTAATATCATGTTTATATGGATGTCAATATAGACCATGTGCTTTTAATTTTTTCTAATTAGTTTAAATTCATTAATAATCTTTAAAACGTTTATACTAAAATGTAAATTCAATTAAATAAATAAAAAAATGCATACACAAGAAAATTAATAAAAAATTAGTAACAAATTCATTAAATTCAGGTTAAATAAATGAATTTATTATGTAACTAAATTAGCAAACTACGGTAGAGAATATTTCCGAGCTTAAATACATTATATTATGGAATAAAAACAAAGTACTGTATAATCTATGCAATGCTCTTGTTATTTGTATCGCTTTAATTTCATTCTCGTGAAACAAATTAAATGTTACGTTTATTTTTCATGAGTTTATTAAATTAGTACGCAGCGTGGTGAACGTATTCCTGGAATTGCAATATAAAATCACCCATCATTCAGAATATAAATACTTCCGACATTTATTTGAAATATTTGAATATCGACATTTGTAAAATTTCAATTATAAATTTCTACAACGAAATATTTATTTATATTTAATTTATTTCATATAAACCGTATCTTTTCTTATACCTCATCAAATATTCTCCGCTAAAAGCACAAATGCAGTAATTTTAGGTGATGTAAAATCTTGTTTCGATCTACAAAGTAATATGAATCGTTAATTACGTAACGTACTTGTAGGAACTGCTTAAAACAAAACGGTTATTCCGTGAGCCAGAAGGATCCACTTTCATACTCGGTATTTAGCGATATTTCCATTGATGAAATGACTCACTAAACCTCGATAGATCAGCGTGAAAGTGTGTAACTCGCACCCACCTTATGTAACGTACTTGTAGGAACTGCTTAAAACAAAACGGTTATTCCGTGAGCCAGAAGGATCCACTTTCATACTCGGTATTTAGCGATATTTCCATTGATGAAATGACTCACTAAACCTCGATAGATCAGCGTGAAAGTGTGTAACTCGCACCCACCTTATGTAATTTCCATAATGCGGAAGGGCACGACTTAGCCAGATATAATAAACACACATACAAACAACATTGCTAATCTTATATAACGATGTCTAGTCATTTTAAAACAAACTATTAAATAACAATAAAAATATTTTTATTCCGTGATGTTAAATGGAATAATATTAATAATCCACCGTTCTAACATCTAGAAATTACATAAATACAAGCTAATATTTATTAATATAACTGTTTTTAGGCTGTAACGTTTACTTCATGAAAATTTACATCTATATTTTTCTTGTCAATATTCTATAATGCACTATGTCAATATTCTATAGTCTACGTCATGCTGGTTATACTAGAACCTTCTAGTTACTAAGTGATTGATGATGATAATTTTAATTTCATCCAAAAATCTAAATTTGAATATCATGTCATGTCTAGTAGTTGGTTCTTCAAATAAAATTGTATTTTACCTTCACTCAACAAGGTCTTTTTTAAAGGTTCTCTTCAAAAAAATAAATAAAATACATACAATTTTTTTATAATTCTTGATGATGTTGGAACTGTTCGCCAAAGAAAAGCTTTGTATTGTATGATTCAATCAATTATTCCTGTATTTGTGTTTTCTCTTAATTTTTCATTATTACACAAGAATACATATTTTATTATATATATATATATATATATATATATATATATATATACATATATATATATTTAAGATTAAATAAATACACAATTACAGGAATAATTTATTGAACAATACATTCAAAGCTTTTCGTTGGTTGACATTACCAACATACTCAGGAATTACAATACTAAGAATGAATACTTTGTCATTCTTAGTATTGTAATTCCTGAAAATGTTGGTAATGTCAACCAACGAAAAGCTTTGAATGTATTGTTCAATAAATTATTCCTGTAATTGTGTATTTATTTAACCTTAAGAATAATTCTAACAGGAAAATATATTTGATATTCTACACACACACACACATATATTTATATATATATAAACTTGATATTTTACGTTATCAATTGTTTTTCCGTTGCACTGAATCTACAAACAACATATACAGAAGACATACTATTCAAAAACATTATACACAAGACTCAAGAGGAAACGTGTATGACGTCAACAATTACCAACACGACGGACCGAACATCCACACCAGAAAATTGAGAAAAAGTAAACAGTGATTCGACAATGGTCAAGTGACCGAAAGGCGCCTCATCACACAAGGTAAAATCATTGAACTTAATGGTGGATAAAATTACGTACAATAGTAATATATATATATATATATATATATATATATATATATATATATATATATGTATAATTAATGAATTAAAAATATTTCAAAAACAAGAATACTTTTAATGAATATATTTATTCAAAGCTTTTCGCCGATAAAATAGTACCAGCATCTTCAGGAAAATAATTATCTAATCTGAATTAGATAATTATTTTCCTGAAGATGCAGGTACTATTTTATCGGCGAAAAGCTTTGAATAAATATATTCATTAAAAGTATTCTTGTTTTTGAAATATTTTTAATTTATTAACTATATTACTATATATATATATATATATATATATATTATCACCATAATATATATTATCACCATATCACCATATATATATATATATATATATATATATATATATATATATATATATATATATATATAATATTGTAATCACTTTTATTTTGACTTTAGTTATTGTTAAACTAAATACCACTTTTATTTTATATTTAATTTGTTCATACTTATTTGTATGTAATTTTATGTAAAATTATAAATAATGGGAAGTAATGTCTATCTGAAATTCAACTTATTCAAATCGTTTTTATGTCCTTACCAACTGCAAGTGTTTACAAACTGTTAATGTTCAAAATCTTTGTATTTCATGTTATACGGATTTTAATTAAAAATGTTTATATGATTTGTCTTAGCAAATATGGAAACTGTTAAAATGACAGCATGTCAGCTGAAAAACCGTAGGCCTTATTACACTATGCAACGTAACGATATGAATAAATGATAACTATAACAAATAACAGTAACAATAACGTATAATAATATAATATTACTTTGATTTAATTTTTCGTATTTTAGCGGACTAATTCTTTTATCGTTTTTCTATCTTTAATCCGCTCCCGCAAACCATTTTCAACTTTTTAAACTTGCTTCTTTTTTTCACCACTGCCTTTGTTTTTTTCTTTCTTTCCTACCTCCTTTCCCTCTAATCTGGATCAGAAAAGAGTACACTATCATTAACACTTCTATTTTATTGTAAATAATAAATGATGGGCTTAATGATGGGCTTTTTTACATTAAATAATGCAGTACTTTATGACGCTACTTCAAAAATTCTTCTGAAATAAAAAGTAGAAGCAAACTAATCCTAGGCAAAATAAGAGAGATATAGATCCATCCGGGAATTATCGGACATGCTACAACTGTGGTGTAAAAGGTACCCTTGAAGAAGAAGTAATGTCGGTTTTTGGGTATAAAAAACAAATAAATTGGTATAACCACAACTATAAATGTTTAACCAATTGAAATATGCTTTGTAAAATATTTCACGAATAAAATGAAATATAGGTAAACTGTTAAATATATAATTATCTTGCAATGACAATATTGGAATAACCCCAATACTACAAACAAATTCAAATATAACTAATAATAAAAGTTACTTGAGATTAAACCCTTATGTACATTTCGATGAACATGTCATCATTATCAGAGGGTCTTATAACAAAATACAATCTAGCAAGCAAGAAATTACAATCTAGAGTAAAGGTCACTCTTAGGTAGCTACCAAGAAGCCCTTTTGTACCGTGCAGACCTGGAGAAAAACGATGTGTGGTTACTTGATAAGGACGAACTGTCAGATGGAGAGGGCAATTGCTGGCTACCTAGAAGCCCTATAGTATTGTACTGATCTGGCCAACAACAATGTGCTCCTAGTAGGGACAAAACGTCAGATGGAGTGGGCCATGGTTAGCTACCTAGAAGGCCTTCTTTGTACCGAGCGGACCTGACGAACAACAATATGTTCCTGCCTGGTAGGGACGAATCGTCAGATAGAGTGGGCCGTGGCTAGCTACCTAGAAGGCTTTCTTTGTACCGAGCGGACCTGACGAACAACAATGTGTTCCTGCCTGGTAGGGACGAATCGTCAGATGTAGAGGGCTAGCTACCAGGGCTACCAGGGCTAGCTACCTAGAAGGCCTTCTTTGTACCGAGCGGACCTGACGAACAACAATGTGTTCTTGCCTGGTAGGGACGAATTGTCAGATGGAGCGGGCCATGGTTAGCTACCTAGAAGGCCTTCTTTGTACCGTGCGGACCTGACGAACAACAATGTCTGCCTGCCTAGTAGGGACGAATCGTCAGATGGAGCGGGCCATTGTTAGCTACCTAGAAGGCCTTCTTTGTACCTTGCGGACCTGACGAACAACAATGTGGGCCTACTTGGTACAGACGAATCGTAAAAAAAGCGAGCAATGGCTAGCAACCTAGAAGGCTTTTGTACCGTGCGGACCTGGCGAACAACAATGTGTGCTCACTTTGTAGGGACGAAACATCAGATTAAGCGGGTCTTTGCTAACTACCTAGAAGTTCTTTTGTACTGTTCAGACCCGGTGAACAACAATGTGTGCCTACTTGGTAGGGACGAATCGTCAAAAGAATCGGGTAATGGCTAGCAACCTAGAAGCCCTTTTTGTACCATGCGGACCTTCCGATCAACAATGTGTGCCTGCCTTTAGCTACCTAGAAAGCCTTCTTTATACCGTGTGAACCTGGTGAACAACAATGTGTGCCTACGTGGTAGGGACGAATCGTCAAATGAATCGGGGCATGGCTAGCAACCTAGAAGCCCTTTTTGTACCATGCGGACCTAGCGATCAACAATGTGTGCCTGCCTGGTAGGGACGAATCGTCAGATGGAGCAAGCCATGGCTAGCTACCTAGTAGGTCTTTTGTACTGTTGGACCTGGCAAACAATAATGTATGTTCACTTTGTAGGGACGAATCGACAGATTAAGAGAGAGATTGCTAGCTACGTAGAAGCTCTTTTCTACATAAGCTACTAGCGAACATAGTTCTGCACCAGGTCTGAACAAACAGAACGGACTGTCTCTCTTGCCTGGAATTTATAAATCTATTAACATAGACATCTGTCTTTTTCAACCTCTTTCGCGAAGCCTATTTCCGCTAATAATTTGAAATGTCGAGCTTAGCATTTAATTGTGTAATGAAGTAATTACACCATTAATTACTTCTATTCAGATAATTTGCTACTCCCCTTTAGGAATATACATTAAAAAAATACTTATTTTAATAATAATGTGTGATAAATAATAATATTATACTATTTTTTATGGAGTAACATTTTACTTAATATTAACATTTTACTTAATATTGAGATTTTACTTAATATTGACATTTTATCTAATATTGAAATTTTACTTAATATTGACATTTTACTTAATATTGATATTTTACTTAATATTGGCTTTTTACTTAATATTGACATTTTATTTAACCTACCTTAAATATTGACGTTTTATAGCCTACGTTAAATATTGTCAACGTATTTTAACATTCTTTTAAAAGTACTGTAATTAAATATTTTATTTATTATTAAAGTATATAAATTATTTTTATTTAGTTACGCTTTTTAGTGCTATTTTTTAGATTTTAGTTCTTCTATTAAAGTACTTATCAGTTAGGCACGTTTTCAGTATTAAAGTTGAAATTTATTGATTTCATTATTGTAAGTGTGTATTCTGTGACACTAAATTCATTTTTCGAAGTATATCTTAAACATAATGTTTTACAAATTAATATTGCTTTCGCATTACTCAGTTACTTCAGTAGGCCCTAGCTGTTGCTTCAGTTGCTTTCAGTTACTTTTTGATTCAAAACGAAATCTAGACTCTAACAATTTCTAAATTGTTAAGTTATTCAACTTAGGCTGTTAGTAAATAGCTTTATTGTTAATTTAGTCCTTAAATTTATTTTCACAACCAAACTTTTATAGACGATACTTTTTATATCAATGATAGATATTTTTACTTAGATCATCAAATCTTTATTAAATCTAGTAGGTTAAATTCATGTTTATACTTATATTACTTGCAAATATCATTTTATTAAAAAGGAATATATGAACAATGCTATATTGACAGTTTGTCAAATTCAAATTTATTTCCACATACTGTACATGAGAAATTTTAAAATATAAACTTTATTTGTTTACATTTTTATATAGATGTAGTTTTTACTTTAAAATGTTACAAAAAAATTTTTAAATTATATCCAAAGTTTTTAAAATAAGGATTAAAAGCGGAAAATAATTATAATTATTACTATTAATAAGTAGACTTTTATAGTGTAAAAATTGCTTTAACGCACAGGCAGTTTTTGGTTTATTAATATATTGATGACCGTTTATGTACCAAGTTTTAACACAAAACTATCTTTTTACTTTTGCAAACTACTCCAATTAAAAATCCATTATTTAAAAATTCATGAAGCGTAAAGAACACCATTTATAAAGCAGATGAAAACAATTGTTGGGGTGACCCAGTTACAGAAAGAAAATCGATAGCCGTCCTTCTCACTAACACATAACTGACAGGGATAGTACTAAGCCACCATTTCCACCCCTTCAAACTATTATTCTACATCACAGACATTCAACAGTTCATTTATTATTCCTAAGTTCTAGCTCAACTGTTCTGTTGTTTGTAATATTGAGAGCTTTCCTTATTGAAAATTTATCGTCCTGTCAGATACTTGTAAAGTACAGCAGTAGGTAGTGACGGGTTTGCAAAGATTATCTTCAAAGTTCAATACTACAAAATGGAATTACTAAAAAAACGTTCTGTGGTAGACAAATATAGAGCGTAGTTTTGCGATTAGATTTTTAAGGTAGATGTTATCAAGGTACCAAATGTTTTACTATTTACCTAAAATTATAATTCCATTTTATTCAGTCATATACCGGTGATACCCCGAAACTTCACGAGATGATTCTTTAATCATCCCTTACTTTTCCAATCCCGTCACTTACAGTCCCTTGGATTTCGCCAGCCTTTGATTTAAGGACTTCAACGTGGTTAAAGTTATCAAATTCAAAATTTGCACAGGTGTTAGTCTAATAACTTTTTTTTATTTATTATTGATTTGAAAAACAACACTATTGGTTTTAAAATGAAAGGTATACAACATATGTTGAAAATATAATAGGCTACCTGAAAAAGGAAGAGTTTATGAACAAATTATAAAAATAGTGAAAGTAGCCTATTTTTAGAGACAAATTTTGAACCTGATAAATAATAACAAAGTAATACAGGTTTTTTCTAAGAACCTTCCCTCAACTTATATGTACACCAGTGTTTATTACTGTTGCTTCCTTGTAATCAGCTGATTAATAATTTTAACAATTGAAATATTAAACCTCTACTCGACTGTTTTAGAGTTTATCTCCATTTTAATTTTGTTACATTGTACTCCACATCTTGTTACATTGTATTCGGAATATAGACTTTTGGTATTGTGAAGTATGTGTATTCACATAATACACTTGTAACAGTTGGGTACGTATTCTCTTCAACCAGTAAATGGTTTTGTATATAATTTTTTAATCTTTTGTTCATTTAACTTACTTATTTCTAAAAAGATCTTTATGTATTTATTAGTTGTTCTACGTACTAGATAAATGAAATTACATGGAAAGTAGAATATATAAATAAAATATAGCAATAGCAGGGAGGTGGCAATGACCTTTGCTATCTTTAGGTGTCATTACATCACTAACCATTGTATCGATGTTCTCAACAAATCATATCGAGTGCAAGTCGAGCCAAGGCGAGGTCGTGGTGAGCGCCTTCTGGTCAATGTCCTTGACACACGTGGCCTATCTTGGTACAGTCGCGTTACAAACGCAACCAGCTATTTTCTTATTTACACTTTTTAAAAATTTAAAATTAAATATATATTTAACAGTATGTTAAATTTACTGGTCCGGACCATACGTCTGTGTTAAGTACCAGTTCCAAAGCAAAAAATTTTCTTAACTGTCATATCTAATAGGAGAGTGAGTGTACGTTACGAGAGGGGCTGCAGACGGATTCTTCTTGGATGGTAAACAACAAGATTCTACTCAAAACTCATTGCACTAGTTCTTGCCATTCTATCTTCTCGTCTTCTTTGACAGCGAGGTCTTTCAATAAAAAAGAAAAATAGATTGTTGAGCAATTCATAAGTAATCTTGGTTGCTGATGCAACTGTGAGACTAGAGTCTCAGAAAATAATCACTGCTTTGAATCATCAAAACAAATAATGTTAACTAAACTGATTTTATAGTTTTCTCAATCAAATTTATATCACAGCGTAACATTTTCAGTGTAATTTGTCTTTCTATTTAAATAGTTCTTTAAAAATTGGCTAAATTATAAATTTGAGGATTGCCTTTATGTAAAATATAGAATTTAATTAAAATATATAAAATTTAATAACGAGTTTTCTTATAAATAATTTAGTTACCAAAGGAACGTTGCCGTTGGTAATAATAAAATTTAATTTAGAGAAAAAAGATGATTTGTTTTCAAGAAGAAAAAGATGATGAAAAGAAGAGTTATGAGTCGAAGTCCCTGTCTTCTGACTTACCTCTGAGTAATTGGAACACAATTTTAGATGTAAGTGTTGGGGTTTCTGCCAAAAAGCATGGGTTAATCAAACCCCCACGAATCCTACCTCAAAGTTGTGACTCCAGAACGGGTGACTAACATCAGTCTCGTAACAGGGAGCTTTTTATACCAAGCCGTACTAAAAAAAGCTGTGGATTGTATTTCAAGCCCTCTAAACTAACTATCGTTTTTTTCTAGTGCCTCATACCGCCATTTGTCGCCATATTTTACTGCATATTAATTGTTCTTAAGCAATAGTTTTAATTTCAATCCAATCTTCAAAATTATTTTAAATGTTTACCCCAGGTGAAATAAACTATGCATGTTTTACTCATTAAATACAATAAAAATAAAATAACGTGTTAAAATATTTCCAAAATGTATTTTTCCAGTCTATTCCCATTTTATTTTATAGTTTATATTAAAAGTCATGAACAAAAAAAATCTTTAAACAATTGAAAACGCTAAAATATACTTTAAAAATTTCAATCGTTGTGTCTAAAGGTCAACAAGATCATTATGTATTTCCCATCAGCATCGTGTAGTAACGATTAAAAACAAGGCAAAAAAGAATTGTTGCGTCACTAGTTGTAAAGTCCACGAAGTCACGCGGCGCGAGAAAAGCATCTGCAGTCATGTTTATTGAGGACAAGATGGGTTGCGCTCCCATCTATTCACGCGGTGAGCCAAAACCTGTTGAAAATCAATTTTAAGATCTGTTCTTAATTTCATTATAGTCACAGTTGCTTGTATTCTATATTTATAAACTCGGAGTTTTATTTCTGTTGACACGACAGAGGGGCCAATAAGTGATTTAACTTAAAAATATTTTCGGTTTATGAAATGGGCCGAGACCTTAGTTCATTGATACCACCATTTATAAAATAAAACAGCAATCTGTTTCTTATTTATTATTTTATACAAAATTTTACAATGATTTGGACAAACAGTAATGCAATACAATTATTAAAAATAATTCAGAAAACCCTTTTATTATTATGAATGCCTATTCAACCCCTTTTCGTTATTAATACAACTTCCTCAGTAATATTACTTGAGTAAACCCTATTATTATTATGAAAGCCCATTCAAACCCTTTTCTTGATTCTTACGACTTCCTCAGTAATATTAATTGAGTAAACCCTATTATTATTATGAAAGCCCATTCAAACCCTTTTCGTTATTCTTACAACTTCCTCAGTAATATTAATTATGTAGAAACTATTATTATTATGATGCGTATTCAAACCCTTTTCGTTATTCTTACAACTTCCTCAGTAATATTAATTGTGTAAACCCTATTATTATTATGAATGCCTATTCAACCCCTTTCCTTTATTCTTACAACTTCCTCAGTAATATTAATTGTGTAAACCCTATTACTATTATGAATGCCTATTCAAACCCTTTTCGTTATTCTTACGACTTCCTCAGGAATATTAATTGAATAAACCATATTATTATTATGAAAGCCGATTCAAAGCCTTTTCGTTATTCTTACAACTTCCTCAGTAATATTAATTGTGTAAACCCTATTATTATTATGAATGCCTATTCAACCCCTTTTCGTTATTCTTACAACTTCCTCAGTAATATTAATTGTGTAAACCCTATTATTATTATGAAAGCCCATTCAAACCCTTTTCGTTATTCTTACAACTTCCTCAGTAATATTAATTGTGTACACCGTATTATTATTATGAATGCGTATTCAAGCCCTTTTCGTTATTCTTACGACTTCCTCAGTAATATTAATTGTGTAAACCCTATTATTATTATGATGCGTATTCAAACCCTTTTCGTTATTCTTACAACTTCCTCAGTAATATTAATTGTGTAAACCCTATTATTATTATGAATGCCTATTCAACCCCTTTCCTTTATTCTTACAACTTCCTCAGTAATATTAATTGTGTAAACCCTATTACTATTATGAATGCCTATTCAAACCCTTTTCGTTATTCTTACGACTTCCTCAGGAATATTAATTGAATAAACCATATTATTATTATGAAAGCCGATTCAAAGCCTTTTCGTTATTCTTACAACTTCCTCAGTAATATTAATTGTGTAAACCCTATTATTATTATGAATGCCTATTCAACCCCTTTTCTTAATTCTTACAACTTCCTCAGTAATATTAATTGTGTAAACCCTATTACTATTATGAATGCCTATTCACACCCTTTTCGTTATTCTTACGACTTCCTCAGGAATATTAATTGAATAAACCATATTATTATTATGAAAGCCGATTCAAAGCCTTTTCGTTATTCTAACAACTTCCTCAGTAATATTAATTGTGTAAACCCTATTACTATTATGAATGCCTATTCAAACCCTTTTCGTTATTCTTACAACTTCCTCAGTAATGATAATTGTGTAAACCCTTTTATTATTATGAATGCCTATTCAAACCCTTTTCGTTATTCTTACAACTTCCTCAGTAATATTAATTGTGTAAACCCTATTATTATTATGATGCGTATTCAAACCCTTTTCGTTATTCTTACAACTTCCTCAGTAATATTAATTGTGTAAACCCTATTATTATTATGAATGCCTATTCAACCCCTTTCCTTTATTCTTACAACTTCCTCAGTAATATTAATTGTGTAAACCCTATTACTATTATGAATGCCTATTCAAACCCTTTTCGTTATTCTTACGAATTCCTCAGAAATATTAATTGAATAAACCATATTATTATTATGAAAGCCGATTCAAAGCCTTTTCGTTATTCTTACAACTTCCTCAGTAATATTAATTGTGTAAACCCTATTATTATTATGAATGCCTATTCAACCCCTTTTCGTTATTCTTACAACTTCCTCAGTAATATTAATTGTGTAAACCCTATTATTATTATGAAAGCCCATTCAAACCCTTTTCGTTATTCTTACAACTTCCTCAGTAATATTAATTGTGTACACCGTATTATTATTATGAATGCGTATTCAAGCCCTTTTCGTTATTCTTACGACTTCCTCAGTAATATTAATTGTGTAAACCCTATTATTATTATGATGCGTATTCAAACCCTTTTCGTTATTCTTACAACTTCCTCAGTAATATTAATTGTGTACACCCTATTATTATTATGAATGCCTATTCAACCCCTTTCCTTTATTCTTACAACTTCCTCAGTAATATTAATTGTGTAAACCCTATTACTATTATGAATGCCTATTCAAACCCTTTTCGTTATTCTTACGACTTCCTCAGGAATATTAATTGAATAAACCATATTATTATTATGAAAGCCGATTCAAAGCCTTTTCGTTATTCTTACAACTTCCTCAGTAATATTAATTGTGTAAACCCTATTATTATTATGAATGCCTATTCAACCCCTTTTCTTAATTCTTACAACTTCCTCAGTAATATTAATTGTGTAAACCCTATTACTATTATGAATGCCTATTCACACCCTTTTCGTTATTCTTACGACTTCCTCAGGAATATTAATTGAATAAACCATATTATTATTATGAAAGCCGATTCAAAGCCTTTTCGTTATTCTAACAACTTCCTCAGTAATATTAATTGTGTAAACCCTATTACTATTATGAATGCCTATTCAAACCCTTTTCGTTATTCTTACAACTTCCTCAGTAATGATAATTGTGTAAACCCTATTATTATTATGAATGCCTATTCAAACCCTTTTCGTGATTCTTACGACTTCGTCAGTAATTTTAATTGAATAAACCCTATTATTATTATGAATGGCTATTCAAACCCTTTTCGTTATTCTTACAACTTCCTCAATAATAATAATTGTGTAAACCCTATTATTATTATGAATGCGTATTCAAACCTTTTTCGTTATTCTTACGACTTCCTCAGGAATATTAATTGAATAAACCGTATTATTATTATGAATGCCTATTCAAACCCTTTTCGTGATTCTTACGACTTCCTCAGTAATATTAATTGAATAAATCCTATTATTATTATGAATGCCTATTCAACCCCTTTTCGTTATTCTTACAACTTCCTCAGTAATAATAATTGTGTAAACCATATTATTATTATGAATGCCTATTCAAACCCTTTTCGTGATTCTTACGACTTCCTCAGTAATATTAATTGAATAAACCCTATTATTATTATGAATAGATATTCAAACCCTTTTCGTTATTCTTACAACTTCCTCAGTAATATTAATTGTGTAAACACTATTATTATTATGAATGCGTATTCAAACCCTTTTCGTTATTCTTACAACTTCCTCAGTAATATTAATTGTGTAAACCCTATTATTATTATGAATGCGTATTCAAACCCTTTTCGTTATTCTTACAACTTCCTCAGTAATATTAATTGTGTAAACACTATTATTATTATGAAAGCCCATTCAAACCCTTTTCGTTATTCTTACATATTCCTCAGTAATAATAATTGTGTAAACCCTATTATTATTATGAATGCGTATTCAAACCCTTTTCGTTATTCTTACGACTTCCTCAGTAATATTAATTGTGTAAACCCTATTATTATTATGAAAGCCCATTCAACCCTTTTCGTTATTCTTACGACTTCCTCAGTAATATTAATTGTGTAAACCCTATTATTAATATGAATGCCTATTCAACCCCTTTTCGTTATTCTTACAACTTCTTCAGTAATATTAATTGTGTAAACCCTATTACTATTATGAATGCCTATTCAAACCCTTTTCGTTATTCTTACGACTTCCTCAGGAATATTAATTGAATAAACCATATTATTATTATGAAAGCCGATTCAACCCCTTTTCGTTATTCTTACAACTTCCTCAGTAATAATAATTGTGTAAACCCTTTTATTATTATGAATGCCTATTCAAACCCTTTTCGTGATTCTTACGA
The DNA here is from genome assembly GCA_036971475.1 of Prosapia bicincta. Lineage (NCBI taxonomy): Eukaryota > Metazoa > Arthropoda > Insecta > Hemiptera > Cercopidae > Prosapia > Prosapia bicincta. Next base: position 99,761 of record JBAIZL010000181.1, on the reverse strand, counting down.
CTTCGTCAGTAATTTTAATTGAATAAACCCTATTATTATTATGAATGGCTATTCAAACCCTTTTCGTTATTCTTACAACTTCCTCAATAATAATAATTGTGTAAACCCTATTATTATTATGAAAGCCCATTCAAACCCTTTTCTTGATTCTTACGACTTCCTCAGTAATATTAATTGAGTAAACCCTATTATTATTATGAAAGCCCATTCAAACCCTTTTCGTTATTCTTACAACTTCCTCAGTAATATTAATTGTGTAAACCCTATTATTATTATGATGCGTATTCAAACCCTTTTCGTTATTCTTACAACTTCCTCAGTAATATTAATTGTGTAAACCCTATTATTATTATGAAAGCCCATTCAAACCCTTTTCGTTATTCTTACAACTTCCTCAGTAATATTAATTGTGTACACCGTATTATTATTATGAATGCGTATTCAAGCCCTTTTCGTTATTCTTACGACTTCCTCAGTAATATTAATTGTGTAAACCCTATTATTATTATGAATGCATATTCAACCCCTTTTCGTTATTCTTACAACTTCCTCAGTAATATTAATTGTGTAAACCCTATTATTATTATGAATGCCTATTCTACCCCTTTCCTTTATTCTTACAACTTCCTCAGTAATATTAATTGTGTAAACCCTATTACTATTATGAATGCCTATTCAAACCCTTTTCGTTATTCTTACGACTTCCTCAGGAATATTAATTGAATAAACCATATTATTATTATGAAAGCCGATTCAAAGCCTTTTCGTTATTCTTACAACTTCCTCAGTAATATTAATTGTGTAAACCCTATTATTATTATGAATGCCTATTCAACCCCTTTTCTTAATTCTTACAACTTCCTCAGTAATATTAATTGTGTAAACCCTATTACTATTATGAATGCCTATTCACACCCTTTTCGTTATTCTTACGACTTCCTCAGTAATATTAATTGTGTAAACCCTATTATTATTATGAATGCATATTCAACCCCTTTTCGTTATTCTTACAACTTCCTCAGTAATATTACTTGTGTAAACCCTTTTATTATTATGAATGCCTATTCAAACCCTTTTCGTGATTCTTACGACTTCGTCAGTAATTTTAATTGAATAAACCCTATTATTATTATGAATGGCTATTCAAACCCTTTTCGTTATTCTTACAACTTCCTCAATAATAATAATTGTGTAAACCCTATTATTATTATGAATGCGTATTCAAACCCTTTTCGTTATTCTTACGACTTCCTCAGGAATATTAATTGAATAAACCGTATTATTATTATGAATGCCTATTCAAACCCTTTTCGTGATTCTTACGACTTCCTCAGTAATATTAATTGAATAAATCCTATTATTATTATGAATGCCTATTCAACCCCTTTTCGTTATTCTTACAACTTCCTCAGTAATAATAATTGTGTAAACCATATTATTATTATGAATGCCTATTCAAACCCTTTTCGTGATTCTTACGACTTCCTCAGTAATAATTATTGAATAAACCCTATTATTATTATAAATAGATATTCAAACCCTTTTCGTTATTCTTACAACTTCCTCAGTAATATTAATTGTGTAAACCCTATTATTATTATGAATGCGTATTCAAACCCTTTTCGTTATTCTTACAACTTCCTCAGTAATATTAATTGTGTAAACACTATTATTATTATGAAAGCCCATTCAAACCCTTTTCGTTATTCTTACATATTCCTCAGTAATAATAATTGTGTAAACCCTATTATTATTATGAATGCGTATTCAAACCCTTTTCGTTATTCTTACGACTTCCTCAGTAATATTAATTGTGTAAACCCTATTATTATTATGAAAGCCCATTCAACCCTTTTCGTTATTCTTACGACTTCCTCAGTAATATTAATTGTGTAAACCCTATTATTAATATGAATGCCTATTCAACCCCTTTTCGTTATTCTTACAACTTCTTCAGTAATATTAATTGTGTAAACCCTATTACTATTATGAATGCCTATTCAAACCCTTTTCGTTATTCTTACGACTTCCTCAGGAATATTAATTGAATAAACCATATTATTATTATGAAAGCCGATTCAACCCCTTTTCGTTATTCTTACAACTTCCTCAGTAATAATAATTGTGTAAACCCTTTTATTATTATGAATGCCTATTCAAACCCTTTTCGTGATTCTTACGACTTCGTCAGTAATTTTAATTGAATAAACCCTATTATTATTATGAATGGCTATTCAAACCCTTTTCGTTATTCTTACAACTTCCTCAATAATAATAATTGTGTAAACCCTATTATTATTATGAATGCGTATTCAAACCCTTTTCGTTATTCTTACGACTTCCTCAGAAATATTAATTGAATAAACCTTATTATTATTATGAATGCCTATTCAAACCCTTTTCGTGATTCTTACGACTTCCTCAGTAATATTAATTGAATAAATCCTATTATTAATATGAATGCCTATTCAACCCCTTTTCGTTATTCTTACAACTTCCTCAGAAATAATAATTGTATAAACCCTGTTATTATTATGAATGCCTATTCAAACCCTTTTCGTGATTCTTACGACTTCCTCAGTAATATTAATTGAATAAACCCTATTATTATTATGAATGGCTATTCAAACCCTTTTCGTTATTCTTACAACTTCCTCAATAATAATAATTGCGTAAACCCTATTATTATTATGAATGCGTATTCAAACCCTTTTCGTGATTCTTACGACTTCCTCAGTAATATTAATTGAATAAACCCTATTATTATTATGAATGCTTATTCTACCCCTTTTCGCTGTTCTTACGACTTCCTCAGTATTACTAATTGTTTATCAGAACTCTTTGAATAAGTTTCTTTATGAAATTTGCTCGTGAAGTAAATTCGAAATTAATCTTAAATTTAGAGTTTAAAATATCCCTCGGGATCGTTGCATGAGGCTCGTTAGTACAAGTTCTGGTATAGTCATACTTAAAAATATTTAAGCATACTTAAGTATCTAATAAATTTGTTGAGCTAATTTGTTGAATAATTAAACTGTGAACTAATTTTTTAACGAAATAAATAAAACCCACTAACTACAATACAAATCTGTATTGTGCCCAGTGGGTTTTATTTATTTAGTTAATACTTGAGTACATTCAAATTATGATTAATTGAATTACTTTACTTAAGATTTATTAATTTTATTGTTCTTAATAATTAATAACCTAATATTTTTTTCCCCTATTGTTAAAATTTTTAACTGAATTTTAAACCAAATTTGCTTTATTGGCTAATAATTTGTGGTTTAGAAATAAAATTGTTACTCATGCTTTTCGTGCCCATCTTTTCCCGCATGTACGGCGGCGGTGGATGTGGTGGCGTCGGCGGCGGCGGCGGTGGTTGGGTGTGGCAGGAATTTTCCTTTCAGTAAATCCTGTTAAAAGAATAAGATGTGTTCGTCGAATCTCTGCTATCTTGCAGTTTCTAACAATTTCTCAACGTCATCTGACGATTAAAAAAGATTAACGTTCTTCTGTTATAATATTCAATAATTAACACGATATGAGTTATCTATCTTTTCAACAAGCAAAAACAAACTCATCAGTTACAGATAGATTGCATATCTGAAAAATTCAACAGATGCTCGTTCATTACTTTGACAAAAATATTTAGAATGGAAACAAATTGAATCCTTTTAAGTGAAGCCATTCCAGAGAAAATATTGTCCGTTTTGAATAAAATGCCAACTATATTTCTATAAGGGTTGATTGCACTCTAAATGTTGCTAAAGGTTGCACTATTATTCTCGAGGATTAATTAACCCTTCCACGCTATATCCACGCGAACACATACTCACAAGCGCTGACCTGGCTATCTACCACCAATGGTTTTTGCCAAGACCATACATAACGTACGAGGTCTTATTCTGCCAAACTGATATTTTTTGGGTTTTTACATTTTGATATTTGTTACGAAAATATTTAGATTCTACACATTATTCTATTGACATACGAGGCAAAACAAGACGTAATTAGTCACTCCTAAGAAGTAATGCTGCAAACCAGGAAATCTATATTTAATTACTGGTATACTTCCTATTAATTTTGGAGTGACATAATTGCACCGCGTTTGTTTCTATTTCCAAGGAATAATATACAAAATAAAAAAATGTCAGTATAAATCACTTAACTGTTACAGTTTCAACATTTTAGTTTGCAGACCAAGGCCTAACAGGTGACTCGATGCCAGGTAGGTCTACAGGGCGGGAAGCTGAGTCAGCGCCGTCTGTGTGTGTATCGACTAACCCTCTGGGGATCTTCCGGATCTGGATGGATAATGATCTTATGGAGCAAATGAGATGATTGACTGTATTACTTTAAAACAAAAGTCAAAGGCAGTGAAATCACAGAAAATATTTTCAGGATTCATTCCTATTTCAGACACCACTGTACTAGTTTTTCGAAAAGTTAAAAGACTTGTCACTTTAAATAGAAAATTTACATGGTCATGGTTAAGACATCGGGCGTAAAGGGAACCTTAAAAACATCGGGAGTAACAAAACCGACCTTAAACTAAGGCTCTTATACATGCCCCACCCTCTTTCTTCGTACCCTGTAGTTCAATAACATTTATTTGTAGGTGACGCTGCTAAGTGGCGTTTTGGTTAGCAGAGGATCTCTCAGTCAGGAAAGATGGAAAACCTGATGGTACTAATGAAAAACGTGTAAATACATGCGTTGGGAGTATCTAATATATGGAGGGAAGAAGATTGGTGGTTGTACGACCAGTAGTAGCAACGTAAAACGTGCAAAGCATCTCTCAAATAGGAAATTATGCAAAACCCTATGGTAGGAATGGCAAACATTTAAATACATGCGTTGGGAGTATCTAATATGGAGGGCAGAGGAGTGGTGGTTGTACAACCAGTAGTAGCAACGTAAAACGTGCAAAGCATCTCTCAAATAGGAAACTATGCAAAACCTTATGGTAGGAATGGCAAACATTTAAATACATGCGTTGGGAGTATCTAATATGGAGGGCAGAGGAGTGGTGGTTGTACAACCAGTAGTAGCAACGTAAAACGTGCAAAGCATCTCTCAAATAGGAAACTATGCAAAACCTTATGGTAGGAATGGCAAACATTTAAATACATGCGTTGGGAGTATCTTATATGGAGGGCAGAGGAGTGGTGGTTGTACAACCAGTAGTTGCAACGTAAAACGTGCAAAGCATCTCTCAAATAGGAAACTATGCAAAACCTTATGGTAGGAATGGCAAACATTTAAATACATGCGTTGGGAGTATCTTATATGGAGGGCAGAGGAGTGGTGGTTGTACAACCAGTAGTAGCAACATAAAACGTGCAGAGCAACTCTTAGTCAGGAAAAGATGCAAAACTGATGGTAGGAATGGACAACGTGTAAATAAATGCGTTGGGAGTATCTTATATGGAGGGCAGTGGATTGTACTACCAGTAATAGCAACGTAAAACGTGCAGAGTATCTCTCAGTTAGGAAAAGATACAAAACCTGATGTTAGGAATGGAAAACTGGTGTAAATACATGCGTTGGGGGTATCTAATATATGGAGGGAAGAGGGTGGTGGTTGTACGACCAGTAGTAGCATCATGAGTTAATAAAGGACCAGGCACATAGATATGGTGTAGCACCTTATTTACAAAGGAAGAAATTCTCGAAAGTTTTCAGATGCAATTAAAAATCATTATGATACAATTATACTCCTTCTGATGAAAAATAAATAATAATAAAATGAATGTTCCGAGTTAGGAAAAGATGAAGTTAAAGTGGAAATATTTTAAAAACCAGAAATGATTATGTTGGGCAACTTCCAAGCTGAATTAGACGAAGGTATGCAGTGTCAAAAATAGGATTTGCGTTACGATTGCTGACCTCAGATAGGAGGAGACGGCGAAGAACCAGGCATTGACACTTTGCATGCTAAGTGAAGGTGAACGGAGGCGTCAACACGCGCGCGCGTCGTGGGAGGAATGCGCGCTAGCTCACGTTTACTCTCACCGGGTAAATTGTTATTGCTCACCCGTGATCATTATGCACGCTTCACTTCACATAATCTTGCCGTTTGTCTTCAGTTTGCTATTATAAACAGTCAGCTGTCATGGAAATTGAGTCATAACCATAATATGACCATATGCCGTGACGTAATGAAATTTGTAATCTTGAACAAAGTATACTCTGAGGTTATATTTTACAGACTGTTCAACAATAGTAGTTAATATCTTACAAATTGTGAGTTAACAATATTTATATAAGGTGGAAAGAAATTGTATGGTTGTAAGAAAATTTGAAAATTATAACATAAAATAGATTTTGTGAAATTCGGTTCCAGTATTTATTCTTTAAACGAAATTGTTAAATAGTTAGACAAATTAGTATTAGACAAATGTTGTTTATTAGTTTAAGTGCTCTAATGCGAGCAGCTTGTTCCTACTTAGTTTGTTTATTAGTACAAACCTCAGAACAACCCTTGTTGTGTCTCAAGGAATCCGAGTCTCAAAATATCCAATTTTCCGAAAATGCAAATTTTTGAGGAACCCTAACTGTCCCCGAGTCTAGAATATCCTCGGCATAATATGGACTATAGGCTACTGGAAAAATGTACTCAGTACTGGAAAACAGTAATACGAGTATATACTTATTTAAAAAAAAATACAATAGGATTCTGGATTTAACTTCTTTAATTTGAGGATGCTATTTAACATCCAAATAAGATTTTGGATTTTAGATCACTGCAATATAAAAAACCTCACAATAAATATATATATGCTTAGATAGCAGACATATATTAAATAGCAATTTTTAAAAAATTGCCATAATTATTAACATCAACGACTACTACTCTGATCGGCGAAATGTTTATCCTGGTCAATTTGACCATCCTGAACATAAATCTGAAGTTATTTTTAACGGTGAACATAACATAACCTAACCTAACCTCGGTGCTTACCTCCGTGATCATCACTATGTTCCCGCACTTAAACAGTTCGTCTTCGGCAGCACGCTGTGCGAACATAAAGTCTCAACAACCCGCTTTTCATCAAACAAACAAGCTTCGGAAAATAACGTGTGACAAGATCCGCCACACACAAACACACACACACACACACAAAGTCAGGCGGCATCTGTCTGGCCAATCGGAAACCAACTTACGAGTTACGTGATTTCAGGTTTGGCGCTAAGATTCTCGGTTTTTTGGAGAGAATACAACTTTCGTTCAATCAGCCCTTCAAGCACCTATGTCACATTAGGTTAGGTTAGTTTATTTTATGTCAATTTGTTCGCCGTTAAAAAATAACTTCTGATTCGTGTTCAGCATGATTAAATTTACCAGAAAAAAAGAATGTTGCCGATCAGAGCCGTAGTTGCTGATCTTAATATTTACCAAAACAACAATCCTCGATTTTGTAGAGCTACTATTTTCCTGAGATTGAGAATCTCATGGTAATGCGACCTAATCATTAGTATGCACTTTTTTCCGGACGTACAGTAATGAGTTACGTATAAGCCTAAAGCACGTTTGTTACCCTAAACGTAGCCGTTATCAAGTTCAAGGAGATAGCTCATGCTTGACTATCAATCCTCCTTACAGGACCCTCTCTATGCCTCTTTGGAATATAATGATTTGTTCCTTAAAAGTAGATTTTCAAGTACATAGACGAATCCCAACGTAACGTGACATACAATGACAATTCAAGTTTCTAAACTTAACGTTTCACCAACGTTTACTTATTGTTACGAAAACCAGGTTTAAAACAATGATACTTCCAAATTTTTGTTGTAGCACTGCAGGCGAGTGAAATATTTAACTTCCTACACTATAATATATATATATATATATATATATATATATAATATGATTTCTTTTATAATAATAAAAAACAATAGAGTTTATTCACATTCAAGAATTATTTATTAATACTTATTCGAAGCTTTTCGTTGATAGTAACAACATAATCAGGAATGAATAATACAATAATGCTAATTATAAAACATATGTTAAATTAGAAATAGCAATGTTTCTTATTTTATACAAATAGCAAAGTTTATTTTTTGCCGTAAATTATAGACACTCAATATATTATCGAATTTAGAATGTAGTTTTGATTTTGTATTTGTTCATTCATTAATTTGTTATTATTACTGTATTTATATATTTCAAATGCTACATACTACATATATGTTCATTCTTAATAATTTATTAATTTCTTTTATTGGTTTCATACTTTCTATTTTTGAAAATGGGTTGTTATTAATAATACAATGTTATGCAAATTTGATTTGTATGTTTCTGTTTTTTTTATAAGCATTTAAATGTTCTTTATATCTTTTTTAATTTTTATCTTTGTTTGATCTATATAGGTTTTTATTTTATAAATTATATATATATATATATATATATATATATATATATATATATATATATATATATGTAAATATACATATATATAAATGAACTGTTTATTTTATAAATAGGTTCAGTAATCTGATAAAATAAATAAAAAAAGTGTTCCCACATTTTATCTTAAAGTAAATTGATGAATAAAAGAAATGGTTTCGATATTTTATCTTGTCAAGTGAACTAATGAATAAAAGAATGTTTCCACTTGCCACTATCGATAATACATCTTGCAACCATTTTGAAAGATTAGCTACTAAACATCTGTGACTAAGCAGGTTACTAAGGTCTGTAAATTCGTAAAAAGAACTAATAATATTAGAAATGTATATATTTATAACTAACCCACAAATTAGTTAAAGATTCTAGGATTTTGGCAATCCTTTCAAAGACTTATAGAAATTAGGAGGCAATGGAATTTATCTCTTCAAATTGAGAGTACAAAGGTATTTGGTAGAATTAGTTGAGTTTGATACAAAAGCAAAACCTTGGTTAGATTCTTACTGATACATTAAATTGTATTTAAATGTTTTTGGCATCTTGAGGTTTTAGGTGTCATATAAAAATAAAATAATCTTGCATCTTAACACTTTAAAGTACTGTGTTATGAAAACAATTGTAGCTCCCAGTACTTACTTCCAATGAATAAGAAAATAACATTTACAAAGATGAAAATTTAAAAATGTTCAGTTTTAGGCAGTGCCTTGCTTAAGGTCGATGCACTGCCTGAGTAACTGTATGTCTGCTGCTGGATCATCGATTCCAGTATTCGTAGAGGCGACAGAATCGAGTGATTCTGCATTTTCTATGCAAATACTGGCATTAGAACCTATATATATATAAATAAATGTATGTATATATATATACATTATATATATATATATATATATATATATATATATATATATATATATAGAGAGAGAGAGAGAGAGAGAGAGAGAGAGGTATCTGTTGCTAATGAAACAATAATTTGCCTGTCCTGAAATAGCTTTAGCAGAAATTTCAAAAAAAAATGAAATGTATGAAGAATGTGTTCTAATTTCATCCATAAAATTGACACTTTTCAGGCGTATAACTTGTTTACTATTTTTTTCAAAACGAAAGAATAAATAATAAAAAAACGTAAAATTAACAACAAAATTTTTCATTGTAAAATTTTTCTAGAAAATATTGATCGTATTTTTCTGAAATTTCGTAAACCTATTTCAGTTAGGAATTTTTATACATTTATAAGATTCTTATTATAGAATTTAGAGATAGTAACTCGTTTATCTTATTCTAATTTTACTCTTTATTTTCGATAATCTTATGAATCTGACTTTCTCACTTGTGAGGATAGAGGTTTATGAATTTCAAACGAATTGGTTTTAGTGATAATCGTACATTATTTGAAAACGTAGTGTGGTTAGCTTAATATTCTTTTGTTTTAAAATTTATTTGTTATAATGGGTAATTATTGTCATAGAAATCAAGGTAGATTTCATTTCATTAAAATGTGTTTAAATAAGAATAACATAATCTGATGGCCGAAGAAGTTAGTATTCATGAAATAAAAGGAAAACTTAATAAGTTAACCTATTACACACAATAGGGCCTAATAAAAAAAAAAAGATTATAACGTAATTTGTATAACAAATAAAGAAATATCAGATTTCTTATTAGTCTTAAGATACAATCTCTCTCTCTCTCTCTCTCTCTCTCTCTCTCTCTCTCTCTCTATCTCTATCTCTCTTTCTACACACACACACACACACACACACACACACACACACACACACACACACATATATATATATATATATATATATATATATATATATATATATATAACTTGTAAGTAGTGGATGAAGTTACAAGTTTAACGTAGATGTCGGAATCAAACCGTATCGAATGAATAATTCCAGGGTATCAATTTCAGCCGTACAAATCATCTATCCTATGTCAAAAGTGCACAGAACTCTCTCGTAAAGAAGATTTAAATGACAAAGAAAATGATATACAGTAACTGAACCCTGATGCGGGCGCTTATGTCTCCGTTATGTAATTACAATTCTCCGGTGTAAGGTGGTTGACCTGAGTGGGCGCTTTTAAAGAAAGAGGGTTTAGTTTTTGCTTCAGTTTATTGTTGTTATTTACTGTTAGGTTCGGTTTGAAAGGGAGTTGAGGGTCGCCTACCTCCGGAAATTAGAGAACTAACGGGTTTACTAATTTAAGGCTGAAAAATGTTTTTTTTTTTTTTTAATGAGCTATTTTGAGAAGATAAAGGGAGAAATGTAACCATAAAATCATGGCTCTGGTTAAAACCAGATTAACCATTGAATGGTTCAAGGGGTATTTGACACATTCAATTGAAAGGAAAATCGTTCTAACATCCAGCAACAACGTTACAAACAAATTGGAAAAGCAAATTGGTTTTGCAATCCCTAGAATAGAGGAAATGCGTGCTGGGTAACCCCAAGAATAGAGGCAATGCGTATTGGGTAATTCCAAGAATAGAGGCAATGCGTGCTGGGTAACCACAAGAATAAGAGGCAATGCGTGCTGGATAATAACATGAATAAAGGCAATGCGTGTTGGGCAATCTCAAGAATAGAGTCAATGCGTGTTGGGTAATCCTAAGAACAGAGGCAATGCGTGCTGGGTAATCCCAATAAAAGAGGCAATGCGTGCTGGATAATCCCAAGAATAGAGGCAATGTGTGCTTGGTAATCCCAAGAATAGTGGCAATGAGTGCTGGGTAATCCCAAGAACAGAGGCAACGCGTGTTGGGTAATCCCAAGAATAGAGGCAATGCGTGCTGTGTAATCCCAAGAATAGAGGCAATGCGTGCTGGGTAATCCCAAGAACAGAGGCAAGGCGTGTTGGGTAATATCAAGAATATAGGCAATGCATCCTGGGTAATCCCAGGAACAGAGACAATTCGTGCTGGGTAATCCCAAGAATAGATGCGATGCGTGCTGGGTAATCCCAAGAACAGAGGCAATGCGTACCTGGTAATTCCAAGATTAGAGGCAATGCGTGCTGGGTAATCAATAGAATAGAGGCAATGTGTGCTGGTATTTGCAACGACCATCCCTTGAGGTGAACGTGTAGGTCCGTTTGTCTGAAGATCCGGTACCCAGAGAGCATCATTTTGGAAATCTTTTTTCATGCAAGATTGTACAAACCAACTAGAGAGTTTTAGGACACGTATTATTATTACTTACAAACCGATTGTGTAGAATACAAGATATGTTTTTAATAATTTTTTTTTTAACCCACTATTACCTTCTTCTTGCCATATCAACTTGTCGAATAAACCAAGATACTCGTTTTAATTTTAATGTTGTTATTTTAAACTTTGCTATAACGTTACATACAATTATTGTTTTAATTGTTGTTGGACCACATTAATAGTATCTATAAATTATTTATTTCACCACCCTTTCGATATTACTTTTAATAACCACCGAAAACATTCCTGTATTTAATGAAATAGTATCATTTTATGAAGTAGTACTATTTCCAAGTTCATAGAATTTCCAAGTTCATACAAAAATATATTTAGTTTCCTTTAAAAAAACTTCAATATAAATTTCGATAAAAATTCAACTAAATTCCAGTACACTTGGTTACAACTATTGAATTAGTTAATTAATTATTCCATTAGAGAAAATTGTGTAGCGTCATAACCATACCGGTGCAAAGCTTATAATGTTATATAGTGCTTATATAGTGTTACATTTTAATCTTTGTGGCTATCATTTATCTTTGTTGTTGGATTCAATGTTGAATCAATTGGATCAACATTTTAAAACATAACAATGACAGTTTTGCAATTTTTAATACAGAGGATAAAGTGAAACCAAATAAATGGAAACACCAAACCATTGGAATGGCATATTGCCAACCTAATGTTGTAGGATGACGTCAATAGTGTAGGAATATCGGGTTTTAAAATCCAGAGGAAAAAGACTGTTCAACTTGTAATAAGATAACCTACAACAAAATGTTTTAGCGTTAGAGAAACATTTGAATAGAAACCATATATATATATATATATATATATATATATATATATATATATATATATATATATATATATATTTGTACTAGGAAACTATAACTACGTTATATTTCATAACTTTCTATTTTAGATAGAACTGACAACGCTGTACAAAAGAGCAGATAGTTTTTAACGGAAACACCAGGGATTAGAAGATATTGCATTAAAACGCAATAAAAAAAAACACTTAAGCTTTAAAATAACTCTTGATACAGAGTGTTTCCTAAAAAAAAAGATTTGTCAAAGAAAGTAAATTGATCGTATTTTGTCTTGATGTCAAGTCATAATTTCTTGCAACAAACACTGTACGAAAAGACATTTTACAGGAATACGATAATCGAAAAGAATCATTCATGTAATACGTTAGTTAGCGTGAGTTGGGCCATTAGGGTGAAGTGAAATTGACACGGACAAGAAACCATTTATGTACTGCGTTATACGTAGAAAGTGAGTGAGGCCGTTGGTGTGAAGTAAAAAGGGACATAAAGTCGAAACCATTTGTATACTGAGACAACGAGAGTGAGTAGGGCCCATTGGTGTGACTTGAAGGAGGTCAAGGACTAGATATCCATTTATGTGCTGCGATAGCGAGACATGAGGAAGGCATTGGTGTGATGTGAAGGGGGGCATGGACACGAAAGTAGATATGTACTACGATAGCAAGAGCTAGTAGGGCCATTTCTCTGATGTGAAAGAAGACATGGACTCGAAAGAATTTATGTACTGCTATAGCGAAAAGAAATGGGCCCATTGGTTTGAATTAAAAGGGGACATGGACTCGAAAGCATTTATGTACTGCGATAGCGAGAGCTAGTAGGGTCATTGGTCTGAAGTGAAAGGGACACGGACTCGAAACCATTTGTTTACTGCTACAGCAAGAATGAGTAGGGCCATTGCTGAGAAGTAAAAGGTGAATTGGACTCGAAAGCATTTATATACTGCTATAGCGAGAGCTAGTAAGAACATTTGTGTGAAGTGTAAGAAGACATGGACTCGAAACCATTTGTGTACTGCTACAACGAGAGCTAGTAGGGCCATTTGTGTGAAGTGAAAGAAGACATGGACTCGAAACCATTTGTGTACTGCTACAACGAGAGCTAGTAGGGCCATTTGTGTGAAGTGAAAGAAGACATGGACTCGAAACCATATGTGTACTGCTATAGCGAGAGCTAGTAGGGCCATTTGTGTGAAGTGAAAGAAGACGTGGACTTGAAACCATTTGTGTACTACTACAACGAGAGCTAGTAGGGCCATTTGTGTGAAGTGAAAGAAGACAGGGACTCGAAACCATTTGTGTACTGCTACAACGAGAGCTAGTAGGGCCATTTGTGTGAAGTGAAAGAAGACGTGGACTTGCAACCATTTGTGTACTGCTATAGCGAGAGCTAGTAGGGCCATTTGTGTGAAGTGAAAGAAGACATGGACTCGAAACCATTTGTGTACTGCTATAGCGAGAGCTAGTAGGTCCATTTGTATGAAGTGAAAGAAGACGTGGACTTGAAACCATTTGTGTACTGCTACAACGAGAGCTAGTAGTGCCATTTGTGTGAAGTGAAAGAAGACAGGGACTCGAAACCATTTGTGTACTGCTACAACGAGAGCTAGTAGGGCCATTTGTGTGAAGTGAAGAAGACGTGGACTTGAAACCATTTGTGTACTGCTATAGCGAGAGCTAGTAGGGCCATTTGTGTGAAGTGAAAGAAGAAATGGACTCGAAACCATTTGTGTACTGCTATAGCGAGAGCTAGTAGGGCCATTTGTGTGAAGTGAAAGAAGACGTGGACTTGAAACCATTTGTGTACTGCTACAACGAGAGCTAGTAGGGCCATTTGTGTGAAGTGAAAGAAGACAGGGACTTGAAACCATTTGTGTACTGCTTTAGCGAGAGCTAGTAGGGTTATTTATGTGAAGTGAAAGGGACATTGACTCGAAACCATTTGTGTACTGCTATAGTGAGAACTAGTATTGCTATGTGTGTGAAGTGAAAGGGACATTGACTCGAAACCATTTGTGTACTGCTTTAGCAAGAGCTAGTAGGGCTATTTGTATGAAGTGAAAGGGACATTGTCTCGAAACCATTTGTGTACTGCTTTAGCGAGAGCTAGTATTGCTATTTGTGTGAAGTGAAAGGGACATTGACTCGAAACCATTTGGGTACTGCGTCAGCAAGAATGAGGAGGCGTATTGCTGTAAAGCAAAAGGGGACATGGAATCGGAACCATTTGTGTATTAAGACAGCGGGAGTTAGTTGGCCCATTGGTGTGACGTGAAGTATGTCTTGGACTCCATGCCATTTATGTACTGCGATAGCGAGAGTAAGGCCATTAGGGTGAAGTGAAGGAGGATATGGACTCGATATCATTTGTGTATTGCGATCAAGTGAGCGAGTTGGGCAATTTGTGTGAAGTGAAAGGGTACATGAACTCGAAACTATATGTGTTCTGATATAGAGTGTGTTAGCTTGACCATTCGTGTAAAGGGGAGGAAGACGTAAACGTGAAATCATTTGTGTATTGCGATCAAGTGAGCGAGTTGGGCCATTTGTGTGAAGTGAAAGGGTACATGCACTCGAAACTATATGTGTTCTGTTATAGAGTGTGTGTTAGTTTGACCATTCGTGTAAAGGGGAGGAAGACGTAAACGTGAAATCATTTGTGTATTGTGATCAAGTGAGCGAGTTGGGCCATTTGTGTGAAGCGAAAGGGTACATGAACTCGAAACTATATGTGTTCTGTTATAGAGTGTGTGTTAGTTTGACCATTCGTGTAAAGGGGAGGAAGACGTAAACGTGAAATCATTTGTGTATTGCGATCAAGTGAGCGAGTTGGGCCATTTGTGTGAAGTGAAAGGGTACATGCACTCGAAACTATATGTGTTCTGTTATAGAGTGTGTGTTAGTTTGACCATTCGTGTAAAGGGGAGGAAGACGTAAACGTGAAATCATTTGTGTATTGTGATCAAGTGAGCGAGTTGGGCCATTTGTGTGAAGCGAAAGGGTACATGAACTCGAAACTATATGTTTTCTGTTATAGAGTGTGTTAGCTTGACCATTCGTGTAAAGGGGAGGAAGACGTAAACTTGAAATCATTTGTGTATTGCGATCAAGTGAGCGAGTTGGGCCATTTGTGTGAAGTGAAAGGGTACATGCACTCGAAACTATATGTGTTCTGTTATAGAGTGTGTGTTAGTTTGACCATTCGTGTAAAGGGGAGGAAGACGTAAACGTGAAATCATTTGTGTATTGTGATCAAGTGAGCGAGTTGGGCCATTTGTGTGAAGCGAAAGGGTACATGAACTCGAAACTATATGTTTTCTGTTATAGAGTGTGTTAGCTTGACCATTCGTGTAAAGGGGAGGAAGACGTAAACTTGAAATCATTTGTGTATTGCGATCAAGTGAGCGAGTTGGGCCATTTGTGTGAAGTGAAAGGGTACATGCACTCGAAACTATATGTGTTCTGTTATAGAGTGTGTGTTAGTTTGACCATTCGTGTAAAGGGGAGGAAGACGTAAACGTGAAATCATTTGTGTATTGTGATCAAGTGAGCGAGTTGGGCCATTTGTGTGAAGCGAAAGGGTACATGAACTCGAAACTATATGTTTTCTGTTATAGAGTGTGTTAGCTTGACCATTCGTGTAAAGGGGAGAAAGAGAAAGACGTAAACTTGAAATCATTTGTGTATTGCATTAACAACACCTAGAGGAACAATTGGTGCGCAGCGAAAGGACGTGATATCGAAACTATTCAAAGTTTCTTGATTATGTTTTTTTAAACATATACTGCACAGTATTGTTTGTATTAAACAATATAGTAGGCTATATCGGAACACTATATTAAGTTTTAAAGATACTATTTTATTAAACGTTTTCTTGTATTCCTTTCAATAAATTATTTTAAAGTAAAATATTCCGGGCTTTGAAATATTTAAACTTTAGGGATCTATTTGGACAATTTATTTTTCCGATATTGAAATGTCATGAGAAATATTATATTTGAAAATTTACAATTTTTTTTTATATTATTATAAAACATTCTCAGAAACTTTGGTAATTGCTTAGTTCAGTAGAAATAGTTTGGCGTCGTATTTTTTAAAATATGGCTTACTACTCGTAGATGTGTGCAAGTATTGACAATGACTTCAAATTTAGAAAAAAAATTTGTTTTTAATTTACCGATTGATAAAATATCAAGGTTTGTAACTCAATCAGTTTGTGGACCGGTGGAGAATTTGCTTGTAATAAAAACTATCAAAATATACAAATCTTTAAATTATAAAAATAAAGATTTTATGACAGATTAGCAGCAAGAGTTCCAGCAAAAACAGTAATATTTAATATGATGGGCTAATCAAACCACAGCAAAAGGAAATTTGCATCTTTGTAAAACATTTATATTGAAAAACTGAATACATGTTTTTTTAACTGGCAGAAGAACAATCAGATCTGCGAGTTGAATACACATGATAACTTTGTTGTTTCTAGAGTACAGTTTTATGAATACTCACTCAATTGTGAACTGGGTGAAAATAAATAGACTATATATATATATATATATATATATATATATATATATATATATATATATATATATATATATAAAGAACTAAGTCAAAATACAAATACAAGAATTATAATTTGTATTTAAATACAAATTATAATATACAAATATAGTAAAAAATTATAATTCTTGTATTTGTATTTTGACTTAGTTCTTTATTAATACACAAGAATACATATTGCGATATATATATATATTTATATTTATATTTATTTATTTATATATATATTTATTTATATATTT
>JBAIZL010000181.1:72500-77500 GCA_036971475.1 Prosapia bicincta | reverse complement strand
ATATTATAGGCCAACCTACATAGGGCCGTCTATTGCATTCGGCTCTATGACGAAATGACTACGTCACGTCTGTGTAGCATAAACTTGGTTTACGTGTTTAAAAATACAAAAATGAGAGACGTTTTGTAAAATTCACAACAGAAATTCACTGCATAAAAACCATTTCCTATTATTTATCATTACATAATTTGCCTAATATTATTATTGCTCTATTAAAAAACGTATATTATAAATATATGATGTAAGTCATTCACTGCTTACTTGAAATCAACTGTGGTTTGAATAATGAATCATCGAAAACCTCTAACCACACATATTTTATTTAGACAAATATTTAGGGCTTGGTTGCAATAGGTCTGAGGAAAACCGAATTGCATTCAGATGTATTCCTTTGCATGCTGAATATAGGCTCGGGTAACGGAATGCACTTTAGGAAAAAATAAACATTTGTGATTTTTGAGTGTTAATTTATGTTAAGTTATTCATTTAAAATTTGGTGTAACTAGACATCTAAGCTCGTGATGGTTGTTATGCAAGGGCAAAATTTATTCGAAATAATTTTAATGGATTAGCCTATAAAAACAGAAACTTGTGTTCGTATTTAAAACCTTATTTATTTTAAAATTTAAGTTTTTTGTAGATAATTTAAAACAAAACGTATCTGAGAATTGATATTGTAAAATAGGTTTTGTCGGAAATTACTTCTTGAGAAAGTTTCATTTTATGAAATCACATCCAAAATAAAATTTAATAATTGTTCGCCCTATGTAACATAGGTTTTGAAGTCTTATAACAAATTCAATTTCTTCTATTAGTTCTCAATATCCTTAAATATATATATATATATATATATATATATATATATATATATATATATATATATATATATATATATATATATATACATACATCTTGTTAAAATTTTCAATCGTTAATAAAATACTTTTTTTAATCCACATCAAGTTCAAATACATTGTTATAAACTTGTAGTGTTAATTCAGGTTTTTTCAAATATTAGTTCATTAACTAAATTTAAAGGAATAATTTCAGTTTTATATAGCAGAAAAATTTTTCACAAAAGGGGCAAGTTATGCAATAAAGCTATTTCGTCCCATTTTGGCATAAAATAAGTGATAACATGTGATTTTATAAAACAGCTGATTTTATGTTATAAAATCCCAGAATGTTTGTAACCTTCTGATGATGCTAATAATTGTGTTGGCGAAATGTACATCAAGGGTGTTTAAATATTTGTAGCAAGGGTTATTATTGTTTGTTTGTCAAGTTATGGTAGAACAGGTGGTTTAGTGTTACTTTATTTATATTAATTGTATTTATTTATTAAAAAGTAACTAAAATATTTTGTTATTGCTTAACTAGGTAGGAATTTACTTTAACAAATTTTGTTCATATTACTTGTTTTGAAAAACATTGAATGTTGATTGATTTTTTAAATTTTAATTGTGGCGGTACCTAACCCTAAAATGGCGACTGTGTTTTATCAGTTCTCGTATAAATAACATTAAGTGGGTGATAGCATATTCTGATTCAGAAGAGTATGTCAACTGCTATGATATAATTTATATAAATATGTTTTAATAATACTGATAAATAAGCAATAATAGTTAAAAAGTTCAGACAATTTTGAAATTAAGTAGAATCTGCAGGAATTTTTTTTTACAGCAATGTAAATTTTAGTAAAAAAGATTTAAAATGTATAGGGCTTTTTGAAACGATAAAAAAATTAATTTGAAAAATCAATCCATATTTATAAAAGTAAGACTCCTACATGTTCTAACTGATGGGTTTATTATCAACGTCCAGCTAAATTGTAATGAGCACAGACATGAAGGCTGGAGGGAACTTTCGTTTGGAAAGAAAAGATTTTACACAAATTTAGTGTTAATGTATTTTCATTTAATTTTGTAATAGAACAGCTGTAGCTGTTGACTTATGTAAACTGTCAGCTGATTGAAATTGGGGAAATATCCATTGTATAGATCAGCTGCGCCCTCTACAATATCTATCGTTAATTACAAATGGGAACTATTCACTCAAATATTAGTGGTGAATTTCTAACTCATGGCAAAAATGCATATTGAGGGTGTTGAGACTGTCATTTTTCTTACTTGTTTTACTTCAACAGAAGACGAAAGTATTTATGTTCGTCGTGTTGTACATAGCGCAAAACTTGGATGAATTTGCTGTTTTATGTCATGATTTTTGTGATAATAATCTGTAAAACCATTTAGTTTTATGATAGGTGTGTCATATAATGAAAGTTATAAAGTTTCATAAATAAACATTTTGTTTTGGGGATTTTATTAATTGTATTAAATACTCCAATTTAAGGATCTGCTATGTAAATAGATCTTACGTAAACAAAAAAACACCAAACACATGGGAGTTTATAATAGTAATTGTATGATACGAAAACCTGTTGTGAAAGATAATTTCATGTTAACAATCAAAGCTCAAGGTCACGTTAACCATTTACAGGGTAGTTTGAAGTCATACCGTGAAAAAAATGCACTATTTTTGCATGTATATGTTGCAGGTAGAAACAAGAGAGAAGCTTAGTAGATATGCTTTGGGAGGAGGTGCGACAGGGATTGGGCGCTAATAATTTATTATTTTAAAATATTCTTTTAATAAATATTTAATTTAAAATAATTTAATTTAAAATAATTTAACAGATATTTAAAACTACTATTGTTTTCTAAAAATTACGTAGAAACATGTGATAGCATGTAATAAAGCTAAGTGTGTATGCAATCTATTCAATTTTTAATTTTTTCTTACAAGAATAAATTTACTTTAAAAAAAACTTATTACTCTATATTTATTATGGGAAAAAATATGAAAAGTAACCAAAAAAATTAGGAAGGTTAACTTCTAAAAATTTTGAATATTATGTATAGTCAAATCCAAATATATATACATATATATATATATATATATATATATATATATATATATATATATATATATATATATATATATGTGTGTGTGTGTATGTATATAACAGAAAATCTACATTTTCTAGATTAATAAATGTCAAAGTTCATATATGAAATATCAAAAGAGTTAAAATTAAACTGATGTGTAAAATCGTTTCCCAGATGTTGTGACAAGCAATTTCAATTGGTACTCAATGAATATCAATATTTTGCAGACAAATTTGAAAAGTAATAAAAAGTGCTTTACAAATGTCTTACGTATTGTCTAAGATCTCAGTTTCTCTTGTATATAGACCGTTGTTATCGAATTATAGAGTATCATTTTTTTTATCTAGAGACCACAATATCAGTAAAATAATAAAATATGTCGTGACCACTGTAAAACGCGTTTTCCAGTCGATTATATATATCAAGGGTTGACCAAATATAGTATAACTTGTGCTCTGATTACACTTCTGTGGTAAATATATGACTCTAAGTAACAAGAAAACTGTGCGAATAAACTTCTCATTTCTTTACAAATGATTTTGCATGTGTTAAATGTACAAAACTGAGATGAGGAAGTGGATTTTTTTATTTTGTAAAGGGGTAAAGGTATTCTAAATTCTATTGGAAAAAACCATTATAGAAACGAACATTCTGAGGGGTAGGTATAAACCTAGTTTGAGGTTAGATGACATTATATCAAAACTGAAATTTGTACAGCTTTGTTCAGGATGAAATATTTTACATATATGCAGCTTTAACGTTTTTATAAAGTTTTCTTTAATTGTTACTTAAAAAACATTTTGCCTGTGGCCAAATATTTCCTTTCCTAGATCCATGTGACTCATTATTTTATTTCTGTTTTCCTAGTCTTTCTTGTTTTCCCTCTTCTTCTACGGCGTGTTAGTGTTACCTAGATTACTATCAATTCTCTAACCGTGTTTAATCCATGTCACCCAATTTCTATTAATCTTCTAATTACTTCATATCTCCAACTGGAGTTAGTTTTCTAAAACTATTCATTTAAACATATTTTATTTTATTTATATTTGCTTTTATATACGAGATTCCTCTTTGTTATAATGTTTTTCACGCTATGCTTCCCGTATTTACTCCAGAATATACTATGTGGACTTTCAATTATCTTAGTTTCGTGATTTATTCTGAGTCTGTATTTCGCTATAATCTGGTTCTTTTTAATAAAATATTACCTATAAACATCGATACGGACGGTATGAAAAGTTTTGACATGTATTAATGGTTTCAAAATCTTTACAACATTAATATATATAGTCGATAATAATCGATACTATTGTTCTTTCGATTTTTCCTTAATTTTATTGGTACATACCCAAACGTATCCTATTCAATTTTGAATTATTTTGATAATATCTTCGGAATCGATATATTTAGGGATTAAAACTAACTTACTGTTGGTTAATTAGTGGTGCTAGTATGAAATTTTGTTTATGCTCCAAAAATAGTGCTTTATTTATAGAGTTCAGCTAAAATACCGTGTTACTTGAAGAAACTACTACAAAGAGTTTCTTTAAGAAATAGCTACAACTATTCTTTATTTTTATTATAATTTCAAATATTTGTTTTATATTTGTTAAGGTGGTAAACACGTCGATTTACTAAAGAACTTGAATGGTTTTAAAAAAATTGTTCGTAGCTTACGTTTATATGATTATCACAGAGATTAGTTTCATAGTTGTGGTGGTTGGCTCCACAGCAAGATCTTGTCACATTAACTCTGCATTAACGTTTAGAAAAAATACACTGAAGTTACACTTTCTCTTTACTTACAACTTCTCCGAACTTAATCCACCAAACTTACTTAAACCCCCTTAAGAGATCACACCATGCGTAACAGGTATAAAATTTTAGATGTCAGCCTGATTCCAATCGCTTTTCAGATACAGTAGTCCATGGTGTCATTATACTGAGAGAAGAGAGAAAGAGTGAGGGGCAGATTATTTTTCAGTCTTTCTGTCTTTCATCATCCTGTTTCACCCACCAAATTGGAATATTAGAGTCTGAATTTACTATTGT
>JBAIZL010000181.1:42500-67500 GCA_036971475.1 Prosapia bicincta | reverse complement strand
TTAGGGTGTTAAAATCAAACTTTAATATTTATTTTCTTAAACTACAAGATGAGCTACAAATAAATAATGAGCCTACGAGATTTCTTTCAAAGTCCGCTAAGC
Source organism: Prosapia bicincta (assembly GCA_036971475.1). Classification (NCBI taxonomy): domain Eukaryota; kingdom Metazoa; phylum Arthropoda; class Insecta; order Hemiptera; family Cercopidae; genus Prosapia; species Prosapia bicincta. The sequence goes on along the minus strand of JBAIZL010000181.1, from coordinate 67,398 downwards.
ACTTCTTCCTATTACAGAGTATTTCTCATAGGCAGAAGCCACAGATAGTCCAATAAGCCACAGATAGTCTTTTAGTTTTACAACTAAAAGGTTAAAGAATAACAGGAGCAGAATTCACTATGGGCCAAAACCGGATAACCTGATGCGGATGGGCTCATGTAGGCCTAATGGTTGGAAAGAGAGTGAAACACCTCTTTCCAAAGAACTAATAGATGAATGTCGAAACAATTGTAAAATATTGTAACATAAAATATACCAGCTGGTTTTGGAGACTGTAAATAGATTCGTGAACTAATCACCTGTAGATTAAGAGCAAAAGACAAGTACAAGGAGAGAATTATTTGGGGAAGAAAAAGAAATCGTCACACAAAAATGCAATGACCGCCGTGAAATCGGTGAATTATATAAATCCTAAAATTCCATGGTAAAATTTTTAATTTACAATGATCATGTACGTTTTTACTGATTTCTCAGATTTCACTGAATAAACTACAGCTCGAAAATTTAAATATTTATTGTTAATAAATTCAGCGTTAAAACAATTTACTTAACTATAAATTGTTTGATGTATTATAAAATAATAAACAAAATAATAGCTTCAAATGTCATTCAACCGATGCAGGTCTTGATCAAATTCAGTAACAACAGCAGCCCGAGGTTTATCCTTGGGTTGTACTTACCGTCTTCATAAATGCCTTCACCTACTTTTATCATACATGTGAATAATACATATAATCTGTTGACGTGACCTAAGTTTTCGTAAACCTCAAAGATTTCTTTTCTGATAGCCAATGAATTCATTACCTCATTTCTGTCAAAACTGCCCAAGTTAGAAAAGTAAGTTATAGTTTGTCGTTGTAAACAATGACACGGTATGTTTATTGAAAAAGTATGTAACAAAAAAAAATAGGGAGTAATTTTAAAATTGTTTTGTTTAAATATCGTTGTTAGTTTGAATATTATTAGTTTTTAAAAAATTGACTTGATTGTAAAATGCATTTATTGAGCTATAGCCAATGCTTTAACATCACTGGTTGCCTTGGTATTGTAAAGAAACTGTATGGCCCGATATAACCTATGAAATCGTCTCGATTGCCACAATACCGTCGGGATTAGTGCGAGACTGTAAGTCCCGTTGGTCGCGATCTAACTCGCATCGAAATCGATTAGCGAAATCGTTAGCGTGTGAATTCCTGCGAAGCTGTCGATTGATCATGTCCTGTGTCAATGCACTAAACATGATCTTGAAATGTGAACCTACGTTTGGTTAACACATAACGTATTGCGATACAAATACTAGTTAGAACCCTCATATCTCTCTCTCGCTCTCTCTCTCTCCCTTACTCTCTTTCTTTCTTTTCATTCTTGTAAAATTTTTTTAGAGAGTGGTTGAAAATATTAGATTTTTAAAATCTGAATTCAGAAAAAAAATGGAATATGCCTTTCTAAGGCATAACTGAATATTTTTGTCACTATCAATTTTTCTCCTACCCTCAAATCCTCCCAAATTTTGGGCAACTTTTTAAATTTCAAACGTAAACTCAAATGGAGATGCGATAAAACCTCATTTTAAAAGTCATTATAAAAGCAAATGAACTTTCAAAACTAAGGTGCCTAGGCATCCCAGTACAAAATCGCGACAGATTCAAATAAAAATATTTGTATTGCATATAATTACAAGAAACTTGCCTTAACTTAAATAGTATTAGTTGATGTTAATTAAAATCATGATAATAAATAAAATTAAAATAATAATTATTTAACAAAGTGTAAAATAAGAATAATTTATTTATTACTAAAACAAGAACGTCTTGACCTCCATAAGTAGAAATACAAGATTATTTATGTTTTCAAGTTATACTTCAAAAACATGTTTAGGCATATTAAAATTTTAAAACTGTATTTGACTTTTCGTAGACCACTTTTCTTTTTAAGTATATATGTTAACTGTAATGTTGAATAATAATTGAAAGTTGTAAATACAATGTTCATTGTAAGATGTAACTTTTACTTTACATATTTGCTTTTACTGTACCTTTTCCACAAACGTTAAGATTTGTAAGCTGTGCAGTTCGACACTACTATCAATTTAACCACCTCCGCACTTCGACTAATTAGTTATGGTAGTTCTTAAATCCTGCGAACTACCTTGCGCAGTTCCACCCCTCAGTAATAATCCACCATTTATGCCCATAAAGTAATGCGTCAAAAGTTCCAGTATGCATATAAGAAGTGTCATTTAATCCATTGGCAACTACCGTAATTTACTAAAAAAATTGTCTAGTTCTGAAAGTTAGTACAGTTGTGTATGAAGTTGCCCTAAATAACAAACCAGAATTCCACGGCGCCGGCGATCGGTGGTGAGCGTCGAAGAGGGGGCAGTTTTTATGCCTATTTTTTCAGTTTTTGTCAAATATCTCAAAATATATTATTTGTATAAATAATAAAATAGTATGTTATATACTAAATTAAACTACTTACAATTTCCTACGAAATTGGTTCTATAGCTATTTACGTACGATCAATGGTTCACAAGATAAATGTAGCATTAACTTACTGTATATACGTTTCCATTCCACCCCCTCTCCTCGCCCTTTCGTCCTATTCTTTCTCCTTTCAAAATTAAATTTAATTATCAAATATTTCAGTTGTACTTCCACGCCGTGGCTCAATTATAAACATTTTATGAAATGCCTGATAAGTCTTTAGCATTTGTAAAAAAGATCTAGTTAGTTAATTGTCAGTAATAAATGGATAAAAACATTACTAGTATGTAAAGAAATAAAAACCTTGAAGTTCATAGTAATTGCAGAAACCCTTAAAAAATGGCCTCAAGCTGTATCAAGTTATTTGAAAAAAACTGTCTAAAAAAAGGTCTATCATGAGGATGAATCAGATTCAAAAGCCATGGAAAGGATTTATAAGTACATTTATATTTACATTTTCATATGTATCAGTTGCACAAAAACAAGCATAGTTACTTGAATATTTTTTCATCGTTTTGTAACCTTGTTATAAAGTAGTCATCAAAATATAGATTTAAAAATAAACGTATAACAACTTCGCCGTTATTTCTTTAGTTACTGAGGAAATTAATTATTTAATTGAGAACATATAATAATGGGGTTGTTTTAACGTTATTTTGCTTTTTGGAAAGCCGGATTTCCAAGAAGTCGTCTACTCGTATAGGAAGTACGATGACCTGTGTAAATCAAGGTCCATTCTTTAGCAATGGCCTTGGTAGAGAAGTCGTAAATAAATTGGCGATTGATGAGCCCCACAGTCCAGTGAACTTTGCACAATACCTTTTTTTATTGCAACACTAGCCCGTAGATTTTAAAGGTTGGGCAGATTCTGTTGTTTCCTTGTCATTCGTCGGAAATATGAGCGTTTGTATAACTTTGTGCAACACTTTGCGAAGTTTACAGTTTTGACAAAAGAAGGCAATTTATCTAACCCGAAAACAAGGGGTAACCATGACGTCCCGTATCGAGATTCGTCACGGGTTGCCAACCTGAGCGCAAAAATAACGCAATTACTTCATGTTGTACAAAACTTAGTCAAGTGCAAACCTCAAGTTTCTACTTTTAACAGACATTTACGGTAATGCATAGATGATTATAAAAATGTAAAAGCTGAAAAATTTATAAGCCTGACACACTCAAACAAGTAACATATGTTTATATATATATATATAAGTACATAAGTGAAAGTGATAAGTGTATACAAGAAAACAGTGTTGCATAATCTACAAATATATATATATATATATATATATATATATATATATATATATATATATCACTTTCACTTATGTACTTAAACAAGAATCTTACTTGGCATTTATGCAAGCGCTTTCAGGAGCTAGCGGTGCTTCCATCGTCTGGCATACTCCAGACGATGGAAGCACCGCTAGCTCCTGAAAGCGCTTGCATAAATGCCAAGTAAGATTCTTGTTTAAGTACATAAGTGAAAGTGATAAGTGTATACAAGAAAACAGTGTTGCATAATCTACAAATATATATATATATATATACACACATATATATATACATAGCAACAGTATCTTCAGGTACAATAATTATATATTACGTTTTACAATATTGTGATAAACGTCTTGAAACAATGATATTATCCTAATTTAACATAATATGTTAAATTCTTTCATTATAGCATTATTCATTCCTGATACTGTTTTCCAACGAAAAGCTTTGAGTAATAAAATTATAAATAATTCTTGTATTTGAATATACTAAAATGTTTTGATTACAATATAACATATTATATAATGTGTGTGTGTGTGTGTTTTATTGTTTGCAATTAGATATTGTTCCATTCACTATTCTTAATTAGTAAACTTATTGTTGAATGCTATTTTTACAAAAAAAGGAGGTAAGAAAATTCCACCTTACATATAGTTTATACTCATAGCTCTTTTTGTAATTTTTATTTCTTCTCAGTATTATGCTAATTTTTTTATGAGTTATAAATGTATGGGAAATATAAGCTCCAGGTCGGAACTTGAGTTGTTCTCTTTCAATTCAGTTTCCTCTAAATACAGAAATAATATGACATATTATATTTTGCTCTACTTCTACAAAACATATATATTATATCTTTGAACGTATTTTTAATGTTATATTTTTGCAATAATTTTAACTTAATTCTGTCTTAACAAATATCTTATTTTTCTGTTGAACAATACGAATGGAGACACAGCAACACCTACAAGATTGGTCTATTTTTGTCACAAGTTACTTTAGGTTAACACAGTTTGTGTAGAGTTGCTCGTAAGTTATACAGCTTTTAATAAATACACTACATAAATTAGCACATGATTGTTTCACGATAATATCTAAGCTACAGCAAAGCAAAAACTTTATTTGTAGTTAATGTTTCTAGGTGTGATTCATTTTACAGTTTCTATTCAGATGTAGACTTTTTTGTAGAGAATATTTCTAACAAACAAGATGCAGAATTTTAAGCAATTGCTTAAAAACTACTGTTGTTTTTCTTATAGCTTTGACGATAACACTGTTTCTATAGCAGTTCCTCAACAAAAAATCTCTTTATTTTACCTTAATTCTATTTATATTATTTATTCTATATCAATATTATTTTGATTACGATTTTAGAAACTTTCATTAAAAAAAATATATTAATATGGGGTACAAATGAATCAGTCAAGTGTCAAGACCCGCCTCACCTCTCTCAGATCCCTGATACAGCCTTAAAGCACTACAAAGGCATGGGGAAGTCAGCAGAGTCACATTTTTCTTTTTACCCGGGTCTGGGCCCCCAAAAGCAGCTAAGCCCTCATGGCAGCCAACCTCTACCGAGCTACCTCCGTCTCACGCATGCGGTTAGTATCCCTACCGCGTGTGAAGGAAACGGGATTGATTTACCATGTACCAAGCTCATAAGGTTATCCATAGAGAATCAGGAGATAGTGAAATGAAACAGTACGGTGTCACGCTAAGAGCTGGATGAAAACACCTGACAAGAAAGAAACCCTGCCAGGAAAAATCCCGCGACACATCATACATGAACTCTTGGGGACTTGGATCACCTTATACTAAGAGAAAAGAAGGGGTATTACCTTACAAATACCTTGTTAGTGAGTCTGTGGCAGGAATAACATTCACCTCTTCTTCTATCGAAACTGAAAAGGGACGCAGTGAAAATTAGTACCATTAAGGCTAGGCTGGACTCTGGGGATGTGTACCTGTCACCTGGAACATAACGTGTTAGTGAGTCTGTGGAATGGCATGCGCCTCTTCTTCTGCAGAGTCACATTCTGTATCACTCTACAACAGCGCCGCTCTGTCGTCCACGACGAACCACTAGACCCGGCTTCTAACACCTAGCAGACATCGATTATCTACAGGCACTCTATCGCTTTGGCCTGGAAGAATCCATATAAGTCCTTTTCTATCGATGGTGTCACTAACGAAGTGCGACGGTAGGTCTACCTGCCCAACACTTGACGCCCAGCTCATGTTTAAGTCGCAAGACACACAATTTATGCATTCCTTCCTATAAGGTTGTGACTGGGAATCTCGACGCTGAATGGCTCAACAACCAACAGCGGGTAAAGTTAAGTATTTCTACCATTCCTTAAAAAAGAAGAGTCATGTGTTCTGCTGGGGTGTTGGTTATCACACACGGTATCCAAACTGGGTAATATCCGGGATAACCACCCAGTCCAGCCGCAGGTTGAAGGTAAACAGTCTAGTTTCCCTATCCTTTACACCTATGGTTTACTCTGTTTGCTCTAAATGAATGCTTATTCCTTATTAGTTGTAGGAAAAAGTTAGAGTTGGTGGCGCTTTATTTTTCTATGAATATTACAACTCTATTGTCGAAACCTGCAAAATGAAATTTGTATAACATTTTTGTTTCACTAGTTGCCGTAAGGGAGAATTTTACCTTCTTTTAACTGATACACTGCGTATCTCGTCTTTACCTCCATTGTGTTTGACACAAATATCTTTAATCCTAGCTTTTCATCTTTTTGGTCAGATTATAACAAGTTTTCATTGTTCACTCACCTCTTTGAAAAGTACTTATGTTATCCGTTTATCACCTACATCTATCGTCTATTAGTCGGTTTGCAGTAACTAGATATAACAATACTTAAAGCTCCCTGGGTCTTTTAGGTCCCCTAGTGTCAACACGTACCAGACTCACAAAATACACCACAGAATTTACTACAGAAATACAGTCATAATGGTATCACATTGAAGATTGAGTGTAAGTACTCTATAAAAATGATAGATTGAAAAAATAGATTGTTGAGTGTGGGAAATGGTAAGAGAAGTAATGAAGTCGGATTTGAAGATTAAACTGTTTAAAAGTTTAATGTTAGCCTAGCAGGATAGAAGGACAATAAAAAGATAACAAAAGAGGAGTTGATAGATTGCAAGAGGATAAGAAAAGGCTTTTGGAAGAATGAATGAGATTAAGTAGTGGGAGGAGTCAACGAGATGAAAGAGGTGTGGCAGAAACGTCAGAGTTAAGACTTTATAAAGGTGATCCATTTATAGAGAAAGCTATTACATCTCAACCCTGTTGCGGCTATCTTATGAGATGCCAGAGTAATTTTGTCCTCCGGAACTTTAGTTGAGGAAAGGCTGCGTGTGAGTAGTGGCTTCAGAAGCTGCGGCAGAGTCTGACGAAGAATAAACCGCGATTTGACAGATGTCTACTTGCCCCTTTTCCGTATCCCCCACCTACTCCCAGATACTCTGCAAAAAACTACTCTGTTTATTGCCAAACCTGTGTCATTCAATTGGATAATCATAGTGTAGACAATTTCACAATAACCACATTTTCTCCTTATTGTGACTCGTGACTTTGTTAATGTCTAGATGACTACTATGGAAACAAAATACGGAAGTAGTCTCATTATTAAGTCACACTTAGTAAAATGTTTCCGAAAGTAGTTCATACAGCTCAGTCCCGCCGAGGGATTTAAAACTTGAATCGTTTTAATGTTAATTTAATAACGTCTGAACATTAAGGATGCTCCATTTTGAGTTACATTTAACTCAAAATTTTCTAAAGTACAATTCCAGATAAGGACCAGATAGCTTGTAAAATATGGTGGCACGAAAAAACGTACGACGAAATATGCGTACATGAGGAAGCAATAGCAACTGACGAGGGTTAGCGGTAAATTTAGTAAATTTGGTAAAAGCGTACAAACCCGACTCCAGTTTCACCCCAGGTCATCTGAATACACGAAAGATACATTCAACGAAATATGCGTTCACCAGGAATCTTGCGAAAGATGCTTAGAGGATAAAGTTTCGACAATGGCAGGGGTAAACTATGACGTCAGAACATTAAAACAGGCGAAAAATGTGTACAATTCTTAAGCGTGCATGGATCTTCTAAAATCATTAAGGTACATAAATGAGTTTATCTCTGAGATAAACATAGATGTCGCTTAGTTTCTCGGGGCAGGAGGTCCTTTAAAACTTGATCTATTAAACCTGATTTCAATCACACTTTTTCCAGGCTTTGGATTGGCAAAATGATAGATATCTTACGCAACCATTTAGGCGTGTTTAAAATCAGCTTGTAGTGTCATTTTTTTTTATATATTTTTAATTTTACTAGTTTTACAAAAGTTTTTAATCTTTTAATCTATGTCACAACTTGACCATTTTATTTGATCTTATGACCTGAGGTGACAACTGGAGTCTGGCTTGTACGTTTTTTTCGCTTACAAATTTACCACCTGCCCCCGTCAATTGCTATTTTTTCTTCATGTACGCATATTTCTGTCATCTACCCTTAAACTATTTGCTAATAACTTTCAAGGTTTTGGATTTTCCCGGTCAAAATGGGTCAAAAAATGTTTTCTACGTTCCCTTTAACTGTCGTAGTGATAAGTTCGATTTAATTTTCCAATTCAGCGTGTTTTATGTTTAGTGAATATGTAGGTGACTTTTACTACTAAGGGGAGAGCGATGCTGTATTACCTCGGCTAAGTATATAGAAAGCATAGAAAAAACGCAAAGGCCATAGTGTTGTCTATCAAAGCGTAACATACTCTATCATTTTGTCTAAAGCCTGGAAAAAGTATATTGGAAACCAGTTTCAGTAGATAGAGTTTTAAAGGATCTCCAGCCCTGAAAAACTAAATGACACATACGTTTACTTTAGAGATAAACTCATTTATGTAGCTCAATTATTTGAAGAGATCCGTGCATACTTAAAAGGTGTACGAGTACGCATCTTTACCAAAATCCTGGTGTACGCATACTTTGTTGTACGCATCTTTCGTGTATTTGTGAGATTTTGTTGAAATTAGTTAAAATCTCAGTCGCAATGATTTGGTTTCAAGGAATATTCTACTCATATTATTAAATAGCCATTTCTGGAAAACAACCTTTACCTTTCACAAAACATTTCTAGAGATATAAACATGTCTCCGACAAATAGAGATAAACCTCCCCTAGCAACACAATTGAAATGTCACCGACTCACGCGTACATACGTCCTTAGGAATTCACTAATTAAGGTCTTCTTAGAACTGAAAGTTGACCAAAAGGAACCCATTCTAACGTGGGAAACTTCCGCGTCCGGGGGTTGTAAATCTTTCCCTTTGTAACCATTTCATGTGGTGAATATATGGCTCAAGGCAACAATGCCTAAAACAACAAAGCAATGAGGAACTAAGTGGGTCTTCAGGTTATTTTTAAACCTTCTTAAGTTTTATAAAATGTTGCCGGTAATGAAGGACAAATAGGAATTACTACAACACAATTACTTTTGTTGTTCTAATTTATATTTTACTTGTAACAGTGACATATTAATATATAATTTGTTGAAAACATATACGAACCAACATGTATTTATTTTAGTACTACAATATTTATACGTTTTATATTTATAAATAATAACATATAAAAATAGTAATAGTGTAAAATAGTTACTAACGCGTAAATATGTTACACAAAAAGATTAAGAGAGTTTGCTTAAATATAAAAACTTCCATTTTCCGAACAATTCATTGATCTAGTGAAAAACGCGTCTGCTGAAAAACATCAGTAAGTAGTGTTTTGCCAAGAGTAATGAATTGGTATGTATTAATTTAATATTTTAACTAAATTATGAATAATTTTGTATCCAAATGTTGACTAATGTTAACTTAATTACAGGTTGTCAAACATGGCGGATATAGACTGCCCTATCTCATTCTTTATAATATAAACTTATAGCTTTCTTTGCCTTAAAATTTTAATTTGAAATGATTAGTCGCTCTTTAAACACGTTACTCCGTACATATTTTCAGTTGCTTCAGTCATATACTTCTTAAATGTAGAACCAGCTATATTTTTAATCCGGAACAGCAGACACGAGACTTTGTCAGGGTGGCTGCACAAATGGTCAAGGAATTAGTAATATTTCTGAGCCCCAGGGACTATGGTCGAGCTGCGCAAGTACACCCTAGGTCAATTACCCACGGTTTGTAGCATCTTTTAACGTAAACCTACAAGCCGTCTTTTAGCCAACTATGAGGAAGAGAGTACTAGATTATGCATGGTAAGGTCTGCAATGATTTATATTTCTTATGATAGAAGGAATTTGGTCATAAATTCTACATGCTACACATTATTCACAATTACTTTGGAAGTTACCTGCAATTATAATAACTCTCTTCCTACTTTAAAATATTGATTATAATTTCAAAAAAATATTTGAATTTTCATTGACCTGTTTTTCTTTTCACGTATTTTTATGTTCTTTGTAGTGTTCGTTATAAGTTTAGCTCCACACTTTTACTTTTACTTTACGTTTTGCCCTACGATACTATTATTAGGCTGCGCAGTTCGACACTACCCTCGACCTAATCACTTGCACACATTGACCAAGTTAGGGTAGTTCTTGAATTCTGAGAACGACCTTGTGCAGTTCAGCCGCGCCGGACTATTATAACATCTATTAATTTCTCAATGTCTGGTATTAGATGATATCTGTAAAAAATGTGATACAAGCGATTAAAAAATTATAAATAACCTCAAACATTTTTTTAAAAATGGCAATTAATGACCACTCTGAACATATTTAGATGTTTTCTGGAAGTTCCTTTGTCAAACAATTGGAAAAAAGCTTAAATTTCAGAAACATAAAGGTATGATGGACTTTACCAAAGTACTTTTAGATAAAAGTTGGTTACCTCTTTAATAAAAGCTTTTACATATGCTGAAGTAGGCTAACGTAAATTTAAATTTTAGTTTGAATTATTTAGTTTCAAATTCATTTTTAATTACTATAAAAAGCTTGAGCTGTACACATATAATTCATTCAGTTCTTGTATTATAGACAATATATATGTACCTGAATATGCTTTAGAGCTTTTTAAGAATCGATATTTTACACTCCATCATTTGGCTGACAAAACATTTAGGAAATGACTAGCAATATTTCTGAGCATGTGATCCGTGAATGACTGAGCATTGTAGTTTTTGTGGGATTGGCGTGTTATTCACCAGGGGTGGAACATTCTCTCTCTCTCTCACTTTTATTTTCTTCTTACAGTAACATTTATTTCCGTCCCTCTCTCTTAAATTGTTGGAATTGCGCATAGTTATTGTTGAGCTTTGGATAGATATGTAATTGTAAACATTTGAATCACCAGAGAAATCGATAGGAAGTGCAAACGGATATTCACTAATAACCTAGTATTGACGAGCGATCTTATTGTAGCATTGCTGTTATTCATATGACATTTAGGTTCCACTTGACTGAGTAGAAATTCGAAACCATTTCTTCATATTATTACGAAATTTTCCAACCCGCGTTGGTTGTCCCACGGCTGACACCAGTTGTGATGTTTTCTTACACCTTCTGACACCTTTTTTTTTATAATAAGGTCTCTCTATAACTGTGTAACATACTGGTGAATTCATTAATTTCAACAATATTAGAGCCAAATAACCCCTGAAGCAGAATGGCATATAGTTCAGAGTGTTTCAATATATTTAATTAATATATTACTCATGTTACTGTAAACCAAACTAGTTGCTTCCTTTCCTTAAGATGATACGATGGTTATTTAGAGGTTATAAACTGCCACCACTTATTCTTTTAGGGAAAATGAGAAACCCTTCAGAGAATTTTCAAATCTGTATTATTTATTCAAAAAAAAAGTTCAATGTTGAGTTTTTGATGAATATATGTTGATATTTACTTTCGGAACTTCTGTCCCTAATATAAAACAAAATAAAAAGAGATAGGCCTAAATAGAACTTGTAAATTTTCAGAAACTGCTGTCCTGGATATAGGATAAATATAAAATAGAACATTTAATATTTCAGGAACTACTGTCCTGGATTTAAGATATGAATATATAAAATATAACTTGAAATATTTCAGGAACTACTGTCCTGGATATAAGACACATATAACTTGATAGAACTCGAAATATGACTACTAATTACTGTTCATTCCACAAGACAGCACAAAGCTACATCTTGTGCTTCTAGCTCGAACAAAACAATAATTAGAGTATTGTAGATATACGAATTAAGACTTAGCTTGAAAACATTTAACTAGAAATTGAAACTAATCATGTAACACTTCACTATGAAAACTGACATTTTTGACGTCTGAAGAAGTCGGAGTCTGGAGACAGACTGAATTGTATCACTTGAGATTTTTCATCATAAAAAACTCATTAATTACATTCTTGTTCATGATAATGACATATTTTTACAAGATAATTGCATTTTACATGTTTTGTCACGTATACAGAAGCTTCTAGAACAAATTACATAATTTCTTTATATAACAATTCCAATTAAGTATTGTTTACAATAAATTGACAAATTACATTTAAAACTATATAATAAGAATTTAATTTAATTATGAATAATTTATTAGTTATGAAATACCAAAAGAAAAATAATAATTAAGGTGAAACTATTACAAAAAGGTACAAAAAGGTGCTAACTATTACAATAGGTGATATGAAATTAAGTGCAGATATTAGAGTACATATAGAATTCATTCAGTTCTTGTATTATAGACAGTACATTTGTACATGTAAATGCTTTAGAGCATTTTAAAAATCGATATTTTACACTCCATCACTTGGCTGACAAAACATTTAGGAAATGACGCAATATTTCTGAGCATGTGATCAGTGAATGACTGAGCATTGAAGTTTCTGTTGGATTGGCGTGTTATTCACCAGGGGTGGAACATTTTATCCCTCTCTCACTTTTATTTTCTGCTTACAGTAACATTTATTTCCGTCCCTCTCTCTTAAATTGTTGGAATTGCGGGTAATTATTGTTGAGCTTTGGGTAATTGTATATAATTGTAAACATTTGAAAATGTGAATCACCAGAGAAATCGGTATGAAGTGCAATCGCATTGTAACTAATAGCCTAGACGAGCTAAATCTTTATGAGGTTATTTTTACGAAATTTAGGTTCCACTTGACTGAGGAGAATTTCGAAACCATTTCTTTATATTAATACGAAATTTACATACGCTGTGGCCACACGGTCACGGATGCAAAATTTTTTTCACCCTATTTTTATCGTCCTAAGGCTTTGTTGCCATACAAACAGGAAATATAAATGATAAAAGTAGATGTTTTTAAAATTATATAATTGAAAAGTTATTAGGTAAAATAATTACTAAATTTTATAAGGTGACACATAAAATAATAGATGTAAATTATAAAATATAATAAATAAATGAATTTGTTGTAACAAAATAATAAAATGTAAAAATCCATATAATAATTAAAATAATAATAATAATTAAAAGATGAAAGATTTTAGTTACTAAACAGAAAGAAATATTTTACTGTTAGTAGTAGTTCGGAAGGGATTTATATCTTATACTGTGTGAATAAAAAAATAAGTTCAAAACTGATTGCATTTTTCTTATAAAATTCCATCATAAGTTCAATTTAATAAACAGATTTGTATACATTTTCTACATTTTGCTAGGTATAAAATGTTATTGGCTAGTAGCTAGTATAGGCCTGCAATTAATATAATGGTATTGTAATGTTTATTCATGTGTTTAGGAAACTGGTAGGTATTTAGAAAATGTGTAATTAATATTTATCAATGATATTGATATAATTATAAGTTGTATGGATGGCTTCATACAACCGCGTAGGTGGTGTGCACAATGGGTCGTGGGCACGCAGTGCCCTGGCACCTACAACACTGACAGAAGGGCACCGAAAATCAACTCTGCACTGTTATAAAAAAAAACACAGGTTGTTGCTCTTAGCGTATAAAATGCAAAAATGTTTATAAAAATACTATTAAAACTTGAAATGAAATCATTAAAATATTTGTTGCTGCTTCAAATTTTTAACGATGTTTTAGCCCCGTGTTGCACTTGACACCAACTACGCAAGAATCTAAGGATTGAATAAATTAAGCAAATTGAAGAATTTAGCAAAACTGTTCGATCCTTTCAACCGAAACAAGGCGTTATGTTAAAAGTATAATTTTGGTTTAAAGGTAGCCAAGGTGTGTTCTTTAAAATTACTATAAAGCTAGTTGCTTATTAAAAGTTTACTTAATAATTTTTCCAAAATATTTAGTTTAATTAAATGTTATATATTAATTTAAATTTTAATATACCGGTAAAGTGATTTCAGTATTTAATACAAATATATTTTAAATATTTATGTATTTAATGTTATTGCAGCACATTAACAATATTGCAACGTATATTTTTGTATATCTCTCTAAACATTTTTATTAAAAAAATAAAACAATCACTAAGATAGTAATCCCAATTAATTTTTATTTCAAATCAATACGTTTGCAATACATGGGACGTATTTACAATGGAATCAATTGCTGTAAGATTATAAACAATTAATTTCTTAAAGTTTGTAAAACAAAAGGTTTCTTGTAAAGTAATGGTGGTAGAGGGTGGTAAACATAACTTGGGTCAATTGGGTGGCACCCACTTGAAAAATATGCTTTGCGTGTTTATGGTTAACAGTGAAGATATTATAACCTATGAAAGTAACCTGGAAAGAAAATTCCCATTTTTGATAAATTTAATTTCCAGATTTTAAACACTAAAGTGGTAGAGATAATATTAGAGTAAGTGGTAATTTCAGTATTGTTTTGGATGTTTCATATACATATATATTTTATTTAGCAACAGAAGACTTTAGGTTAAAATTTGAATTAATTTAACTCAGTATTAAATTGTTCAAAATAATTAAGAAAGGAATTTGGAAATTTCGATTAGCTAAATACAGATGTATGCTCGGGTAGCAACTAAATTTAATAAATCAGTATTTTAGAAGACATAAATTGAGTTAGTAAGATATTCTGGTAGTAAATAATTTGTATAAATAAATCGCGCATATAAATACTTATAGAAAATGGATAAATAAATTAAATGTATTTGTAAATATCTAAAATATTGCAAATATTTTAAAGAAAGAGGTAGTGCTAAAAACTTTTATTTAAAAAAAATAATTAGTTATATCCCATAATAGGTTTAAAATTCAAAATACTTATATTTATGCCAATCGGTTGTTGTATATTATTCCTTATATTACAACATTGATTTCTCTTGCCACTTCCACTCACTGCATTTGGAATTATCACCCCCACACAGCGTCGAATGTTTAATCAGTTTTGTAAGATTGTTCGTTGTTCTAAATTTAGGAAAAAAAATCCCCAAGAGATTCCTGAGAGATTCAATTCGGGATTGTAGCGGATGTAACCAAATTTCAGTTTCTGAGGTTGAAACTTATTGATCATCCCGGTGTAGATTGCGTAGAAGTAGATTGGGCTAAAAACTTTAAAAAATTAGTCAAGAAATGGGGAAAACAATAGGGCTAAAATAACTTATCTGCAAGTGTGTCAAATTGAAATAAAGAAAATTGGTACGAGAAATGGGCATATTAAAACAAACAAGTAATATAAAAAAAACTATAGTCAATTTCTACCTAAGTCAAAATGGAAAAATTTTATTTCGATTACTTATTTTAATAAATAATTACAAATAATATAAATATCTATTTACATATGATAGAATCACAATATCACGAGGGAAAATTAAAATTGAAATTAAATATTTAAATTATTTTAATTTATATAATTAATCAACATCTTCAAAAACTGTATCATCAATTACATTGTGTCATCATTACAAGTTTTAAAAATATATAGAATAGAAGTTCAACTAGAGTAGATGAATAAAAATATTTTATTATCGATTGAACATTGGATGAAGAAATATATATATAAATAATATATATATATATATATATATATATATATATATATATATATATATAGGGAGAATGTAAACTAATAATAGGAATTTGTATAAGAGCTATTTTAAAAAAAGGGCAAAGAGGCTATCACAATTTAGCGAAACTAAAAAAAATAAGGAACTATCCTAAAACAATAAAAAGAAATCAAGAGAAGGAGAAATAGTGGGGAAAAGTGAGGAGTAACATTTTAACAAATAAACGATATGATAAGTTCACGTGGTAAAATAAGCAAGAAGGTAAGGAATCAGCGCAGTGTAATTATTGTGGTAAAGGTAAGTGCCCACAGCTATTACATCTTCTGTCCAGCATTGTCGATGCAGGGCTTGGACGGAAGTCATCATAAAAGCATTTTACCGCGGAAACGCAATTAACAGACGCGACCACTTTGGAATGTAAGTGGGTAGCTGAGACATTTCTAGAGTATTGGGATGGTGAACGTCTCTTTGTGAAAACCTCCATGGTATTGTGTATATGTATAGGGGTTGCGTGCATGCGCGACCACGCGCGTGTTTGTTTGAGTGTGCGCGTGTGTGTGTAAGTGTGTGTGTGTGTGTGTGTGTGTGTGTGTGTGTGTGTGTGTGTGTGTGTGTGTGTGTGTGTGTGTGTGTGTGTGTGTTATTTATTGCACCTCGTAAGCATATTGAAAAACTATATGTTTTACTTTTTGCAAAAAGAATGAGATAATTTACAGCCTTGTTGGTCGTATTTGTTAATAATATGAACAAAATGTATTAGGGACTAAAATGTTACAACACGTCAATATAATGTCATATCGGGGCGTATGTCATTACACAAATACAAAGTGAAATTGTTATTTATCATTAAGTAATAACATTCTTGATTTTAGAATTTCAGAAAAATGTTAAATAAAAACTTCTAGTTAGAAGACACGCGTCATTGTTATGTTCAGCAGTAAACTAAACAAAGCAAACCACATCCCCCAAAATAGAAATCTGCTAACTTTCATACAAAACAAAGCCAACGTATAAAGACTTTGGGAAAGTACGTCATGGGGTATTTATAAAGCCTCCCTGGTGTCAATGCACCCTCGGAGAAAGCTGCCGTTAACAGTGTCACATTTAGATTGGTCATGTGCCCGACTCTAGAACTTCTGTTAGTCATATATCTATATACTATTACTTCATTGATCAGGAATTTCTAATTTAATGTAAAATTAGCCAATGACGTGTTTTTTTAACACACTCTCCCCTTTATACAGCTGAAAATCTTTAATCATTTATATTTTTTTGGCACCAATAAGCTGACACGTCCCAGCTAAATAGTCACATATAATTTATTTCTGATTAAGGTTTTGTAAATATACAACACTAGCTCCACCCTGCCATGGGTTGGTGCGTTGTGGTTGCATGGATGAGAAATGAGGAACACATCAAAGCATTCGTTTCATAGAACTTTAATTTTACAATACTTCAGAGTCTAAGGAAATACAGAGCTGAGTCTAAGTCATTGTGATGCAAATTTCCTGATTATGAGTATAAACGCCCTTATGTTCCCGCGTTAATTTGGAAGTACTTGATTAGACATATGACTGGAGATCATAGTGTGTTATAAACTAGATGGCACAAATCTACATCAAATGAAGCAGTCGCAGCTCGGGTGGCTACATTTCACCAAATAACCTCTACTACGGTTGGTGAACAATCACACAAAAGTACCTTGATTGAGATGAATATTCAATTCTGATTGTATAATAATCTAAATTAGAGGCAAGTGAATAAGCCTTTTTCTCGCAGTCGCAGTTGTGTTGCTGACTCAAAAATAGATTAAAAACAATCAAGCGGATTGCTTGAAGCGGGTTGTATGTCGTGTCAAAACTTGATCCCAATCGCTGCAGAGCTTCTTAGTATACAGACCAATATTGATGAGCCTCTAAATTACGAACACCATAATCCCCAATAATATACATCATATATAGAAGCACAATTAAATCAATAAATTTAACATTTATTACCCAAGGCACTAACACAGTCGGATGTTTCTTAACTAGTTGACTTTGATGTGAAACAGAATCAAATAGCCCGCTTGAAGCTAAACATTCTTCTTAATATTAAAAATACCAATGAAAGAAACATAAGTATTCAAATTAAAATGAAAACAAATTAGTTTCCACTAGTGTAAAATTGTTTGGTGTTCTCCGCAAATGATGGAGATGCGTGACTTGATGTTTTAACCATATTTTAGAGTTATAAAAAAAAAAATAGAAATTACAATGACTTCATACCGTCCTCTTCTCCGGAAGCGACTAATTAGATTTGAAAGGATTTTCTTGGTGTATCAAAGTAAACCTTCTTATCCAATTCAAAGTGTAACAATATTAACAAAACACTTACACATACCTACTATACACATACCTCTATTTTAGTCAGTGAAGTTGTAACAAATTTGAAAGATTCATTATAAAATTAGCCTCGATGGCGGTTTCTCATTTTCACCTAATTTTCTGTAACACCAAACGTCCGTCCATAAGACGTACATATTTTCGAAAAATCTTCCCTAGGTCCCATCTTGGGCAGAGCTTTATAGATTTTGTATTAGAATACAATCGAATAACTGAGATAATCTAGGCAAGTGGAAAGATTCTAATTTTTCAAACAAAACTATTATAATTTTCTTGTAATAGTGTTTGTTGAAATTATTATCCTTGGCATTCCAGTAATGAGAAATGTTTAGAAAAGAAGAACTATAACTTGCGTCATTACATTTCTGTTCTTTCATTGTTGTTGCTAATGTCTTGTTTATCGGTGTTGGTAAAGTACTGTTTGAACTTATCTCGTTGTGAAACTCATTTATGACGTAACTTTTTTGATTAATGATTTTTAGATATTTGTTTGAACAATTTTCTACAGAAAATTTCGTACTTCAACCTATATCTGTCTATATTATATAAGCAGATAGAAATTGTTATAAAGTAATTATTACAAAAATCGCTACAAACAAGAAGCGCTACAAAATCGCTACTATCATGATTTTCTCTGTCTTAAATTCCAAGGAAAATTATTGTCCCTCCTATTCGTCTGGACAACCAGCCAAAATTATGTAACAAAATATTTTACCTGCTTTGGTCTAACGGACGACCAAGACATTAAACCAAGATTGGGTAGTTGTCCATAAGTAACCCTTATTCCATTTTTACATGAGACGATGAGTCTATTCTAATATTTGTTTTTATTACTGCTTCTGAATACTAGGGAATTTCGGGAAAAAGTAGGAGTTACTATTAGATGTGATTGTTCTATACGCAATGAATGATCTTTGTATCTTCATAATAGCTATTTACAAACATACTGAGGCCACTGTTGATGCTTTTAAAGAGAAGGTCGACTATTATCGAAACATAATATTTTTAAAGTTGTTTGTTGTAATCATCTTGAATTCACTGATTACACTATAGTTAAAATATACTTAACTAAGTGAATACGTAAGGGCTTACTTACTGACGCGTTTCAAAACAATCGTTCCTTCTACGAAGCAAAGCCCCTATGAGTCTTCAGCAAATAAGCCCTTACGTATTCACTTAATTAAGTATCGCGTGTGTGTGTGTGTGTGTGTGTGTGTGTGTATGTGTTTGTGTGTGTTGTGTGTGTGTGTTTGTGTGTGTGTGTGTGTGTGTGTGTGTGTGTGTGTGTGTGTGTGTGTGTGTGTGTGTGTGTGTGTGTGTGTGTGTGTTTGTGTGTGTGTGTGTGTTTGTGTGTGTTTGTGTGTGTGTGTGTGTGTGTGTGTGTGTGTGTGTGTGTGTGTGTGTTTGTGTGTGTGTGTGT
Source organism: Prosapia bicincta (assembly GCA_036971475.1). Taxonomy (NCBI): domain Eukaryota; kingdom Metazoa; phylum Arthropoda; class Insecta; order Hemiptera; family Cercopidae; genus Prosapia; species Prosapia bicincta. The sequence goes on along the minus strand of JBAIZL010000181.1, from coordinate 47,826 downwards.
GTGTGTGTGTGTTTGTGTGTGTGTGTGTGTGTGTGTGTGTGTGTGTGTGTGTGTGTGTGTGTGTGTGTGTGTGTGTGTGTGTGTGTGTGTGTGTGTGTGTGTGTGTGTGTGTGTGTGTGTGTGTGTGTGTGTGTGTGTGTGTGTGTGTGTATTGCGACGGGCAAATTAGGGGTCACCCAATTACGGTCGCATTTATATAGAAATTTCGTGTTTTTTAAATAAGTTAAGTAAGCTACAGATAAAGGGAGAAAGAGAGTTAAAAGGACCGAAGGGGTAGGATATAAAACATTAAAGGGAAAAATTGAAATCAAACTAAGCCATTAGCAGAGAGAAGGGTTTTTGTAGAGTTTGAAGAACACTGTAATTACAATGAAAAGGGGAGAAAAGCTCAAAATCCACCTACAACCACCATCAACATTCGAGGAGACGTGGATTTTGAAAAGAAGAAAATACTGAATTTTTCAATAGTAATGAGAATGCTATATATGTATTAATGTTAGTTGTACTCTACAATGGTTAACGGTGATTAATCTATAAATATACAACGATTTTTCCGACAAAATACCGAAACATGTTATAATTGATTGTAAAAAGTATCTTAATATTTAGTATTATAAAATTACAATGATTATTACTTTGAAGATATTGCCAATTACTTTAACAGAAATTGCTTTTACTACAAAGTTGTACTTGAAACTAAGTTTTTTATATTTTATTAGATCAGGTTTCAAATAAGGTTTGAAGCCTAATTAATCTGCGAATAGAGGCACGTAAGTTCTGACGTGTACATCAGGTCTCTTAGTACCTCAGGCGACTTTAACAAAGTATTAACTAGCAGCTAGTCTTTCCTAACAGCCAGCTCGTTCTGGCTAGATGGAATAGTCTGCATAAGCTGCCGTCTTCTCCTCACAGGTCCAGAGTCATCTACCAAAACAGGTTAAGTTGTCCGTAAGCAAATCCGTATAGTATATAGGGAGGAATGGACTACTGTATATCCATCTTTGTTTTCTAAATCCATGTTTATTTTTCCAAACGTATTTCAGTGATTCTGTTTTCCAACTTGAGCCTTAATTCTTTACGTGATAAATACCAGGATATGATAAATCTGAAACTTATTAAAATATATTTAAATGCAGTGTTTGTATATATAACAGTATAGTAGTGTACAAGAGTACAGGAACACTGTTTTTGGTATCTACTTATCACTTACAGAATCTTACTTGGTATATTTGCGAGTGGACTTTCGAGACTTATGTAAATTACAGTGCTCTCATTTTCGACTTATTTTTGCTACAGTATTGCGCAGTCCTAGAAGTAGTTGAGCGTGTGAGACTTCCCTGTCACGTGGCATAACGGTACTGCTCTATTTTCGGGTTCACTGTATTGTGGGTTAATTTTGGTCTATGTTGGGGTGAACTTTCTTTATGTAGTTGAATGATTTATCATTTTCGATTATATTTCAACTTGTTCGTTTATTATATTATTTTTATGTTTATAAATTAATAATTCTTTCCAGTTTGTCATTGAAAGTCCTTTTTCGTACTTTATTAAATTTATGTTTTTTATTGTGGAAAATGTATGATGTATTTGACGGCGTATGTGGTTATGGGGAATGTATGGTTATTTAATTGTGTGTGTAGCTATGGTAAATGTATTGTTATTTGATGGCACTTGTGTCTTCAAAAATGTATGGATATTTGATAGCTTGTGTCGCTAAGGCAAATGTATGGCTATTGTTGGAGTGTATGGTTAGGTTTGAGTTATAAATGTTTGTTTGATGTAAGCTTCAAGTTACTCTTTACATCTACTTATATATATATATATATATATATATATATATATATATATATATATATATATATATAAAAGATGCATAGGTTACCAATACAGATAAACTGTAGAAGAAATAGAGATGTCATTGAACCTTAGCCTACGTTTATTTTGCAATATTTGCTGAAATGCCTTAAAATGCCCTCTAATGGTGTCCCAAAGATCCTGTCCCGAAACTAATGTTTACTGACGCCCTTCAAACAGGTTACGCCAATGCCCGTAAGTTCAACGAACGCCAAAATCTTTGCAAACTTTTAACGGGTCTTAGCAGTAAATTTATTCTCTTTTGTCCATTTCACCGTGTCCATTCAAGAACAATGGATACGTTGCTTTGGTAAAAAGATATTTATTGCAGAAACATAGAATCGAGTTTAACGAAATGTCGGCACTGGCTTTTGTGACATTTGATTTATAACATACTCAGCCAATGACCCCGTGGTTACCGTTTCTTGAAATACCATAAGCTAGAATTTTGCGGTAGTTAAACCTGTATTATATAACGTACAAGCTGTACCCAAACCAATAAATTATGTCTATATAGCCACGACGACAGTAAATTTAACTTGAAACTATCTTTTTAGTTTTTAGTTATCGGTTCAGTATAGTCTAATGTGTGTGTTTGGTAAATTCTGACCTAAAGTGGAGATGAACGTAATAAGAGTTTCTCTTTAAATATTTCGATTCATTTATAACATGAGCAGGTTAAACATAACCTCGCCACATATTGCAAACTTTACCGTTTAATTTGAAACCATTCTATTAGGAGGCCAATGTTTGCAGTTCCTCGTGGTTTGCAGGACATGGCGAAATAACCTAGTGTTTTAAAATATCCCCAAGAAAAATACGGTTTCAAAATATCCGCAAATTCTATTGTACTCTTTTTTTTTAATAAGAAGATAGTACCGTTTTCAAGTCCTCTCCTACCAAGTACTATATCATGTATTCTACCACGTATTTATCAAGTGATGATCTTAAATGTATTTAGAATACGTGTAGTCTCAGAATATCCGGTCACGAAATCGGCAAAAAACAGTTTCAAAATATTGGAAAGGAAGATGGACCCTCTATAACGAGTTTCAAAATATCCGAGAGGTCTATTTTACGGTTTCAAAATATCCGCAAGTAAGGTTCGCAAAGGTATATATCAAATATTGGGGAGACGTGACTTAATCTACAAGTATGGTTTCATATGGGTTAGAATATAGAATAGAAGCACACTCAAAAAACGACTCGGTAAATGTAAACAAAAAAAACAATTGAAATAACCAACTTACTCGTTTCGAATTCCCCCTACAAACTTACTTAGTTACATGTAACCTATTGAAAATGGTAAATCTTTTACAGATAAATTAGGTTGCTACTAACATATATAAATTGTTACCGCTAAACAAGAATGATAGTTGTGTTTAACCAACTTATTTAGTTAAATGTAAGAAAACACTGGGTAAACAATGCGAAGGACTGGTGTGACTTACAACCAATCAGACTGATTACTCTTACAGGTTACGTGTTAGTTCTAACATGCTGACTCCTTGCTGTGTATGTCCGTGCGACACTTACAGCAGAACTACCTCACCGAGCAATCATTTACAAAATGTAAACGCAATTTCAGCTAGTGCTAAGAGTAAACAATTTGGCATTTAAAAAAATTGTCCGGTTTAGTCCATGGCCAGAGTACGCCGTGGATATTGTTAGACTAGTCATCCAGGCAGTAAGCAGAGTTCTGCGAAATTCTGATTTTCTGACACTTGGATATTTTGAGAAGCAAATTTTTAAACATACCATCCTACATAAACACGTTCGTTTACAAATACTTTCCTCATTTTTTATTCTTGTCACTATTAGCGAACGTCTCACTGGCCTAGACCTTACGTATACAGGTGTATATACAATTTGTATACAAGTGGTCTAGATCTGGGGTTCTCAACCTTTCAGGCTCCACGGCCCTCTTTGTATAACTGAGGTAAGAATGCATTATTTTTGGAAAGAAATTACAACCTGAGTATGAAACTTAAGCTGGTTAGGTCAATTAAACATCAGATAACTTTATATAACTTTTATTATAAATAAAAGTCTTTTATTATTTGTATAATAAACCATCTTGATATTAGTATTTTTAAATAACTTAACAATAGGTGTAACTTCAAACCCCGTAAATAAGAATTTGGACCAATTTTTTTTTAATTTTTATATGTTGCATTCTCAATTTTACTAATATTATTTCCCAATTTTTGAAGCACATTATTATTATTAAAAATACTAATATCAAGATGGTTTATTATACCAATAATAAAATAAATAAGTTTTTAAAGACAGATGTTGAATCTAAATATTATAATATAAATGGAGTCTATAGTATAAAATGTAATGATTGCCAAAAATATTATGTAGGACAAGCTAAAAAGAAAATAAAAGAGCGATACAAAGAGCATTTGAATGCATTAAAAAAACCGGAAATTTATAAGTCTAATCTTGCGACACATTGTATACTAAATAATCATGAGTTCCCAAAAATAGAGAATATAACGCTAATTAAACACGTGAAGAAGGGATTAAAAATGAATATCTTGGAAAATATGGAAATATACAAACATAGAATTACAGATAGACTCATTCATGAACAGGTACAAACAAAATCTAAGCACAACACAATCTTTAGCATATTTAATGATATTCTGGAAATGAAAGAGTAATTGAATAAGAATCAATATTATCTATTTGTTCAGGCACAATAAGTCAATAAAATTATCTGTTTGAACGTAGTACAATTTGTATATGAGTAGTCTTAATGTAGGAACAGAATAAGTTAGAAGTGTGCTAAGTTATTTTTGATAATGCCGATAATGCTAATCGGCGAAAAGCTTAAACCTTATAATAAAATTAAAAAAAAGTTTTATTCTTGTATGAAAGTGGTTTTATTAAACATATACATTTTATCAATGGGTTCTCCATTATCATCTATAATCTCCGAAATATTTTTACAAAATTTAGACAATGACATAATTGAAATCATAAATAAATATGACAAAAATGGAATATGGTACAGATATGTAGATGACGGAATTTATATTTCTACAAATAATGGCATAAATTTACATTTAATAATTGAAGAAATAAACAACTTGCATCACAATATAAAATTTCCCCACGAAATTGAATGTAACAACACACTTAATTACCTTGATATTACAATATATAACCAGAATGACAAATTAGATTACGCAATATATAGAAAACCCATGATTACTGATAATATTATACCAAACCATTCCAATCATCCATATAATCAAAAGATGGCATGCTTTTACAACCTATTGTATAGAATGTATAAAATACCATTAAATAAACAAAATAGACAAAATGAATTAAACATAATATATCAATTAGCTTCAGTAAACGGTTATAAAAGGAAGACTATAGATAAATTGAATAGTAACGTTCAGAATAAATTACTAAATTATAACAGACAAATTATAAGTAAAAATGAAACAAAATG
>JBAIZL010000181.1:0-37500 GCA_036971475.1 Prosapia bicincta | reverse complement strand
GATTCTGTTAGTATGGTAGTAGACTGGAGCTAATAAGTAACTTGTTGATTCTGTTAGTATGGTAGTAGACTGAAGCTAATAAGTAACATGTTGATTCTGTTAGTATGGTAGTAGACTGAAACTAATAAGTAACTTGTTGATTCTGTTAGTATGGTAGTAGACTGAAACTAATAAGTAACTTGTTGATTCTGTTAGTATGGTAGTAGACTGGAGCTAATAAGTAACTTGTTGATTCTGTTAGTATGGTAGTAGACTGAAGCTAATAAGTAACTTGTTGATTCTGTTAGTATGGTAGTAGACTGAAGCTAATAAGTAACTTGTTGATTCTGTTAGTATGGTAGTAGACTGAAACTAATAAGTAACTTGTTGATTCTGTTAGTATGGTAGTAGACTGAAACTAATAAGTAACTTGTTGATTCTGTTAGTATGGTAGTAGACTGAAGCTAATAAGTAGCTTGTTGATTCTGTTAGTATGGTAGTAGACTGAAACTAATAAGTAACTTGTTGATTCTGTTAGTATGGTAGTAGACTGAAACTAATAAGTAACTTGTTGATTCTGTTAGTATGGTAGTAGACTGAAGCTAATAAGTAGCTTGTTGATTCTGTTAGTATGGTAGTAGACTGAAGCTAATAAGTAACTTGTTGATTCTGTTAGTATGGTAGTAGACTGAAGCTAATAAGTAGCTTGTTGATTCTGTTAGTATGGTAGTAGACTGAAACTAATAAGTAACTTGTTGATTTTGTTAGTATGGTAGTAGACTGAAACTAATAAGTAACTTGTTGATTCTGTTAGTATGGTAGTAGACTGAAACTAATAAGTAACTTGTTGATTCTGTTAGTATGGTAGTAGACTGAAACTAATAAGTAACTTGTTGATTCTGTTAGTATGGTAGTAGACTGAAACTAATAAGTAACTTGTTGATTCTGTTAGTATGGTAGTAGACTGAAGCTAATAAGTAGCTTGTTGATTCTGTTAGTATGGTAGTAGACTGAAGCTAATAAGTAACATGTTGATTCTGTTAGTATGGTAGTAGACTGAAGCTAATAAGTAACTTGTAGATTCTGTTAGTATGGTAGTAGACTGAAGCTAATAAGTAACTTGTTGATTCTGTTAGTATGTACTAGACTGAAGCTAATAAGTAACTTGTTGATTCTGTTGGGGTAATAGACTGAAGCTATAAGTAACATGTTGTACATATTAGGGCGGTAATCTGAAACCAATAAGTAGCTGGTTGATTCTGTTAGTATGGTAGTAGACTGGAGCTAATAAGTAACTTGTTGATTCTGTTAGTATGGTAGTAGACTGAAGCTAATAAGTAACATGTTGATTCTGTTAGTATGGTAGTAGACTGGAGCTAATAAGTAACTTGTTGATTCTGTTAGTATGGTAGTAGACTGAAACTAATAAGTAACTTGTTGATTCTGTTAGTATGGTAGTAGACTGAAGCTAATAAGTAACTTGTTGATTCTGTTAGTATGGTAGTAGACTGAAGCTAATAAGTAACTTGTTGATTCTGTTAGTATGGTAGTAGACTGGAGCTAATAAGTAACTTGTTGATTCTGTTAGTATGGTAGTAGACTGAAGCTAATAAGTAACTTGTTGATTATGTTAGTATGGTAGTAGACTGAAGCTAATAAGTAACTTGTTGATTCTGTTAGTATGGTAGTAGACTGAAGCTAATAAGTAACTTGTTGATTCTGTTAGTATGGTAGTAGACTGAAGCTAATAAGTAACTTGTTGATTCTGTTAGTATGGTAGTAGACTGGAGCTAATAAGTAACTTGTTGATTCTGTTAGTATGGTAGTAGATTGAAACTAATAAGTAACTTGTTGATTCTGTTAGTATGGTAGTAGACTGAAACTAATAAGTAACTTGTTGATTCTGTTAGTATGGTAGTAGACTGAAGCTAATAAGTAACTTGTTGATTCTGTTAGTATGGTAGTAGACTGGAGCTAATAAGTAACTTGTTGATTCTGTGAGTATGGTAGTAGACTGAAACTAATAAGTAACTTGTTGATTCTGTTAGTATGGTAGTAGACTGAAGCTAATAAGTAACTTGTTGATTCTGTTAGTATGGTAGTAGACTGGAGCTAATAAGTAACTTGTTGATTCTGTTAGTATGGTAGTAGACTGAAACTAATAAGTAACTTGTTGATTCTGTTAGTATGGTAGTAGACTGAAGCTAATAAGTAACTTGTTGATTCTGTTAGTATGGTACTAGACTGAAGCTAATAAGTAACTTGTTGATTCTGTTGGGGTAATAGACTGAAGCTATAAGTAACATGTTGTACATATTAGGGCGGTAATCTGAAACCAATAAGTAGCTGGTTGCTTCTGTTAGTATGGTAGTAGACTGAAGCTAATAAGTAACTTGTTGATTCTGTTAGTATGGTACTAGACTGAAGCTAATAAGTAACTTGTTGATTCTGTTGGGGTAATACTCTGAAGCTATAAGTAACATGTTGTACATGTTAGGGCGGTAATCTGAAACCAATAAGTAGCTGGTTGATTCTGTTAGTATGGTAGTAGACTGAAGCTAATAAGTAACTTGTTGATTCTGTTAGTATGGTAGTAGACTGAATCTAATAAGTAACTTGTTGATTCTGTTAGTATGGTAGTAGACTGAAGCTAATAAGTAACTTGTTGATTCTGTTAGTATGGTACTAGACTGAAGCTAATAAGTAACTTGTTGATTCTCTTGGGGTAATGGACTGAAGCTATAAGTAACATGCTGTACGTGTTAGGGCGGTAATCTGAAACCAATAAGTAGCTGGATGATTCTGTTAGTATGGTAGTAGACTGAAGCTAATAAGTAACTTGTTGATTCTGTTGGGGTAGTAGACTGAAGATAATAAGTAACATGTTGCACAATTTAGGGTGTTTCTCTGAAGCTTATAAATTACTAGTTTATTCTGTTGAAGTATTAGACTCTAGCTAATGAGCAAGATGGTATAAACGTTAGGGCGATGGCTTTAACCTAAAAAGTTCTTTTTGATTCAGTTGAGATAGTAGAATGAAGCTAACAAGTCAGAAGTTGCACCTCTTCAAGAGTTACTCTGAAACTAGAAAATAACTAGTTGATTCTGTTGAAACAGTAACCCGCTGCTAATACGTAAAATATTAATTCTGTTGGACAGCAGGGAGTAGCTATTAAGTAACTTATTTATTTCCTTGAAACAGTAGCCTCAAGCTAATAAATAACTTGTTGATTCTATCGCGATTGTAGGCTGAATCTAATACGTAGATTATTGATTCTGTTGGGACTGTAGGCTGAAGCTAATAAGTAACTTGTTGATTATGTTGGGGCAGTAGGCTGGCGCTAATGAGTAACTTGTTGATTATGTTAAGGCAGTAGGTTGACGTTAATAAGTAACTTATTGATAATGTTGGGACAGTAGGCTGGCGCTAATAAGTAACTTGTTGATTATGTTACGGCAGTAGGTTGACGCTAATAAGTAACTTATTGATAATGTTGGGACAGTAGGCTGGCGCTAATAAGTAACTTGTTGATTATGTTGGGAAGTAGTCTGACGCTAATAAGTAATTTGTTGAATATGTTGGGACAGTAGTCTGACGCTAATAAGTCACTTGAAGATAATGTTGGGACCTAGTTGTGACATTAGGCTGAGGCTAATAACTAACTTGTTGATTATGTTGTAGCATTAGGCTGAGGCTAATAACTAACTTGTTGATTATGTTGGAGCATTAGGCTGAGTCTAATAACTAACTTGTTGATTATGTTGGGGCATTAGGCTGAAGCTAAAAAACTAACTTGTTGATTATGTTGGGGCATTAGGCTGAGGCTAATAACTAACTTGTTGATTATGTTGGGCAGTAGGCTGGCGGTAATAAGTAACTTGTTGATTATGTTGGGCTTTAGGCTGACGGAAATAAGTAACTTGTTGATTCTGTTGGGACTGTAGGGGAAAAGCTAAAAAGTAACTTGTTGATAATGTTGGAACAGTAGTAGGTTGACGCTAATAAGTAACTCTGATTGTGTTGGGCAGTAGGTTGACGCTAATAAGTAACTTGATGATTTTGTTGGGACAGTAGGCTGGCGCTAATAAGTAACTTGTTGATAACGTCGGGACGGTAGGCTGGCGGTAATAACTAACTCGTTGATTCTGTTGGGGTAGTAGACTGAAGCTAATAAGTTACTTGATGATAATGTTGGGACCTAGTTGGGACATTAGGCTGAGGCTAATAACTAACTTGTTGATTATGTTGGGGCATTAGGCTGAGGCTAATAACTAACTTGTTGATTATGTTGTAGCATTAGGCTGAAGCTAATAACTAACTTGTTGATTATGTTGGAGCATTAGGCTGAGTCTAATAACGAACTTGTTGATTCTGTTGGGGTAGTAGACTGAAGCTAATAAGTCACTTGATGATAACGTCGGGACAGTAGGCTGGCGGTAATAACTAACTCGTTGATTCTGTTGGGGCATTAGGCTGAGGCTAATAACTAACTTGTTGATTATGTTGTAGCATTAGGCTGAAGGTAATAACTAACTTGTTGATTATGTTGGAGCATTAGGCTGAGTCTAATAACGAACTTGTTGATTCTGTTGGGGTAGTAGACTGAATCTAATAAGTCACTTGATGATAATGTTGGGACCTAGTTGGGACATTAGGCTGAGGCTAATAACTAACTTGTTGATTATGTTGTAGCATTAGGCTGAAGGTAATAACTAACTTATTGATTATGTTGGAGCATTAGGCTGAGTCTAATAACGAACTTGTTGATTCTGTTGGGGTAGTAGACTGAATCTAATAAGTCACTTGATGATAATGTTGGGACCTAGTTGGGACATTAGGCTGAGGCTAATAACTAACTTGTTGATTATGTTGGACAGTAGCCTGAATATAATAAGTACCTGCTGTTCCTCTTATGGCAGTAGCTTAATGCATTTATGTTACACTTTTGTCCAAGTGGCTTTAATTTTTCAGTAACAAACTACTATATTATACTTTATACTCACATACAAAGTATAACCGCTCTTGAAATAACCACTTAGGTTTTTCATAAATGTGGACTGTCCTGAGTTCGGGAAATGTGGTTCATTGTGAACTTGGTTCGTAACTGACTTCATTCATATTTGGGCTTTTGAGGATATATTTGGAACTAGAAATCTACATTAGTTGGTTTAAAAAAAGTTTTACAAATAATTATCTTGGATGTTAGAGGTTTGCATGAACTGTAATGTATTGTGTAGGCCTGTGTAAGTTGTAGGCAGTTTGGAAGGTTTGCATGAACTGTGATGTATTGTGTAGGCCTGTGTAAGTTGTATGAAGTTTGGAACGTTTGCATGAACTGTGACGTATTGTGAAGGCCTTTGTCAGTTGTATGCAGTTTGAAAGGTTTGCATGAACTGTGATGTATTGTGTAGGCCTGTGTAAGTTGTATGAAGTTTGGAACGTTTGCATGAACTGTGATGTATTGTGAAGGCCTTTGTCAGTTGTATGCAGTTTGAAAGGTTTGCATGAACTGTGATGTATTGTGTAGGCCTGTGTAAGTTGTACGAAGTTTGGAACGTTTGCATGAACTGTGATGTATTGTGAAGGCCTTTGTCAGTTGTATGCAGTTTGAAAGGTTTGCATGAACTGTAATGTATTGTGTAGGCCTGTGTAAGTTGTAAGCAGTTTGAAAGATTTGCATGAACTGTGATGTATTGTGTAGGCCATGTGAGTTGTATGAAGTTTGGAACGTTTGCATGAACTGTGATGTATTGTGAAGGCCTTTGTCAGTTGTATGTAGTTTGAAAGGTTTGTATATTTCGTACGGTTCTGTTTTCTGGTTCATTATTTTTATTTTTTGCGATAAATTTCACACAATTACTCAGTACAAATATACAAACATTTCAAATTACACAAAACACATATATTTAGTATCACGCTGAATACAATACATAATACATAATGGTTTATCTCTATGTTAGAGTCCTCTATCTGCACTTTAGACACGAGCTTATTTTTATATAATTGCAACTAATCTTAAAGTCAGCACAGATTGAGAAGACAACGATTTTTTTGTCAAATTTTGGTATAATTGTAAAAGAGCAAAACTTGTTTCATTTGACTACTAATTTAACAAAATTAAATCCTTCAAAACTCTGAGAAAACTTCCAGATAGCATGTTTTTTAGTATAAATATATTAGAAATCCATAAGAAAAGTTAAATAATGACGTCTTCAAGCTAAACTGACATTTGTATAAATTTATTCATTTCTAAAACTAATATTTCTCAAAGGTTTTCTGAAAGTAACTGTGAGCATCTTTAGATTTCAAAATATTAAAAGTAATATAAAATAAAAATTTTATATAAAAAAACTTCGCTGTACGCATAGCTTTAGTAATTACATTAATATTTTTAAGGATCTATTTAGAAATTAAAATTATATATTTTGTTTTTACCTCTTATCTTGTTTCCATTGCTATATCCCCTACCATAGGAGATATAAGTAATGTTGTGAGAATGTGTAGCAATGACATTATAGCTTTCAGTGTTGGCTACTGTACGGTTCCTTCTGCCTATAAACTATTAAAGAAATTTTACGTCCTTAATTAGGGGCGTAATAAAAATTACTTAAATCTTTGCTAAAAGGAAACATGACGACGGTATTGTAGGTTAGCAAAGAATAAAAGATCTTGAAACGAAGATAGCTCGAAAAGTTGTTTCCATTAGGCCTATAGGTTTTCTTATGAAGTAATCCGTTTTATTTGGAAAAAACACACTATTATAATTTTGATATATTTTTTTTAAAACAAAATTTAGAAAAACATTACTTTTTAAAAATGTCTAGATAAAGACTTATATAGTACTAATAATAAAACAATAAAGTAATTAAAAATTAAAATCTAATTTACAGTATTAAATTCTGTTTGGATTTCAGAACACAATAAAATTAAATTCAAACTCAAAAATTGATTTTGGAATTCATGCAAAAGAAAATGGGTTGAATAAAATAATCTAAAGACTAACCTGAAAAAATAACTAAAACACACAGTGAAAATTTTATTTAATTTTGTATTAGGCTACAATTTAACACATTCAAATTATTCTTAAATGGCAAAAGTTGACATTTTCACAATTTCCTCACTATAAAAGGAATTTGATGAATGTCATATGATTAATCACTTATGATTATCGATAAGGATTAGGATTAGTTCAAGTTAAAATAAGAAAATGTTAAAAGTGAGACCTTTGTGTAAGACCATCATAGTGTTGTATAGTAATTTTTTGAAGTACTTTGAATCAAAAAATCTAATATCAAGTAAAGGTAATCTACCTGAAGGTAAATATTATTAACAAAGCAATAAAGTAGAGGTAGTTGAATAATTAACGTAAATAATTATTCAAATTTTGAAATGTTTTCTTAAAAACATTGTATAAATAGATAAACTGTGAGTTTAAATTCGTAAACTATATTCAAAAAAAAAAAAAAAAAATCGCAAACAATTTTTATAAGGAAGCCCAAGGTCCAATTATTGGTAAATATTTAGTAATGACAGAATGCACATTAGAGAATTGATTAATTGCATTTATATAACAGTCATTTGACTAACATAAATACAAATTTTCATGAAATAAATCGCTCGTTGTAATAATAAATAAAGACTCCCATTTTTGCTGTCTTCTAGAATAATCTTAAATTCCATCACTAAGATACATTGTTACGCTTTGGATTGTATAACTGAGTACAGCGATACTGGTGGTGACTTTTAGCAACTAAATGTAGAGCAGTAGAACGTTCAAGGTAACGCTTCCTACGTCATACAGGTTCAATGAACTCTGCGTAAACCTGAGCAAAAGTGGTTTCCAGAGGAAGTGACCGACTACCGCGAAGAAGAAAAAGTAGAGACTTACTAAAACATTCATCTTCCTTTCGCGGGTAATTCCCCTCTCTTGGCCCATTGACGGTTAACCTGAAAGTGTGAGTCATTTGAAAAAAGCCTTAGAGAACTAATATTATAATCTTAAAGTGAAATGTGATTCATAATTTTCAAGAATAGATCTCCGAATCAGATTTTCAGGAGACGGGTTGAACCGTGATTCAAAAGAGAAACCTAAAAAAATATTCTAAGATTAAATACAATTTCTCATTTTTTAGTTTATTATGTATATTATATATATATATATATATATATATATATATACATACATATATATAGGCTGAACACATATTCGTGGGTGGAGTTAAGGAGGGGCCCCACGTAGTAATGGAGCAGGAAGGGGCATTGCTCCCCCCCCCAACTTTCTGTACAGTTGTATTATTATTTTATAATCAAAATCTTATAATGAACTTATTAAAATACTACAAAAATAAAAATAGTTTTGACAAGAGATATACTCTGCTGTATTGTTTCTTATTTTGAACATATGCTAGTAATTTTCTAAATATGACTGTAAGTTCAAAGACAAATATGAACTTTATTACAAGTCGTAATGTTTCAAATGAAATCTGAGGAATTGTTTCAGATGAAATTTGGTAGTCAATGTTATGTTTACATAGAATCAAAATCAGGCTTATACTTGAACTTATGACTGCAAAATTCGAAAAAAATAAAATATTTATCAAACTATAAGACTAAAAGCTTCCGATTTGCGTACTATGAGAAACATGTAGTTGAATACCATACCAATTTTAAAAAGTATTACACTTGTTTATATTAACTTGGCAAAAAACCACTACTTACTGATTTATTCAGCAGACGCGTTTCGCGCTAGGTCAGCGCATTTTGCAATGCTGTGAATTAGTGACAAGACTATTGCTCAGGTTTGTTGTGTTGGAGTGAGTCTGTGATGTATTTCTGTTCTGTGGTCTGTTATTGTTCATAGAGTAGTTGTTAATTATGTACTCTAATATAGTGTTTGATTGGGAATGTGTTTTGTCATTTAGAATGTTTTGTGGATAGTACGAGTATTTATGGTGATTATATATCTCATAATTTGCTACTGTGTTAAGTTTTTTGCTTTTATTGATGTAATGTAGGATGTTTAGATTGGTGTCTATGTCAGTTTGTGAGTGTAGTGTGTTTTATATGTGTATGGCGAAATTTGACTTGGGTTGTGTCTTTCTTATCTGTTCTTTGTATCTTGTGGTAAATGTTTTCCCTGTTTGTCCTTATTAAAGTTGGGACAGTTGTTGCATGTAATCTTGTATACGCCTGCCCTGTCTTGTTTATCCTGGTGCATTTTTGAACTATGTAGGTGTTTTTTAATCGTGTTGGATGTTGCGAATGCTATTTTGTATTTATGTAGCACACAATTAAAAAACACCTACACAGTTCAGAAACACACCATGATGAATACAAGATTACATGCAACAACTGTCCCAGCTTTAACAAGGACAAACAGGGAAAACATTTACCACGAGATACAAAGAACTCGTAAAACAGATAAGAAAGATACAACCCAAATCAAATTTTGCCATACACATACAAAACATAGTACACTCACAAACTGACATAGACACTAATCTAAATATCCTACATTACATCAATAAAAAGAAAAAACTTACCACTGTAGAAAACTATGAGATCTATAAACACCATAAATACTATCCACAACACATTCTACATGTCAAAACACACTCACAATCAAACACCATATTTGAGCATATAATTAACAACTACTCTATGAACAATAACACACCACAGAACAGAAATACACCACAGACTCACACCAACACAACACACCTGAGCAATAGTCTTGTCAGTAATTCACAGCATTGAAAAATGCGCTGACCTATGGCGATACGCGTCTGCTGAATAAATCAGTAAGTAGTGTTTTTTTCCCAAGGTAATACCAACAAGTGTAATTTCTATAAAAACCTCAAGGTGCACAACACAAAAACTGCAAGTTTTGAAAATGTAGTTTAAAACTAAGACCTTATAATGTAAGTATTCGGATTCTGGCGCAATGTCGACAAGGTTTTAAATATTTTTTATTTTTTGAGTGAAGTACCCCTGAACACCATTTGATACCTCCAGGGCAATCTTGTGCTTCCCCCAGAGCAAAACCTGTAACTCCACGCATGTACGTATTTCACATTTCCTAAAAGTTGCACACATTTAAAAGTAACAAAAAGTTTTGAAGAAATTTTACAAGAAATGCAACAAAAGTACTATTTTTTAAAACATTCTCTATAGACTTAAATACCTGATGGACTTTTAAATAAATTGTTAGTTTTCCAGGCTGTTGACTGATCATGACTGGGCTGGAAATAAATAATTTAAAAGATGTTATTGTATTCTTATATTTCAGTAATTTAGTTTAAAATAACCCTGCAGAGAATCTTGTGGTCTGCTGTTTGAAGGACTCCAATGCAAACAACGAAGGTATTTTCACAACAAAAAGGGTAACCACAACACGTTCTTAGAAACAAATTCTTTATAATTATGTAAAGGAAGATTGAAAGCTGTAGAAGTTCAGAAAATAAGTGAATCCTATTCGCAAGTGATGCCCTACAGATGTTGTTGACTTGAGATAATGTATGCAGCAGGCGTTTGGACATTTACTACTATTAACACTTTACTCCTTACGTGGCGTTGTACCAACTTGTGGGGGCCCATGAAGAGAAACATTATTATTCATAATAACCTATTTATATTGTTATTATTATTTAATAATAACATTATTATTCATGTGTTTTAACCTAACCTTTCAGTTATACTCGTATAAAGTCTATTCTGTAATTTCGTGGTATTTTATCAAACTGTACCTGAAAATTATTATGTTGTAAATGTTCTAGATAATGCCTCCTAGTGGATGTTTTTGCTCTTTTGCATTCAAGCTTGCGTATTTTCATTATTTACCAACATTTTTTACTATACATTGCATTCGTCGCTAAAAAGATCTACAAATCTGTAAATTTTTTTACCGATATGAGTTTTGTTGTATTGAAGATGTAATCGGATCTTTGTTCTAATAATTATCCAAAAGAAGCAATAAGAAACGAAGTTTTTCATTGTTTACTCCATATTTTCTACTCAAAATATAAGAAGTAATCACTAAAGGCTAGTTCTTCTTAAGATTAATCAAAACTGTCAACTCTCGAAAATCTATTTATGGGGGAGAGGAGTACGGCAATGCAGCATTGACATGGGCCTATTGCAGCCTCTCGAAGGTTCAAGGGACTTGAATAATCGGAATCCTAATTATCAACTGATTATGAATATTAAGGTCACACTACCACCCGGAATCACTTTCGATCCACCCCGCGCATAGATTATTGCTACTAAAAATATGGGCTCGTAATTAGGTTTAGTTGTGTAATTTCATAAAATTTCAAATATGATCATTTTAAATACAAACAGTAAAAGTGTTAAATGCTATGATTCCACACTATGTACACATGCCATTGTCCCTCGCTAAGTATATACAAAAAACTTAAATATAATTTGTATGCTACTCGTCAAATTTTTAAAACCCTCGGCAGTGAAAAATACATTCTTTATCTTTATAAATACACAAAATAACTGTTACATTTCTTAAAATCATTGTTACCATTGTTGTGCTATTAGATAAATTAGAAATAAAACACGGTTTAAATACTTTCTAAATTAATTAAACTGTCAATAAAATGCAAAGCTATTTTAGAGTTGTAGCTAACTCTAAGATGTAAAAATCGGACCATCGGCTATATTAGGTACACATTAGATTTACAGTTTTCAACAGCTGAAATATTGACGCAATATTGTTCCAGTGTTGTTCCCCAATCTTACCACGCAATATTGCCCGCAGTGTTGTTCCACAATCTTACCACGTAATATTGCCCGCAGTGTTGTTCCACAATCTTACCACGCAATATTGCCCGCAGTGTTGTTCCACAATCTTACCACGCAATATTGCCCGCAGTGTTGTCCCACAATTTTACCACGCAATATTACCCGCAGTGTTGTCTTTGAATGTTATCCCCTAGTGTTGTCCCACAATGTTGCCCCAAATATTTACCTGTTGCTCCGAAATTATGCCTATCAATTTTGTCCCTCAATGTTGCCCCGAAGTGATTCTCCACAATGTTCACTTAAAAACGTCAAAGCTACGAGGTGTATTCTCTTAGAATTTTCATAAGCTTAGTTCTTCATTTTTTTTTTTTAAACAAATAGCTATATTATTTCCAGAAGACGCCAGTTAGACATTAATAGTTCGTTGTCCCGCAATGTTGCCCCGAAACGTTACCTGCAGTGTTGCTCCGAAATTATGCATTGCAATGATGCCCTGCAATGTTACCCATCAATTTTGTCCCTCAATGTTGCCCCGAAGTGATTCTCCACAATGTTCACTTAAAAACGTCAAAGCTACGAGGTGTATTCTCTTAGAATTTTCATAAGCTTAGTTCTTCATTTTTTTTTTTTTAAACAAATAGCTATATTATTTCCAGAAGACGCCAGTTAGACATTAATAGTTCAGTTTCTTGATAATGTTTAGAATTAGTTTTTTTTATTGTAAAAGATAAGTTAATAAATTTATATATAATGCCAACAAAAACTGGTACTCCCTTTTTATTGTTAACAAATCGTTTTATGAAATTTCAAAATGATTTATTACATAAAACTAGTTGTAGCCTTACAGTTGTTAAATCTGCATCATTGGAGTAGAAGTCCACATATTACTACTCAATGCACGCTATAAAGGTGCTAACTAACATTTGACTGAAAATAAAACCAAATGTCACTATCTAACGTTTTCTTCATTTTCAATCTATAATTTGGACGAAAATGAAAACTCAAACTTTTCTTCTTTATATGGCCTATAGATAAGTACGCAACATGAAAATAGGTAGTCTATTTTGCACAGTAAAAAAAAGTTGTTTGTTTTTACGTGCAGTGAAGAGGGTTGAAAACTATTATGCCTATTGTAAGTACTATGAGATAATTGTGCCAACTTGTAAAACATAGTTCAAATTATTGATGATGATTACGTATCCATCAAAACCAGTTTGATGTAGGCCTAATAAACGTATTTATTGTACGTATTTGTATAATTTTAATCACTTTGACAAAATCAAGATTAAAATCTTAATTCATAATTTTATACGGTTTAATATAAGGCTATTGCTTTCTGGTATTAGTATTTTTTCTTCTACGCTAAGTGAATATAATTATAAGAGCTAGAAACTAATTAGTTTCACTTGTGTTTCTAGTTGACATAGAAACCGCATTCAGTTACCGTATATGACAACTTCTTATTGGAGTGGAGAACAATTAATGCAATTTATTAACATACGTAAATAATGTAATTTTAATGTTTCGATCTCTGAGCTGTTTACAAATCGTTACCATAACCCCCAAAATGTTACAGAATAAATTAATCTTCTGCATAACTATTATTTGCTCTTACATTGTCCACAGATACGGAGGAGTGGTGGGTTCCGGTTCAGTAACTCTGCACTTCCGGTTGATAACAGTAGCACTCTCTTGAGGAACTTCTTCACACTAATCTCTTCACTTCCGGTCGCTGTGGAGCGTAAACAGGCACCCATGACTGTGACTATAACAGTGAAAAATCACGATGATTATTGATGTCTAAAATAAATTCTTAGATTCAGAGGATTTCTTTATCCAAATAAGTAACTTAAGAAACGAAATAAGCTTTTAGTAAAGGAGTTACAGTAAACGACTCACTAAAAGCCATACAGATTTACATAATAGTCTAACAATGGAATTGTTGAATAAATAAGGTTAATACGAATAGTCTTTGTGTTTTTTTTTTTGAGGAAAATGTTTTCAATTTAAGGAAAATGCTTTAATTTCAAACCTTCTTCATGTTTTAGAAAATGTATTGCCTGATCTTCCTACTTGGGATTGTTTGCCTTGGGTTCTATGATGAACGGCAACTTTTACAGCAGCTGAAACTATCTCTGAAAGAAGACGAAAGAGCTTCTCTCTCTCACTCACTCTCTTACCCTTTTGTCAAAGACCTGTATAAATACAGGGAACAGTAAATAAGACACGCTATGCTCATACTGGCTGATGTCATATAATTTGATAGCATGCAACCAATATGTATATAATTTGATAACCTGTAATTTGAAATGTATTTGATAGCATGCAACCAATATAGGCTTTTATATGAATTCTGCTTAATCCATCGTCGTATTTCTAATTTAATCTAAGACTGCATATACTCTTGAGCATTATAAAAACACAATAGCTCTTTAAGTAAATGAATTGTTTAATGCATTTTTATCAAGCAATATGGTATGATGAGTTAAAGATAGAAACATGAAGTAGGAGGTGCAATACTACCATACAACCAAATTATAAAACCTTTCAATATTTACAGTGAATAAATAGTAGCCGAGAATAACTTATTTCCTAGATATACCCCTGTTAGTTTTAAATTTCCTAGGTATACCCCCCTGTTAGTTTTAATTTCCTAGGTATACCCCTAGATATACCCCTGTTAGTTTTAATTTCCTATGTATACCCCTAGATATACCCCTGTTAGTTTTAATTTACTAGGTATACCCCTAGATATACCCCTGTTAGTTTTAATACACAATGAATTTAAAGAAATTATAGCTAAAGAGCTATAAACAAAGACACTTTCCAGAAAAAACAATTCCATACACAAAAACGACATATTTATTTTAAAAAAAACCTCACTACGTTTAAATATTTTTTTACGTAATAACCTCGTTACAACAGGTAGCAATACAACGGTAATTATGTATTTTTATTAAAACCAAACCTATTTAAATCATAATATAGTTGAGCCATTTATACGAACTTTTTAATAAGATTGTAAAGCAACAGTTTCTTGTAATACCATTTATATACCCCTGATTATATTTATCTACTTCAATCCTTAAACAATACGAAAGCCAGCTTTTACTTCGTCCAGACAGAAAATGTTTCCTACTGAAAGTGTTCTCAAACAAACTAGACCTCCCCTGTATTCCCAGGAGCTTTCTTTTATTCCCTCTACACATAAAGTAGGTAGGGGTTGTACCGTTAACCCTGTATAATAGGACCTGTCCTAAATATTCAGAAGAATAAGCCTACTAAATCACTTCTATTTTTCCGAGTGGTTCGAAGAATTTCCAGGTTTGTTTTCTCAATATGTTTTGAAGTGAGTTAGATAAACAACCATGGGCAAAAGAAAGTACAGGTCGTCAAAGTTATGTTAGCGTGATGCGCAGAGACGGATTTGGTAAAGATACGATGGTGGGGAGAAAGAGTAGGGCGGGTAGTGCGGTAGGGGAGGGGGCTTTTACAGCTGACTCACTGGAATGCACAACACAGCAAATAGTACCGTTATCGCTTTAGTTTATGTGACAGTGTTTATGCGTTTAGTGTATCGACCAAAACAGTATTTTTCAATACTAAATATGCCTCAACCGAAGACAACTCCGTTCGGCAAAGGAGTAGTGCTCAGAAGCCAAACTAAATGCATTATTATTAATGTATTTAAAAACATATCTTCTGAAAATCCCAACATGTCTTGTTCGGTAATTCAAAACCGCGTAGCAAACCTTTGTGGAATATCTGTTCATGCATTAAGGAAATTATTGACGGAGGAAAAACGACTAGGAGAAAACGAAACATTCAGTACACCGGGTAAAATTCGTCCAAGAAAAATTAAAAAAGTCAACATCGATGATTTTCAAAAATGTGCATTACGAAAAATAGTTCTTAATTTTCATACGACTCATCACGTGCTCCCAACATTGAAGAATGTGCTAAAAGTTTTAAAGCTTGAATATCCGGAATTAGAATTTAATTTCACTCATGAAACTTTACGCAAAATTTTAAGACCCATGGGATTTAAATGGAAAAAAACTGAAAATAAAAGAAGGGTTATGATCGAAAAACATGACATACGCTTTAAAAGAGTATGCTATTTAAATAAAATTCGACAGTATAGAGCGGAAAATAGGCCAATAATATTTTCAGATGAGTCTTATATTCATTCGACGCATACCACGAATTTAGCATGGACTGATGAATCTGTTAAAGGCTACAAAAAAAATATTTCAAAGGGATCAAGACTAATCATAGTCCACGCTGGCAGTGAAACAGGAGGTGTGGAAAATGCCCTTTTGGTCTTTAGAGCAGGCCAGAAAACAGGAGACTATCACAACGACATGAATGCGGAAAACTATGAGAAATGGATTAAAAATCAGCTAATTAAAAATCTCCCAAAAAAATCGATTCTTGTGGTAGATAACGCTCCTTATCATAATAAATTAGCGGCTGTTACTCCAAATTCAAACAGCAGAAAGTCAATATTGATGACATGGTTAAAAGAAAGAAACATTCCATGTTCTGAAGCAATGTTAAAATGTGAACTGTATGAGTTAGTTAAAATGAACAAGTCACGCCACGAGGAGTATTATTTCGATCGCTTATTGGAACGTGAAGGTCATAAAGTATTGAGACTGCCACCTTACCATCCAGACTTGAATCCCATGGAATTAATTTGGGGGAAAATAAAAAATGAGTTTGGTATAGAGAACGTTACGAATGACATTCGTAATGTGAAAACAATGGTTGAAAAAAAGTTAAGCGAATTGAGTACCGATTTTTGGAAAAAATGTTGCGATCATGTATTAAAAATAGAAAATGAATATTACGAGACAGACAGAGCTATGGACATGCAGTTAGAAAGTCTAATAATTACAAATTATAGCCAATACTGTAACCAAAATATATTTGGTGAATTTTCTGGTTTCTCCGTACCGTAGGTTTATATGGTCTAGGCCTACGGGAGCCTCTTTTTCCTAAAAGAGCGACCTCCAACATGGTGGAAGGGTTGACGTATCCTTGGGGGCTTTTCACTAATGTCCACCGACCACAGATAATAAAATTGTTGACCGTAATAGCTACTATCCCTTCCTTACGTCAGCTGGAGTAGAACGAGTCAAAGCACGCATTAGCAAACGTAAGCGTCTAACGTGAGTCATCCCTTCTACAGCCGGCCGTTCTCCCCACTCACTTCTCCTGCATGCGCGAACTACGCTTACAAAACTTTGACAGCCTGTACGATTGGATGGATATAGTACTTCAACTCTTCGTAGTTAAAAACTTTTTCCAGAACAAAATATGTGATAACAGAGAGTGAATGTCCAATAGCAAAGGAATTTCTACTGAATTGGCTTTCTGCAAGTTAACTACAGGTCAGCTATGTCAATATGTTGTTAACAAGTAAACGATATTATCATACAATTCTGCGAGTAAGCTGTAGATAAACTATGCCAATATCTTGTTACGAGTTAAGGATATTAACATATATTTCTGTGACTTAAATACAGGTCAGCTATGTCAATATGTTGTTAACAAGTAAACGATATTATCATACAATTCTGCGAGTAATCTGTAGATAAACTATGTCAATATGTTGTTATGAGTTAAGGATATTAACATACATTTCTGTGACAAATACAGGTCAGCTATGTCAATATGTTGTTAACAAGTAAACGATATTATACAATTCTGTGAGTAAGATGTAGATAAACTATGTCAATATGTTGTTACGAGCTAAGGATATTAACATACATTTCTGCGACTTAACTACAGGTCAGCTATGTCAAGATGTTTTTAACATGTTGACGATATTATCATACAATCCCGTGACGGCTGTAGATAGACTATGTCAATATGTTGTTAAGAGTTGAGGATATGAACATAAATTTCTGCAAGTTAAATAGAGGTCAACTATGTCAATATGTTTTTAACAAGGTAACGATATTGTGATACAATTCTGTGTGTTAGCTGTAGATAAACTATGTAGTTATTAACATACAATTTTTCTATGAGCTCAAAGTCAACTATGTCAATAAGTTGTTTACGAGTTAACAATATTAACATATAATTCTGTGAGTGAACTACAGGTGGAAATAAAGACTTTGATTATAGTATTAAAGTAATATGTTAAATCTCCAACAAACAATTCGACACTCAAACAAAATCTTCATAAATCATGTGTTTTTTTTAAAATTTCTTTTAATAAAAACTCTGGTCAGAAAGTGAAAAAATTAAGAAAAAAGAAATAATTAATGTATAAAATTTGAAAGCAACTTCGTTTTTGTTTGCAGTTTAACAGTTTTTGGGGCTGAAACGATGCAAAACAAAATAGCCATTTAATGCTACGAAAGCATTTGTAGAATATGACTTATAGTGGTAAAATAAACTAACAACAAAGTTGGCAATAAAACAAAGATTAAGAAATGTAAACACTGATACTAACGAAAAAAAGAGTAGTTTATGAGACACTCTTCCGAACCAGTCTGTAGGAGGGTAATCAAGAACATCTAAATGGATCATTGAAAAAAAGGAAAAGAGTAGTTTATGAGACACTCTTCCGAACCAGTCTGTAGGAGGGTAATCAAGAACAGCTAAATGGATCATTGAGAAAAAGGAAAAGAGTAGTTTATGAGACACTCTTCCGAACCAGTCTGTAGGAGGGTAATCAAGAACAGCTAAATGGATCATTGGGAAAAAGTAAAAGAGTAGTTTATGAGACACTCTTTTGAACCAGTCTGTAGGAGAGTGATCAGGAACAGCCGAATGGATGATTGGAAAAAAGTAGAAAAGAGAAAAGCCTGTTGGTAGTTGGATTACATTGTATGTCTCTGGTTTTACCACGATTTTGTGATCTTAGTCTTTATTTTCCGCTATATAGCGTAATTTTCAACGGAGTATGTTATGGGTTACTTTTTCATGTCCAATTTTATTTTTGATAGTTTATCCTTTTCTTCCTACCATTAGATACTAGAGTAGGTTCCAAGTTTTTGTAAAAGGTGACACAATTTGTCGACAGAAAGCTTTGAAGAGTGTTGTGTTCTATTCGATCATGTTTTTATAATTAGTTTATATTGAATAAACAATATAACAAAAACACTTCAGACACACGCACGCGCGCATGTTTAGTAATAAAGGCAAAGCAGTACATTACTCATTCAGTAATAAGAAATCTGCTGTAACCTACCATTTCCTAATGGCATCATTTATTCTCAAGCTTATAATTTTCAGGAGTAATGAAAAACTATAGTCTTAGAATTACATACAAGACTAGATAGCCTCGACTACCTTCTACATATGATGAGGCCTACGTACAACAGATTACTTGCACATTTACGTGCACACAAAGTGCACGTTTAGGCGCACTTCGATGCATTCCTATATTCTTTGAAGCACTTCAGCCAGGTTGTGAACCTTAAGGCACGACGTAGTTCCCAGAGAATCCTGGTTTAAAGGTGTAAGGATATAATCCTGGCGTGCAGTTACACTTTTGTAATGGCAGTTACATTACTCTCTAATATTATTGGGACTCTCGTGGTACCAGGATTTTGCCAAAATGGTAATTAATATCGTCCAGCAAATCTGTTACACGGTATTGCACTAAATGAAGCTTATTTTCCTTTCTGACCACTAAATCCTGGCTAATACGAGGGTCCATATGATTAGGCCTTCTGCAGTAATACCCTGTAGGCAGTGGTTTTTATATTAACTACACGTTTATATATGTTGTCAGTGCTTCAGCTGAGAACCAAAGTGTTTATAGCAAGAAAGTAAAAAGGCATTGTATTGAAGACAGTGTTATATTTATGATCTGACATCGTATTCGGCGCCAAAATAGACGTTGTTAAATAGAAACAAGTGGGCTGTGTGTAAACAGAGCTGAAACCTACTCAGGAAGCGGATGCCATCTTTGTTTGTCGAAGCAGACAAAAGTCAACAGACAATATCAACAGGTAGTCACTTCAAGCCATATTGGCTTGTTAAAGGTTTTAGGTTGGTGCTGAGAAACTTCATTAGATTCGAAACAAAGCATGATTTTGTAACAGTTAACAATCCCCTCCATCTCGCCGGAGAAGTTGGTGGTAGCAACAGATCTGAAAGTACGCTGTCAACACTTAAACTTAATGACCGCAAACAGATAATTCTCATTTCAAATCGTAATAATTTCTTTTTATTAGAGGTTGTTGATAATGCAAAAAATATAAATTCGATTTTTAGATATAACGATTTGTGCAGTAGAGGAAATCTAACTTCCAGGAATTTTTAAAATTATATTTTATTGGCTAAATATATTTAAATTGATGAATGTTTGTAAAACAATCATATTAATTTCAAATTACCACAAGGAAATTACTATAACTTCAAAATTGGTCTCATTAGAGCTCTAACTGACTTACAACGTCGAAACGAGTCGAGTGTAATGTGCTGTATTTTTTGTCAAGTGCTAGCTCGGTTAAGTACATTTTTAATAATATCAATTTTTTCAAATTACTTCTCCCGTAGCTCCAGTGAAGCTATTTCAGTTTAATTTTGGTTTCTTTTAATCTGTGTCTGAAAACTATTTTCAATTTTAAGTCAAAACTATATATTAATTTTAAAAAAATCGTAATAGATAGTAGAAGATTATCTAGTTTTAGCGATCAGTAACCATAAATCTTCCAACTGTTTTGTGTGCAGTAAACCTGTATCGGTGTTTGCTCAATGGCAGGGAAATGTCTTGTAGTCATTTACGATGTCTTAAAATACCAAAACTCAAAAACGACGAGTCAGAAAATGAGTGTTGATTTTTACACATTGAAGATAACAGATCGACAGCGGGTTTCTCCGTTTCTCAGAACTATGCACTAGTGCATGCGTGTGTGCGTACAATATAACTGCTAGCATACGTGCGCCGGCTACGTGCATTCAATGAATGAAGTCTTGTACTACTTCCTCAGTTCTACCAACCGACCGGATGTTCATCCACTCCATTTAGTCTGTTTGTTTTCAATGAATATGTTTTAACTATTGGGTAGGTTATGGCCCATATTTAATTAGTGAACACATTTACAAGACTCGCATATGGTAAAGTGTACAATTTATGAGCCTGATTTATAATTTTCATTACCGTCTACATATCGTATTGCAAAGTGTGAATATGCTGTTACATGCACAGTTTCCTTTGTAAGACAAAGGAAACACATCTTTACCTCGTTACAAAAGCGGGAGTTGAAAGTGTAAGAAAGTAAAGAAAAACACTTAAAACACTGCTGACGGAAAGTAAAGATGACTATTAATGTTTTGTTCAAGCGAAATTAAATAGAGAACTAACGAAATGACAAATTATTGTGGTCGTAGGCGAAGAATCCCATGGGTAACGTAACAAACGTCCCGTTTTTCAGACTTGTATCCCGTTGTCCCGACTATCTGGAGACGCTTATTTGAATAGTAACAGACATAAATCTTTTTTATTTTGAGCGGATAAATATTGATTGTTATAAACACTAATTAAATGTCTCATATTATAGATTTGGAAGTATATTTTATTCGTAGTTTACTGCCATGGCAATGATGCCAAGATTGATTCCAACCGCAGCAGCTCTCATCGGTCGGTTGCATTGCTTCAACTTTGTCTAGGTTTAATATATTATAGAGAGTAGACTCCAGAATGTGTTCCGTAAGTTATTACAGAGGGAAGTTTTTCAGGCATGTGTCCCGTTTCGGCAGAATAGTAACTGATATACTACAATTTCAATATTTTAAAAAAATATTTCGATAAATATTGAATGTTATAAACACTAATTAAATTACTCGTAATAATGACTTGGAAGTAGGTTACACTTTCTTAATACATTTTATTCGTAGTTTACTGCCATGGCAATGATGTCAATATCATTTTCAACTGCAGCCGCTCCCGTCGGTCCATCGCAGCGCTCCAACACAGTACTTGCTACTGTTTTTTTTTTTTATATAGATATCTGGTCACCTTACCCATGGGTCATACCACTGTACTTTTTAGAGTGCAACTTTCTTCCTTATATTTTCCCAGATATATTTATTTTTCATTTTATAACATGTTTTCGTTCTGAACGCCTCGATTGTGTATTTTACTTCTCATAATCCAATTATTTATAACCATGACATATTGGTGGATACTTAACTTCTACTGATCGAGGCACTCTTTTTGAGGAAAAAGGCGAAACTCCCACCTAAAAAGCTAATAGATATATTGGTTTGTTTAATGCTTTGTTCCTTGCAGAAATATTTTATACAATTTTTTTAACATTTTTAGACAAGTTATTAGTAATACCATTCCACGTTTATCAACCTAATTTTTCCATAAGTCAAGTTTCTCTTGGTTCCACGAAAAGATTTCCATGTAGAAGTTGCATGTTTTAAACTGTAGCTTCTATATGTTCGACACCTATGTAGTTTTCAGTTACATCCTGTAGTTTTATAGCGACCCGGTTTATGGAACGTTTAGCTTTGTTTTCTAGAATTAATCAAAATTCAAACTACACCTAAGACGCACACACCGATGCGTATTTCCATGCAGGGATCAATGTTTTTGAACATGATACAGTACATTCCCTTTTGCCATATTTGCACTGCCAGTAACGAGTCAGATGCTAACGAAAGGAATATAAGCTACGTACTATAGGCTACAGACTTAGGTAAGAGTGTGCGTGTATAAAATTCTTGACAGCGCATCGGGTTTAATTTTTAAAGATTTATTTCTAGAAAAGTCCACTTTTATACGGTACTTTTTTAAAATGTATGCCATAATTAATCTAAATATTGAATTATTATCGTATCCAGTGATAAAATAAATAATATAGGAAAATAACATAAAAAAACAAGACAATTTTACGTAGTGATTTGAGTATTGTCGTCCGTGGTAGTAACTTTTGTCACAGTTCTTATTGCTGAAATGTTTAACGTCAATGGCCTTATTTACAGAGAAATAAGTAATTAGTCAAAAGTATCTTCAACGCAACAATAAACGATTTGAATTAAAAATAAAAACTTGTTAATCAGAGTTTTAATTACTCGATTTCTGACAAAGACGTCAAGAGTTAACTGTTGGACATAATAATTATATTTATTTTGGGGGAGAAATTAATAATTTTTATAATTATTTTAAAGCATAAACCTGGACAAATAATAAGAAATAGATTGCTATTAAAATATGTTAATATTAATTTTTAACTATTTTAAAGAGTGGATCATAAAATGAATTTGTTGAATTTGAATTCTGTTTGAAAATTGATTAGATGTACATTGTTTGTCCTGTACGTTTACCAAAATAAATTGTTTGGCATTTAATATTAAAACATTGAAATTAATGTAAATATGTTTAGGGCATTTTGTAAAGTTACGAAGTACTAGTAACGTAAACAAATGGAGGCCAGTGTTTACCCAAGTCTGCGAGCATGGTTCGAGTTCATTGATCTATTTAGCAGAGTTTACAATTATCACTTTGGACGGGCGTTGACTTTTAACCAAAGGAAACAGTTCCTCTTGAAATGAAACGCTTATAGTTTATTTAACATATCTCGTTGTTAGATACGAAATAAATTGGAACGAATTTTATATTGAAATTTTATTACTGATTCTTAAATGTTTCTGTTTATATCAATATCTCTTCCTCAATCATTTTTTCAATTAATCTTAACAGTACATTGTTGGACATCCGTCCTTCCCATCTCTAATTAAAGTATTCCGAATGCACGTTACTAACAACTTACTCGTCAAATCAGGTGATATGCTATTTCGACGAGCTTCGTTCAATATTTTATTCTCAACTTTAATAAACTTGGAAAGGAGATTATTTTTCCTCTGTTGTTTGTTTTAAAATTTCCCATTGTTTTTATTTCCTGGCATTAGATGACATTTATTGGGAATTATGACATTCAAAAGAAGATAAGGCAACATCAAGCTCAACGCCTTCTCAGGGTAAGTTGAGGCAAGCCAGGTAGCTAGGGGGATTAGAAACTGCTCAGCCGATGAAGGAACTGGTCGGTCAGATTGAAGTGTTATAAATGAAGATTTTTAAAATTTTAATTTCAATTTATGAACCGGTATCACACTTAAAGTCGGCATTAACATGAGACAAACGCGCAATTGTTTTTTTTAGTAATAATTAAGAAAACCGTATCATATTTTTCCAAAATAATGTTTATTTATTAGATTAACGTTTTTAAGTGGAGTATTTGGTGATATGTCACTAATAAGATGTACTCGCCTGGCCGTTCCCACCTATTCATCCGCCAGGCCGGTCCTAATGCCTCAGCTACCAGGCTTGCTTCAACTTACCCTGAGACCGCGTATAAAAGATTTGCCAATCTTGTTGAACCACCATTAAGGCTATCGTATCTGTAAAGGCAAAGTTATGCTTAACACGGGTACAAGCTGTAGATACATAGGTTTGTAGGTAGACATTCTAGCTGTAGATCCACACGTATAACATTTTCCAAGGAGCCTAAATTCCTTATTTTACAAGGACAAAATTAAGCGAGTCAGATGCCGCAGATGACTACTAACTGTCCTTCCATATTAACAGGTTAGCTATACTTGAAAACTTTCATTATGTCTCATCCAAACTCGGAAGTGCCCCAGAATATTAAGCGACTCTTGCAAATCCACGTGCGCACACAACCACACGCACCGACCTGCCGATGATTTTCCATGACTCACATACTAGGCTTTTGTTTACAAAACTGTAACATTTAGCTAATTTTTACAGGTATTTTTTTCTACAAATTATTCCTTGTAAATAGAGGCCGAACACAACGTAGGTACATTGATACTTAATATAATCTAATAAATATCGAAAATAGATATTTAATTACTTATCTTTTCCATTATCTTTCGGAGTGACATAATGTCGTTGGGTTTGGCCTCTATTTCCAAGGAATAGTATGTAGAATCTAAACATATCAGTAAACATTACCTAAATTTTACAGTTTAAAATAATTCTAAGTGAAAAATTTTTTCATTTCTTGAAATACTGTTTAGTTTTAAAAAAATGTTTACTTATAATAATTCTAATTTTATAAAACGACATCCCCTTTTTTGGATTTTTTTAAAAATTCAAATAATATACCATTTTTTATTATTCGTAAATAAGAGTAAATCATTTTATAATTTAATTGCTGATATTTACCCCTTTGTTTCATGTTTTCCTTTATACCTTTTAAAAAACCAAAGTAAATGTTTAAAATTGGCATAGTATTCTAAGCTACATATGCTATTTAAACAATACACATACTATATGAATTTAAACAATAATTTGTATTTCATTTTGTATTTGTTTAAATTAACTAGGCTTATAATTTTGCCTGAAACCAAAATTATTCTTATTTATATTTACTTCATTCTAAGCTCTAAATGTATGTCTCAAGATAATCACTTAAAATTCGACAAAATTATAATTTAAACAGAAATTAAAAAAGCCTAACGAAGTTTCAAACATTAAGGAATATAGTCATTAAATGTTTATTTTGTTATTTCTAACATTTTTTAAAATTGTTTGACTCTTTTAAAGAATATTCTCAATATTTTCGTAAATTTATAAGAAGCAAAAGTTATACCACTAAAAATTTAAAACATATTTACTTTCCGGGAATGCTAAAAGTTACAAAATCAATTGTATCAACATTAACTAAAACCCGAATATGTAATACTTACTAACATATCTAGCCAATAGTTATAATTATATGAAAAAGATTTTTTTAAATTACATTTAATAATATAAGTTGGACCAAAAACCGCCTTAATCAACATTTTTTTCATATAGGCTTTTAATGTGTCCGTTTTGCCAGTTCTGTAATAAGATTCAACTAGAATTGTTTCAACATTCACAAACTAAGTTTTACGGCTTACTCAATGCCTATGATAATGGTCGTGTAGAAGGTTGCGTGGTAGAAGCTCCTTGCAGAACAGATCATTATGATCCTCATGCAAAGATTGCACCCTGAAAGTGACTTGCTTTTAGACAAAAGATAACTAACTGCTTCTAACTGTAACTTCCCGGAAGGTTATTTTGGTTCCGTGTGTGACGTTCACGTAACGGTAATGTTCAGATACTGGTTAAACCCCTTAATGGCATGAAGTCTAAAGATCAGTTTAGTACTCGATAGATTTCAAATTACTGGTTGAAAAATAATATATCAGCACGAGCTGTGCACAACTCTTTCTCAAGGCTGTATCCAGCGTATAAGAAGAGGAGCCAGCGTATTGGTGGTAAGAACCTTATAATTTTTGAAACATTTTTTTTAAAAGTATAAATTTCTAAACAGAATTTAAAACTTGAAATGGGAAAGTATTAAGCATAGCATTGTCCGTTCTTCTCCTAAGGTAATATCTACTTCGAATTTTCTATCAACCTCTTACTGATAAACTATGTATCCACATTTATTATGTGTTCTACTCTAAAGAATCGGAAAAACTGCAAGTAAATAAACCCTCTTGTCCAAAAATAAATCTTGTTATTTAAGCCCTTATATACATTTCGATTGCAAAGCAGTCATCTTCAGAAGAAATTATTACAAAAATAACTACATTTCTCTTTGCAAGAGTTGAAACAGAAGTTGTATTTGTGATCAAGGGGGTTTATTTATTTAAAATTAAAAATAAACCACAGTTCCATCACGTTGCTACTCGG
Source organism: Prosapia bicincta (assembly GCA_036971475.1). Classification (NCBI taxonomy): domain Eukaryota; kingdom Metazoa; phylum Arthropoda; class Insecta; order Hemiptera; family Cercopidae; genus Prosapia; species Prosapia bicincta. Next base: position 11,104 of record JBAIZL010000181.1, on the reverse strand, counting down.
AGAAATGTTTTACTGACTATAGTGTAATTAGAGAAGAGTGTTTTGTTATAAAACGTTGCGACACTAAAAAGTAAAAGATAATTTCCTGATAACGAAAACATAATTTATCATAAGCTTATTACCCACAAAATTTTGAAGTCGGCGCCGAATTTCATACTTAGACTCATATATAACATACTGAGCGTAACAAATAAAAAAATTTTACATGATGTGGATCTCCTTGGGAAGTAGATTAACAAATTATGATATAAACACAGGCTATTCGATCATTTCTGGCAAACACTTATATTATAGATACAGTATAAGAAATTTATTAAATTTATGATACAAAAGGATTAAGGAGATATGATCTCTTACTTCTATAAGCATCTACAGTAATCACATTCCGTGTAAGAAGGTTGAATTGTCCGCAATCTGTATATCTGAACGAAAAATATGCAATCACATGTTGTACGATCTTTGCCGAGGACAAAGATCAATTATCGTCCTGCATATTATCATAATATCGAATACATGAAATTTTTGTTTCGTGAGAAGACTCTATGGTTTGCTATAATTAGTCATGGGAAATCAAGCAATCAAAAAGTTAGTAGTTTCGGAAATGCTTGGAACAGATTTGATGGATTAACAAATAGCAGACATGATTGAGGCGCCGACTTCAAAATATTGTTGGTAATAAGGTTGTGATAAATTATGTTTTCGTTATCAGACAATTATTTTTATGTTTAGTAAGTAAAAATTATATTTCGGGTTCTTTTTTGAAGTCTGTTCTGGTTTTTTTAAAATGATTTCCTTATTTTAAGAGGTATGATCTTTAATTTCTATTTACTTTATAATAGAATTTCGTTTCATGCTGTTAATTATGTTGGCAAAGTTGCCAATATTTATTCAACAGATTTCCGATTTATATATCCCTCTAATCATATTGCTTGATCGTTGTTCAAATAATTGACACGCCCTTGAAGAGTACGACATACATATCAGTTTGTCAGACGAATACATTGAGTAATTTATATTTGAAATTCATTTGACGAATTTTCCTAAAATCCTACATATTACATCGTATCTTGAATTATTCTTTTTCATTTTAGGTGAAAAAAGTGTTGATAGTTACGTAATGCAATATCTCAGGTAAATATACAAAAATTATTAGGAAAAACATTTTGTACTCATAAACGTTTAATAAATAATTTTATGTAGTAAATTTATATTTAATACATTTATCTCTTGACATTTTGCGAAGTAATGAGGTTTTCATTGAATACCTCGTTTATGGTAAATGAACTAAATCAGATTTTCAGTGTATTTATTTTGCCTTATCTCATTCCAGTTATATCAAGTTATATATCAATATGGGTAGACCATCGAAGAAGGCGCTTTCGGAGGAAAATTCATTCATTAGTGTCCGATGATGCTGGTTCTAAGCAGCTTTATCAAGCAAGATAATTATCCCATTTGTTTTATACTTATTTTTTCTGTTATTTTTATGTGTTGTAGAATACTACTTAAAATAAATGCTGCAATTGTTTATTTTGCTTATAAATTATCTTATAATTCATAATCATTACTAAAAACATTTTTATACTTTTTCCCTCCAAAAACGTTTTTCTTAAACTTAAAAAGCGTATTATTGTCTCCAAAACAAACGTATTGAGATATAACTATAATTGGGCCACCGGAAAGGTTTCCTCTTTTAATTACATAAAAATCACTTAGATTGGTTAAATACTTCCAAAGTTATGGAGGAACAAACAGAAAAAAAACATACAAATCGAATATAGAATCTCCTCTCCATATATTTGGTTTGTTTGTGTGTGTGTGTGTGTGTGCGCGCGCGCGCGCGTGTGTGTGTGTCATGGTATGAACAAATAACACTAATTAAGATGAGTAAATAAATCTCTAGGACCAAAATAAATGTATAAATGGAATTTGAGAGTAAATTTACTTGGTGCTATTTTTAAAATGATATTTTTAAAGTGCTATTTTTACTTGCTAGATTATTTTTAAAATTATCAAAAACTATACTTTAAAAAGTTTTATTTTTTATAATTTTAGGTATATTTTTATATCTTGATCACGCGTATTTAGACTGAATATCTTAAAAGATTTTCACTTTAATACTTGATATTATGCTTAATTCAAATAGATAACAATGATCTGAAATGTAAAAAAAAAATTTGTTAGTAAAAAATAGTAAAGTATTGTGAGACGAAGAATTTTTTTTACTAAATAGTCGTACCAATGCCATTAAAATATGTGATTTATTTATTTAAAAGAGGTCAAAATGCTTCCCCTGGTTTTTCATGCTATCTTTAGATGTACCTAATTGTATTCAAGTAGCAAGATATGTGAAAACATGTCAGAAAGTTTAGCAAGTTTTTCTATTTTTTATTAATGTAGCGCAGCTAAAACATTTGACGCTGTCAGATGAAATGACGAGAACAGTTGAATGAGGACTTGGGTAATATGGCAGGCTTCCATAGTTATACGGCCATTAAAAAACGCGTGCTAATTGCAATAGCAATGAAACTTTAAAAAAAACTATGGTATATTAAGCTGTTGTATTTAGTTTTCATCTTTTTTTTAATACTGTGTCTTTTTCTCTAAGAACATAAAAACTTTAATCCGTCAGATTGTAGTTAGATACCGTTTCGAATTACCTTTGCCCGCTTCATGACGTCATCATGGCGTGCCATCCAATAACGAGTTTTTTTTGTTACTAATTTAACACAAACTAATTTTGAATAAACCTACCCCAATCCAATAATACGTGGTATCACAAAACAATAGTCATTTGTTGAAATCTAAAAGCAATAATTCGTGAATAGTATTAGTTACATTTAATTTTATTAGCCTATTTAAAAGTACAGAGTAAAAGAATAGTTTCCTTTGGCATGTACAATTCTATGCATTATTTCCTTAGCTGCCTATTTTTGTTTATGGTAATGTCTTTACTTAAAATTTTTCATTTTAAATCGAACCAAAGAAGTAACTAAGTAGGCGATATCAACGGAAATTGATGGTTCTTTTGTAGGTGCAGGCCTAGGTTAACGCCTGACGTCAACGCATGTGCTCCACTTTCTTCGTAACCTGCTTCCATATGACGTCACACGTATGCAGGCGAGTACAATGACCTGTCGGCTTATGCAAGATTCATTCAATGGAACGACGTTAATTAATCAAAGTAAATGGAATAATTAGGTACAAGTTCACGGCTAGGATCCGGGACGCAGCGACGATCAAATTGCATTCATATGCTTTAATTGGTTTTCGTTTCTATCCTTTAATGAACAATATATTGTTTTCACTTCAAAGTCTTAGTTTTAAAAATATCTTTATTTTAATAGTTTTATTTATCAAATAGTTGGACGATTACTATGGTTCAAAATGGAAAAATAAAAAATAAAAGAGGCCTGAAGGTAGCGTATTAAATATACAAATGTTTATATTTACCATTTTATTTTAGGTGATGAAACTTGATTTTTGGTCACAGGAAAAACACAAAACAAATTTAAATTTATTTACTATAAATCAACATAATGGCATTAGTGTCTATCAGTCGGTTGCTTTCTCTAATCTGGAAATAAATCTATGATCGACGTAATATAATTTAAATTTCATAAGACAACAAAATTTAAATAACCAAATTTTGTATTTTGTTCCTTATCGTAATACAAAATTAGAAATTATAATAAGATAATGTAACCTAGAATTAGCATGAACCAACTTCTCCTTGTTAGGTAATTGGTTTAGAAGTGTGTGAATGATTATTCATAACTAAAACTGGTAATTAATTGTAGTAAAGCGAAGTAAAAATATTGATAACTTAGACTTGAGAAGGTGATATTTTAAAAATATAGTGTACACTTAAATTTAACGATAGGATGAAATATAGACTATATTTTCTTCGATATATTAATAAAAATATATTTAGTGTTTTATTTTATTAATTTAAGTAACGAAAGATTTTTTTTTAAACAACTGTCACATCAAAATTCAGAGTCATGACGAGACGGAGAAAAGAACGCAGAGTGGGATATAGTGGGATTAATACAAAATGTAGACACTAGGTGGCTTCAGAAACCCCTACCACGTTACATGTGATTAAGTTGTTCTCAACTGAACTTAACATTTTTGTGGATTTAAACTCGAGACTGGATGGTAGTACATTTATAGTTTCTCTTATGTTTACTGCACCTTTGGTACAGTGAGATATTTTTAACATTTATCAATCAAGAAATTTATGGAGCATTTGTGCCATTCAAATAATGATCGATTCATTGGCATATAATAAAGACCATTGCTGTTGGTTTCGTTAGAAGGATCTATGATTATAATCTACTAAATACTTTAAATGCTTGTATGATGATGAGACGACCATTGAATTTAAGTTCGCGTCTGTGTAGTCTGACCGAGACACGTGTGACTGCCCGCGTTTTAATCTAATGGAAAAGAGTTTCTTATCATACTTACTTACTACTTACTAGTCAACGCCCACTCTTGGCATTTCTGCCATTTGGTGACGCGCTGACCAGTAAATCATGGAGAGTTGTTCCTCAGGTCTGACCCTTCCATCTGTTGTCTGACATGTTCCAGAGCAGGGCATGCTTGGAGATGGCCCGCATCAAAAAAATTGAAGGAGCACAGAGGGCACTCGAGGCTGTCCAGGATACCTATACGGTGGAGGTGAACAGGCAGGAAGTCATGTCCGGTGAGGGTGCGGAACGCTGGAACAGCTATGAAGCTGTCAGGATAGTAGTCCGGTCCGGATTTTGATAGTTTCTCCCAGGTTTTTCCGGTGGCAGCCTCTTGGTACACAGCTTTCATTTTGTGTTTTACTGACAAATCAATGAGAGGCTTGGCAGCTGACAGTGGCATTTTCAGTTTCGGTTGTAACAGTGTAGTTCCATATTTGGCTAGGAAATCGGCCCTTTCGTTCCCAGCCACATCCACATGTCCAGGGACCCATTGCAAATTGATGCTTCAGCCGTTTGTAATTAATTTATTCAGGATCTCTCGTGTTTCTAATTTGAGATTGCTATCCGTAGGTGAGTTTTGTGATAAAGCAACTATGTATGGTGGGTTGTGAGTCTATCAGGAAGGCTACATTTTTTTTTTCTAACTGAAAAAGTTTGGTGCATGCTTCTTTTACTGCTGCGACTTCGCTCTCAGAGTTGCTACTGGGAGTTCCGACAGCGATGGAGCCCTCAAATAGAGAGCAATGGCAGCCTGCACCGGTTTTGCCGTTTCGTGGTAGCGATGATCCGTCTGATATATATATATATATATATATATATATATATATATATATATATATATATATATCCAGCCAATGGTTTTGGGGGTACAGACTATGGATAGTCTGGTAAAAGGCTTTCCTAAGTTCAGCAATATGAGAGTTTCGTCTTGTCGAGTCCAGGCCCAGAAGGTTGAGGCTAACGCAAGGTAACTTGGGGTGAATTTGAAAGGGTACTTGAGAAAGTAGAGGTTCTCCTGTGTTGATGTTATACTTCTCTGCTAGGGCTAGTGCGTGCACAATCGGTGTTTGCTGCGTTTTAATCTGGTGTGAACAGGTCGGTAGTTAGACCAAAAGCGGAAGTGAGCTCGTTTTTTTCTTCCCCAAAATTTCAAGCAGTTTTTGTCTCTTCGGCATTGCAGTGGTTCAATTTCAGCTTGTAATTCCATAGCGTTAATAGGTGTAGATTTGACTGCTCCTGTTATTGTTCGCAAGGCAGCATTTTGGACTTTGTCGAGTTTGATAAGGTGTTGTTGCATGCTGTTCCGAAAATTTCACTTCCGTATTCCATAACAGGTCTGACGTATGATTTGTATACAGTGCGTCTTAGTACGTCTTGACTTGCACCCCACTTGGTTGCCGCCAGTCTCTTCAAAATCCGAGATCTTTTAGAACCTTTGCAGGCAGCGCCTTCAACGTGTTGCTTCCACGATAGTTTTTTGTCTAGTTATATTCCCAGGTAGGTAGTAAGGGTTTCTTCTTTTAAAAAGATGCCATTGTATTGAAGAGCAGGTCTGGTATTTATTTTAGTGGAGAGGCTGAACAGCTGAAAAACGGTTTTGTTAGTGCTTACGGTCATTGCATTTTTTCCGCCCACTGATGAAGTTTAATCAATGAGGTATTGAGTGCTTCTTCAAGCTCGGCAATTTTACTTCTAGTAGCCCATAGAAGGAGGTCGTCTGCGTAAAGGAGGGCGTTTACGCCTGGCACTGCAGTAACAGTGGCTATGATATCGTTGATCATAACGTTGAATAATGCACAGCTGAGCACCGCCCCTTGTGGCAGCCCGTCCCTCTGGATTGGTACCTTGAGGTAGCTCGGTTGAACTGAACCCGGATATGTCTTTGGGATAAGAAGGATTTGATCCACCTCAGTAAGTTGCCAGACACGCCGTAACTTATTAGTTTATGAATTAACATTTTCTTCCATACTTTGTCATACGTGGTTTGGAAACCCACCAATTTCTTATCATAGTTTGACCGAGACTTTAGATCTTGTGCCAGCTCTTTCATCCTCTGACAGCGAAAGATTTTCTTATCCTAGTTCGACCAGGGCTTCACCTCTTGTGAGAGCTCTCTCTTCCTCTGACAGCGAACGATTTTCTTATCCTAGTCCGGCCAGGGCTTCAGCTGTGGTGAAAGCTCATTAATTCCTCTGGTGACGAACGATTTTGTGTTCCTAGTCTGACCTGATCTCCAGCACTTGTGCCAGCTCTTTTCTTCTTTTGATGGCGTGCACATGTTTTATCTTAGTTCGACTAGTTCTTCAACTTTTGTTTTTGGTCTTTTATTCCTCTGTTTAACCTAGTTTAACCATTGCCTCGGCTCTTTTAACTTCTCCTTTCTTCCTATAAAGGGGAACGAGTTGCTTATCGTATCTTTATTTCAACGTTGATCCATTTTATTTTACCTACTGGGTATAGTGAACGGCTTTGCGAAAATAAAATATGGACACTTATCCTCGATTGAAGTTGTATGACCATTATGAAGCAATTATGTGTCTTCAAACCTTGAATAATTCAACTTAATAATATTGTTATTATTTCATTTCAATAAAATGGTATACTAATAAATTTGTATTTTTTTTAGTAAACTCTAACAATTTAGCATAAAGTTGTTTTATAAATATTTCGCTTTATTCAATAAAGAAATTATCCACTTGCCATTCTTCCTTATCTCTAATTAGCTTCAGTTTCTTTAAGTGTTTAATGTTTTTTGATTTATATATATATATATATATATATATATATATATATATATGTGTGTGTGTGTGTGTGTGTGTGTGTGTGTGTATGTGCGTGTGTATGTGTGTATGTGTGTGTGTGTGTGTGTGTGTGTGTGTGTGTGTGTGTGTGTGTGTGTGTGTATGTGTGTGTGTGTGTGTGTGTGTGTGTGTGTGTGTGTGTGTGTGTGTGTGTGTGTGTGTATGTGCGTGCGTGCGAACGAGCGTGCGTGCGTGCGTGTGTGTGTGTGCGTATAGTAAAATACACACACACACACACACACACACACACACACACACACACACACACACACACACACACACACACACACACACACACACACACACATATATATATATATATATATATATATATATATATATATATACATTCCGTAAAAAAACTTTTCCTAATCTCGTTTCGAAGATGTAATCCATTCTTACCCAGTTTCTGCTCAACAAATTCCTTCACAAATAACTAAAGATAATGGCAGTATTAACGTCCTAGATTTCTACCAATTTATAAAAGCAATATTTTCAATGTTGCTATAGTTGATATTTTCTATTATTTGAAAACGTCTAGAATATTTGTAGTAATCATCTTGAATTCAGTAGTTAAATTATAACTAATCCATTATTGCGTAACAAAGTGAATACTTTTGAACTTATTTGATGATGCATTTCAAAATAATCATATCGAAATGTATGTTTTGAAATGCGTCAGCAAGTAAGTTCAAAAGCATTCATTTATTTGCGACATACAGTATTACTTAAAATAAAAATGTCTAGTTTTGTCATTTTTTATTCATCGAAGCAAAAGGCCTCAGTTTGTAAAACGTCATTTTACTAGATAATCTTATATATTTTTGGCTTTTATTTACGACGGATAAAATACGTCAACAATAGTTATGAATTAATACAATAACACCATATCGTGAAGATATAATATTAAAGGTATATTTTTTAGAGGAAAACTATGAATTGGTTATATTCATACCTTTATGGATATTCATATTGTTGACGAATTCGTTTTTATTTTCTAAGAAATAAAAAAGACCATGAATCTGGATTAATAGATTTATGGTTCATGTATTTATAATTGGTATTGACAACCTGATTGATGGTGTCGCAGGTTAAGAATTCATGCTTCGTTGGTAATGAATTTCCTCCGACGTAATGTCTGGAAATGATGCTCAATGGTGACAAGATGATGGAATCCTGTGGAGTGTCACCGAAGTAGATAGTGTAAGATATAGATAGGATACAGAATGGTGACAAGAAATGAAAGGTAGTGGAATGTCAGGATGGTGGGTGGTGCTGTAAGGTCTAGATAGATAGCATGAGTAATGGTGACACGAAGATACAAACTTGGGGTTTACCATCGTGGTAGCTACTGTAAGGTCTATATAGCATGCAAAATGGTGGAAAGATATTGGCAGGTAGTGGAATGTCAAGATAGTAGTTGGAATAAAGTCCAGAAAGTATGCTAAATGAGACAAAAGGATGGAAGCATGTGGTGTGTTATAGAGGTAGCTAGTGCAAGGTCAATATATATCATGCAGAATGGTAGAACGATAATGGCAGGTAGAGGAATGTCAAGATAGTAACTGGAGTAAAGTCTGGAAAACATGCTGAATGGTGGCAAGATAGTAGAAGTCATGGTAGCTAGTGTAAGATCTAGATAGCATGAGTAATGGTGAAAAGATAATGGTAGGTAGTGGAATGTCCAGATAGTGGCTGAAATAAAGTCTGGAAAGCATGCTGAATGGTGGCAAGAGAATGGAAACTTGTGGTGAGTTACCTTGGTAGCTAGCGTAAGGTTTATATAGCATGCAGAATGGTGGAAAGATAATGGCAGGTAGTGGAATGTCAAGATAATAGCTGGAGTAAAGTCTGGAAAGCATCCTGAATGGGGCCAAAGGATGGAAGCATGTGGTGTGTTATAGAGGTAGCTAGTGTAAGGTCAATATACCATGCAGAATGGTGGAAAGATAATGGCAGGTAGTGGAATGTCAAGATAGTAGCTGGAGTAAAGCCTGGAAAGCATGCTGAATGGTGGCAAGAGAATGGAAACTTCTGGTGAATTACCTTGGTAGCTAGTGTAAGGTCTAAATAGCATAAAGAATGGAGGCAAGATGATAGTAGGTAGTGGAGTATCAAAGTGGTAGGTGAGGTAAAGTCTGGAAAGCATGCTGATTGTTGGACAAAGAATGGTAGCTTGTGGTGTGTCACCGTGGTAGCTACTGTAAGGTCTAAATAGATTGCAGAATAGTGGCAAGATGATGGAAGCCTGTAGAGTGTCACCATGGTATCTAGTCTAAGGTATATATAGCACGCGAAATAGTGGCAAGATACTAGTAGGTAGTGGAATGTCAAGATGGTAGCTGGGGTAGAGTCTGGAAAGCATTCTGAATGGTGACAAGATGCTGGAAGCCTGTGGAGTGCCAACATGGTATCTAGTGTAAGGTATATATAGCATGTGAAATGGTGGCAAGATACTAGTAGGTAGTGGAATGTGAAGATGGTAGCTGGGGTAGAGTCTGGAAGCATGCTGAATGGTGGCAAGATGTTGGAAGCCTGTGGAGTGTCACCATGGTATCTAGTGTACGGTATATAAACCATGTAAAATGGGGGCAAGATACTAGTAGGTAGTGAAATGTCAAGATGGTAGCTGGTGTAAAGTCAGGAAAGCATACTGAATAAAGGCAAATTGATGGTAGCTAATGTAATGTCAGTTAGGATGGCAGCCGTGTAGACATCGTTACTTGTTGAGAGAGATATGTGTAAACGAATGCTTCCATGAAACTCATGTTTCTACAGAAATTACTTCCGAGGATCTGAAATGAACAAGTTGATATTCGCAAAACGTGACTGTGGATTCAATAAAACATTGTTTCTACAGAAACAATAATTTCAAAACTAAATATTATATTTATCAAAATCCTATCCTATTAATGTACTTCCGGTTTTGAGTATAGGTACTTATGTAGACAGTTCAATGCTTTATAGTAATATAAGGCCTGATGTAGCATTTTTTCTTTTTTAGGTTTTCCAATTTTCATTATAGACAACAATAAACTTAATGTCATCATAGTTGTTTAGACTCTTTATAATCAATTGTCTATGTTGAAAAAAATCAAATTATTTTAATAAACATAACTTTGTTTCTGAACGTTTATTTTTGTATATCACGTTTGACCTTCAGCCGATGGTTGTAGGCAGATGCCTTATGGAGAAATTAGCTACCGTGGTTTCATCAAGAAAACCATGATGTCGTGGAACAGCCTTAATTGCAATACAAAGTAAAATAAAATAATAAAGATTTAACTTGAAATTTAATGCTAAATTTAAAAAACTAAAACATGAAACCTAATGTGAAATAATTAAAATTTAACTTACATAAGTTCAAAGTTTTGCATCTAGGCTTACAATACAATTTATTTTAAACTGGGTTATCTAATTTAAACCCTGCTTCCATCATTTTATTTTTTATTCTGCATTAGTTTCCAACTATTTCTACACTTTCTATCATCAGAGTAAATTTGGAATTTTCACGAATGCATGTTATCCACTGAATTCATTCAAGTTTGCTTAGTATACTATACTTTGTTTGATCAAGGCACTCATATCATATCACACTCACGACTAACGTCAGAAAGAGACTTGTATTCCAGTTTCTTCTTATTCAAGGAAGCGTCTTCTTCAAGTAGGTATTTTCCTTACAGCCATTTTACTCAGGCCTAGCTGTCGTTCGACTTAATTTTGTTTCTAATTTTCCATTCTCTAGCATAGTTCTAGCTAATTTTGATTTAGAGACGCCTCTCCGATGAGTCTAAAAGCATCTAACAAATAATATTCTGATCAGTT
>JBAIZL010000180.1:127500-183025 GCA_036971475.1 Prosapia bicincta | reverse complement strand
TATATTAACGAAGAGACACGTGTATATCTTTGAAATGGCGGGTTTACGTGAAATAGACGTGTACTTCTTTAAAAATGTTATATTAACGAGGAGACACGTGTATATCTTGTGAAATGGCGGGTTTACGTGAAATAGACGTGTACTTCTTTAAAAATGTTATATTAACGAGGAGACACGTGTATATCTTGTGAAATGGCGGGTTTACGTGAAATAGACGTGTACTTCTTTAAAAATGTTATATTAACGAAGAGACACGTGTATATCTTGTGAAATGGCGGGTTTACGTGAAATAGACGTGTACTTCTTTAAAAATGTTATATTAACGAAGAGACACGTGTATATCTTGTGAAATGGCGGGTTTACGTGAAATAGACGTGTACTTCTTTAAAAATGTTATATTAACGAGGAGACACGTGTATATCTTGTGAAATGGCGGGTTTACGTGAAATAGACGTGTACTTCTTTAAAAATGTTATATTAACGAAGAGACATGTGTATATCTTTTAAAATGGCGGGTTTACGTGAAATAGACGTGTACTTCTTTAAAAATGTTATATTAACGAGGAGACACGTGTATATCTTGTGAAATGGCGGGTTTACGTGAAATAGACGTGTACTTCTTTAAAAATGTTATATTAACGAAGAGACACGTGTATATCTTGTGAAATGGCGGGTTTACGTGAAATAGACGTGTACTTCTTTAAAAATGTTATATTAACGAGGAGACACGTGTATATCTTGTGAAATGGCGGGTTTACGTGAAATAGACGTGTACTTCTTTAAAAATGTTATATTAACGAGGAGACACGTGTATATCTTGTGAAATGGCGGGTTTACGTGAAATAGACGTGTACTTCTTTAAAAATGTTATATTAACGAGGAGACACGTGTATATCTTGTGAAATGGCGGGTTTACGTGAAATAGACGTGTACTTCTTTAAAAATGTTATATTAACGAAGAGACACGTGTATATCTTGTGAAATGGCGGGTTTACGTGAAATAGACGTGTACTTCTTTAAAAATGTTATATTAACGAGGAGACACGTGTATATCTTGTGAAATGGCGGGTTTACGTGAAATAGACGTGTACTTCTTTAAAAATGTTATATTAACGAGGAGACACGTGTATATCTTGTGAAATGGCGGGTTTACGTGAAATAGACGTGTACTTCTTTAAAAATGTTATATTAACGAGGAGACACGTGTATATCTTGTGAAATGGCGGGTTTACGTGAAATAGACGTGTACTTCTTTAAAAATGTTATATTAACGAGGAGACACGTGTATATCTTGTGAAATGGCGGGTTTACGTGAAATAGACGTGTACTTCTTTAAAAATGTTATATTAACGAGGAGACACGTGTATATCTTGTGAAATGGCGGGTTTACGTGAAATAGACGTGTACTTCTTTAAAAATGTTATATTAACGAGGAGACACGTGTATATCTTGTGAAATGGCGGGTTTACGTGAAATAGACGTGTACTTCTTTAAAAATGTTATATTAACGAGGAGACACGTGTATATCTTGTGAAATGGCGGGTTTACGTGAAATAGACGTGTACTTCTTTAAAAATGTTATATTAACGAGGAGACACGTGTATATCTTGTGAAATGGCGGGTTTACGTGAAATAGACGTGTACTTCTTTAAAAATGTTATATTAACGAGGAGACACGTGTATATCTTGTGAAATGGCGGGTTTACGTGAAATAGACGTGTACTTCTTTAAAAATGTTATATTAACGAGGAGACACGTGTATATCTTGTGAAATGGCGGGTTTACGTGAAATAGACGTGTACTTCTTTAAAAATGTTATATTAACGAGGAGACACGTGTATATCTTGTGAAATGGCGGGTTTACGTGAAATAGACGTGTACTTCTTTAAAAATGTTATATTAACGAGGAGACACGTGTATATCTTGTGAAATGGCGGGTTTACGTGAAATAGACGTGTACTTCTTTAAAAATGTTATATTAACGAGGAGACACGTGTATATCTTGTGAAATGGCGGGTTTACGTGAAATAGACGTGTACTTCTTTAAAAATGTTATATTAACGAGGAGACACGTGTATATCTTGTGAAATGGCGGGTTTACGTGAAATAGACGTGTACTTCTTTAAAAATGTTATATTAACGAGGAGACACGTGTATATCTTGTGAAATGGCGGGTTTACGTGAAATAGACGTGTACTTCTTTAAAAATGTTATATTAACGAGGAGACACGTGTATATCTTGTGAAATGGCGGGTTTACGTGAAATAGACGTGTACTTCTTTAAAAATGTTATATTAACGAGGAGACACGTGTATATCTTGTGAAATGGCGGGTTTACGTGAAATAGACGTGTACTTCTTTAAAAATGTTATATTAACGAGGAGACACGTGTATATCTTGTGAAATGGCGGGTTTACGTGAAATAGACGTGTACTTCTTTAAAAATGTTATATTAACGAGGAGACACGTGTATATCTTGTGAAATGGCGGGTTTACGTGAAATAGACGTGTACTTCTTTAAAAATGTTATATTAACGAGGAGACACGTGTATATCTTGTGAAATGGCGGGTTTACGTGAAATAGACGTGTACTTCTTTAAAAATGTTATATTAACGAGGAGACACGTGTATATCTTGTGAAATGGCGGGTTTACGTGAAATAGACGTGTACTTCTTTAAAAATGTTATATTAACGAGGAGACACGTGTATATCTTGTGAAATGGCGGGTTTACGTGAAATAGACGTGTACTTCTTTAAAAATGTTATATTAACGAGGAGACACGTGTATATCTTGTGAAATGGCGGGTTTACGTGAAATAGACGTGTACTTCTTTAAAAATGTTATATTAACGAGGAGACACGTGTATATCTTGTGAAATGGCGGGTTTACGTGAAATAGACGTGTACTTCTTTAAAAATGTTATATTAACGAGGAGACACGTGTATATCTTGTGAAATGGCGGGTTTACGTGAAATAGACGTGTACTTCTTTAAAAATGTTATATTAACGAGGAGACACGTGTATATCTTGTGAAATGGCGGGTTTACGTGAAATAGACGTGTACTTCTTTAAAAATGTTATATTAACGAGGAGACACGTGTATATCTTGTGAAATGGCGGGTTTACGTGAAATAGACGTGTACTTCTTTAAAAATGTTATATTAACGAGGAGACACGTGTATATCTTGTGAAATGGCGGGTTTACGTGAAATAGACGTGTACTTCTTTAAAAATGTTATATTAACGAGGAGACACGTGTATATCTTGTGAAATGGCGGGTTTACGTGAAATAGACGTGTACTTCTTTAAAAATGTTATATTAACGAGGAGACACGTGTATATCTTGTGAAATGGCGGGTTTACGTGAAATAGACGTGTACTTCTTTAAAAATGTTATATTAACGAGGAGACACGTGTATATCTTGTGAAATGGCGGGTTTACGTGAAATAGACGTGTACTTCTTTAAAAATGTTATATTAACGAGGAGACACGTGTATATCTTGTGAAATGGCGGGTTTACGTGAAATAGACGTGTACTTCTTTAAAAATGTTATATTAACGAGAGACACGTGTATATCTTGTGAAATGGCGGGTTTACGTGAAATAGACGTGTACTTCTTTAAAAATGTTATATTAACGAGGAGACACGTGTATATCTTTTAAAATGGCGGGTTTACGTGAAATAGACGTGTACTTCTTTAAAAATGTTATATTAACGAGGAGACACGTGTATATCTTGTGAAATGGCGGGTTTACGTGAAATAGACGTGTACTTCTTTAAAAATGTTATATTAACGAAGAGACATGTGTATATCTTTTAAAATGGCGGGTTTACGTGAAATAGACGTGTACTTCTTTAAAAATGTTATATTAACGAGGAGACACGTGTATATCTTGTGAAATGGCGGGTTTACGTGAAATAGACGTGTACTTCTTTAAAAATGTTATATTAACGAAGAGACACGTGTATATCTTGTGAAATGGCGGGTTTACGTGAAATAGACGTGTACTTCTTTAAAAATGTTATATTAACGAGGAGACACGTGTATATCTTGTGAAATGGCGGGTTTACGTGAAATAGACGTGTACTTCTTTAAAAATGTTATATTAACGAAGAGACATGTGTATATCTTTTAAAATGGCGGGTTTACGTGAAATAGACGTGTACTTCTTTAAAAATGTTATATTAACGAGGAGACACGTGTATATCTTGTGAAATGGCGGGTTTACGTGAAATAGACGTGTACTTCTTTAAAAATGTTATATTAACGAGGAGACACGTGTATATCTTGTGAAATGGCGGGTTTACGTGAAATAGACGTGTACTTCTTTAAAAATGTTATATTAACGAGGAGACACGTGTATATCTTGTGAAATGGCGGGTTTACGTGAAATAGACGTGTACTTCTTTAAAAATGTTATATTAACGAGGAGACACGTGTATATCTTGTGAAATGGCGGGTTTACGTGAAATAGACGTGTACTTCTTTAAAAATGTTATATTAACGAGGAGACACGTGTATATCTTGTGAAATGGCGGGTTTACGTGAAATAGACGTGTACTTCTTTAAAAATGTTATATTAACGAGGAGACACGTGTATATCTTGTGAAATGGCGGGTTTACGTGAAATAGACGTGTACTTCTTTAAAAATGTTATATTAACGAGGAGACACGTGTATATCTTGTGAAATGGCGGGTTTACGTGAAATAGACGTGTACTTCTTTAAAAATGTTATATTAACGAAGAGACACGTGTATATCTTGTGAAATGGCGGGTTTACGTGAAATAGACGTGTACTTCTTTAAAAATGTTATATTAACGAGGAGACACGTGTATATCTTGTGAAATGGCGGGTTTACGTGAAATAGACGTGTACTTCTTTAAAAATGTTATATTAACGAGGAGACACGTGTATATCTTGTGAAATGGCGGGTTTACGTGAAATAGACGTGTACTTCTTTAAAAATGTTATATTAACGAGGAGACACGTGTATATCTTGTGAAATGGCGGGTTTACGTGAAATAGACGTGTACTTCTTTAAAAATGTTATATTAACGAGGAGACACGTGTATATCTTGTGAAATGGCGGGTTTACGTGAAATAGACGTGTACTTCTTTAAAAATGTTATATTAACGAGGAGACACGTGTATATCTTGTGAAATGGCGGGTTTACGTGAAATAGACGTGTACTTCTTTAAAAATGTTATATTAACGAGGAGACACGTGTATATCTTGTGAAATGGCGGGTTTACGTGAAATAGACGTGTACTTCTTTAAAAATGTTATATTAACGAGGAGACACGTGTATATCTTGTGAAATGGCGGGTTTACGTGAAATAGACGTGTACTTCTTTAAAAATGTTATATTAACGAGGAGACACGTGTATATCTTGTGAAATGGCGGGTTTACGTGAAATAGACGTGTACTTCTTTAAAAATGTTATATTAACGAGGAGACACGTGTATATCTTGTGAAATGGCGGGTTTACGTGAAATAGACGTGTACTTCTTTAAAAATGTTATATTAACGAGGAGACACGTGTATATCTTGTGAAATGGCTTGTTTACGTGAAATAGACGTGTACTTCTTTAAAAATGTTATATTAACGAGGAGACACGTGTATATCTTGTGAAATGGCTTGTTTACGTGAAATAGACGTGTACTTCTTTAAAAATGTTATATTAACGAGGAGACACGTGTATATCTTGTGAAATTGCGGGTTTACGTGAAATAGACGTGTACTTCTTTAAAAATGTTATATTAACGAGGAGACACGTGTATATCTTGTGAAATAGCGGGTTTACGTGAAATAGACGTGTACTTCTTTAAAAATGTTATATTAACGAGGAGACACGTGTATATCTTGTGAAATGGCGGGTTTACGTGAAATAGACTTGTACTTCTTTAAAAATGTTATATTAACGAGGAGACACGTGTATATCTTGTGAAATGGCGGGTTTACGTGAAATAGACGTGTACTTCTTTAAAAATGTTATATTAACGAGGAGACACGTGTATATCTTGTGAAATGGCGGGTTTACGTGAAATAGACGTGTACTTCTTTATAAATGTTATATTAACGAGGAGACACGTGTATATCTTGTGAAATGGCGGGTTTACGTGAAATAGACGTGTACTTCTTTAAAAATGTTATATTAACGAAGAGACACGTGTATATCTTGTGAAATGGCGGGTTTACGTGAAATAGACGTGTACTTCTTTAAAAATGTTATATTAACGAAGAGACATGTGTATATCTTTTAAAATGGCGGGTTTACGTGAAATAGACGTGTACTTCTTTAAAAATGTTATATTAACGAGGAGACACGTGTATATCTTGTGAAATGGCGGGTTTACGTGAAATAGACGTGTACTTCTTTAAAAATGTTATATTAACGAAGAGACATGTGTATATCTTTTAAAATGGCGGGTTTACGTGAAATAGACGTGTACTTCTTTAAAAATGTTATATTAACGAGGAGACACGTGTATATCTTGTGAAATGGCGGGTTTACGTGAAATAGACGTGTACTTCTTTAAAAATGTTATATTAACGAAGAGACACGTGTATATCTTGTGAAATGGCGGGTTTACGTGAAATAGACGTGTACTTCTTTAAAAATGTTATATTAACGAGGAGACACGTGTATATCTTGTGAAATGGCGGGTTTACGTGAAATAGACGTGTACTTCTTTAAAAATGTTATATTAACGAAGAGACACGTGTATATCTTGTGAAATGGCGGGTTTACGTGAAATAGACGTGTACTTCTTTAAAAATGTTATATTAACGAGGAGACACGTGTATATCTTGTGAAATGGCGGGTTTACGTGAAATAGACGTGTACTTCTTTAAAAATGTTATATTAACGAAGAGACATGTGTATATCTTTTAAAATGGCGGGTTTACGTGAAATAGACGTGTACTTCTTTAAAAATGTTATATTAACGAGGAGACACGTGTATATCTTGTGAAATGGCGGGTTTACGTGAAATAGACGTGTACTTCTTTAAAAATGTTATATTAACGAGGAGACACGTGTATATCTTGTGAAATGGCGGGTTTACGTGAAATAGACGTGTACTTCTTTAAAAATGTTATATTAACGAGGAGACACGTGTATATCTTGTGAAATGGCGGGTTTACGTGAAATAGACGTGTACTTCTTTAAAAATGTTATATTAACGAGGAGACACGTGTATATCTTGTGAAATGGCGGGTTTACGTGAAATAGACGTGTACTTCTTTAAAAATGTTATATTAACGAGGAGACACGTGTATATCTTGTGAAATGGCGGGTTTACGTGAAATAGACGTGTACTTCTTTAAAAATGTTATATTAACGAGGAGACACGTGTATATCTTGTGAAATGGCGGGTTTACGTGAAATAGACGTGTACTTCTTTAAAAATGTTATATTAACGAGGAGACACGTGTATATCTTGTGAAATGGCGGGTTTACGTGAAATAGACGTGTACTTCTTTAAAAATGTTATATTAACGAGGAGACACGTGTATATCTTGTGAAATGGCGGGTTTACGTGAAATAGACGTGTACTTCTTTAAAAATGTTATATTAACGAGGAGACACGTGTATATCTTGTGAAATGGCGGGTTTACGTGAAATAGACGTGTACTTCTTTAAAAATGTTATATTAACGAGGAGACACGTGTATATCTTGTGAAATGGCGGGTTTACGTGAAATAGACGTGTACTTCTTTAAAAATGTTATATTAACGAGGAGACACGTGTATATCTTGTGAAATGGCGGGTTTACGTGAAATAGACGTGTACTTCTTTAAAAATGTTATATTAACGAGGAGACACGTGTATATCTTGTGAAATGGCGGGTTTACGTGAAATAGACGTGTACTTCTTTAAAAATGTTATATTAACGAGGAGACACGTGTATATCTTGTGAAATGGCGGGTTTACGTGAAATAGACGTGTACTTCTTTAAAAATGTTATATTAACGAGGAGACACGTGTATATCTTGTGAAATGGCGGGTTTACGTGAAATAGACGTGTACTTCTTTAAAAATGTTATATTAACGAGGAGACACGTGTATATCTTGTGAAATGGCGGGTTTACGTGAAATAGACGTGTACTTCTTTAAAAATGTTATATTAACGAGGAGACACGTGTATATCTTGTGAAATGGCGGGTTTACGTGAAATAGACGTGTACTTCTTTAAAAATGTTATATTAACGAGGAGACACGTGTATAGCTTGTGAAATTGCGGGTTTACGTGAAATAGACGTGTACTTCTTTAAAAATGTTATATTAACGAGGAGACACGTGTATATCTTGTGAAATGGCGGGTTTACGTGAAATAGACGTGTACTTCTTTAAAAATGTTATATTAACGAGGAGACACGTGTATATCTTGTGAAATGGCGGGTTTACGTGAAATAGACGTGTACTTCTTTAAAAATGTTATATTAACGAGGAGACACGTGTATATCTTGTGAAATGGCGGGTTTACGTGAAATAGACGTGTACTTCTTTAAAAATGTTATATTAACGAGGAGACACGTGTATATCTTGTGAAATGGCGGGTTTACGTGAAATAGACGTGTACTTCTTTAAAAATGTTATATTAACGAGGAGACACGTGTATATCTTGTGAAATGGCGGGTTTACGTGAAATAGACGTGTACTTCTTTAAAAATGTTATATTAACGAGGAGACACGTGTATATCTTGTGAAATGGCGGGTTTACGTGAAATAGACGTGTACTTCTTTAAAAATGTTATATTAACGAGGAGACACGTGTATATCTTGTGAAATGGCGGGTTTACGTGAAATAGACGTGTACTTCTTTAAAAATGTTATATTAACGAGGAGACACGTGTATATCTTGTGAAATGGCGGGTTTACGTGAAATAGACGTGTACTTCTTTTAAAATGTTATATTAACGAGGAGACACGTGTATATCTTGTGAAATGGCGGGTTTACGTGAAATAGACGTGTACTTCTTTAAAAATGTTATATTAACGAGGAGACACGTGTATATCTTGTGAAATGGCGGGTTTACGTGAAATAGACGAGTACTTCTTTAAAAATGTTATATTAACGAGGAGACACGTGTATATCTTGTGAAATGGCGGGTTTACGTGAAATAGACGTGTACTTCTTTAAAAATGTTATATTAACGAGGAGACACGTGTATATCTTGTGAAATGGCGGGTTTACGTGAAATAGACGTGTACTTCTTTAAAAATGTTATATTAACGAAGAGACACGTGTATATCTTGTGAAATGGCGGGTTTACGTGAAATAGACGTGTACTTCTTTAAAAATGTTGCATTAACGAAGAGACAAGTTGCAGCGGCCAGAATGTCCGATGCAAAGAATCTGGGTAATTGTACAGAATACCAGAATCAAACCTAACCGGGTTAAATAATTGACTAAATTTATATATAAAAATTTTAAAACATTATAATAATAATAATATTAAAACTAGGGTAAATAATAGTAAAATGAAGAAAATTAGAAATAACTTTAGACTTAAAAAACATAAATTATAAGCAATAAGAAAAATTATCACTTCAAAGTGGATAGCCTAAATTATGTAAACAAAAAAAAGACGGTAA
Organism: Prosapia bicincta; assembly: GCA_036971475.1. NCBI lineage: Eukaryota > Metazoa > Arthropoda > Insecta > Hemiptera > Cercopidae > Prosapia > Prosapia bicincta. The sequence goes on along the minus strand of JBAIZL010000180.1, from coordinate 173,414 downwards.
TTGTGTAGTATAACAAACTAGGCCTAGATGCCGGCTATTAAAATAATTGTACTTAAAAATAATCAGGAATAAAGAATGTAAATTAAGATGTGAGGAAAGTAAATTAGGCCTAGCTAGGGAAAATAGTATTTATGTAAAAATAAAGATTAAATGTTAAAGTGTAATAGCCTAAGAAATTAGGTTATAATAGAAGAAGTCATATTTGATTTCGGAAAAATCCGCTTAGGGCATTGATTATAAATCTTGTCACTACGAAACGAAAGCGCTACAGTCGAACTTTGGATTAAGAATGTTAAAAAGTTAATTAAATTAAATGAGAAGAAATAAAGTCAAATATGTTATTAAATAAAAGGTAAAAATGCAAAGGACACATCAGAATACAGAAACGCCTTTTATAAAAAGGGAAACTAATCTTAGTTCAGAATTTCCGAACAAACAAAGTCAATTGCCATGGCAACGGCTTTCTGATTGGTCAAAAGTTGAAAAATGGATACTGGGACGTGGGAAGTTTGAAATTGGAGAAGGAGGCCTCACAAAAGAACGCTATCCAAGATCAGAATGCATTAGGCTCTCAAAGCGAGCAGACGTGTTTTTGTACCATGCGATCAGGACAAGAAAAAATGTGCTAAAAACAGAGTAAAAAGTGCTACGATGTGATCAGGGGAAGGAAGATATATATGAGCAAGGGCTCATATATACCCAGAACAAAATTTCGACCACCAAAATGCAAAATTAAAGAAAATAAGAAGATTGACCGAAATTATGGAGAGACGCCTACCTACCAAGACCCTTGAAGCTGTAACAGGACCGACATATGACAACATTAATGAAGATAAAAAGATTTCTACAGTACAAGGTTATATAATCAATTTAATTATTCTTTTTTAAATAACATTTTACTTCAAATTATATTAACTTAATTTCAAAATTAAATAAGATGGGAATAACCTAAGGGACTGATTAGTCAACTCTCTTAGGTTACCCAAATTTAAGTAATAAAGATTCAAAATTGACTTTCCATTCCCATCGCTGTGGGAATGTATGGATTAAGTATAAAGATGTATATCTTATATGGCTTTTTCTAAGTGAATTTCTAATTAATAACTTCCAAAGAAGTTAATCGTTCAAGGCCTAGCCTAAAGGCATTACATAGTAATATTAAGTGTTTGAAAAAGAATCAGATTTTAAAATATGTTAAATTTAACTCTACTAATCAAAATTATATACAAAATTAATTATGGTAACTTTGATAATTTAAATTATATGTAAAATTAATGATAATAAGAAAATTTAAAAACAGAAGGAGATAATAATGTTTAGTTAAATGGCAAGTTGTATGAAATTTTGAAAAAATAATTAGTCAAGAAAATCCTGTGAAATTAAATAAAAACAATAATAATTAATTTGAACCTTGGAACAAATAAATAAAAATGTATATTTTCCAATTAGCTGTGTTTTCATTCTAGATAAGATAAGTTCACTAGGTATCCAGGTATAGTCTTTAAATCACAAGTGTCTCTCAAAGATTCCACTACCCGAAAAGGAGCTTGAACAGGGCTTATCGGAGGCTAATTGGTTTTATCAAAAATTCAGGGGTTGGTTCCTCTGAGAGGTTTATTCCTTGAGGCACAGGTCTATGAAATTAGGTTCGTAGTCAATGGATAAACCATTACTTTCTTACTGACTTAGCAATTGAGGAAGAGAAATAAACAACGGCAAAGGTTATAAAAAGTAAGTCGGTAAGAAAAGTATGGCGCCCAACGTTTGAGGCTCGATGCTTACATTGTAACATCGGGTCAACATCAAATAGAGACAGATTTAAATCGACTAAGGAGCCTAGTGAAACAAAATTAATTAAATAGAATTCAATTAAAATTGTAAAAAATAATAGGAATCATAAAATGAAAACCAAAGAAGTTCTTTAAATTAAATAAGAGTTAATTATAATAAAATTGAAATTAAAAAGAACTTAGAATAAATAATAATAATTAAAAGGAAATAATTAAGTAAAATAAAATTCAGTAGGCGTCGGTAGGGCATAATATAAATAATAATGTTAGTTATTAATGAAAGTAAATAGAATACATAGGCGTTAGATAGACAAGGTCAAGGGAACACTGAACCGGATCACATCGAGCACAATTCTAAATGAATATTTAATTAAATACTCAGTATATAGTAAAAATATAGAAGTAGGAGAAGTTAGTAAGGGAATAAAAGGATAGTTAAATACGAGACTTTAAGATGGCGACAAGACAGAGAAAAGACACAGAACCATCTGAAATGATGGAGTTTTTTAAAAAAATGATGGAGGAACAAAAACAGGAGAGATTAAAAGAGATGGAGGAACAAAAACAGGAAAGATTAAAAGAGATGGAGGAACAGAAACAAGGGAGAATAAAGGAACAAGAAGAATTAGTAAAAATGATAGAGGAACAAAGAAAGAAAGAAAGAGAGGAGGAAAAAGTAGAAAGAAAGAAAGAAAGAGAGGAGGATAAACAAGAAATTAAGAATCTTTGGGAAATCATGAATAAGAGGATAGAGGAAATAAATGAAGGAATTACAAGAAAGAATGAGGAAATGGGAAATAAAATCCAAGAAACTATAGAAAAGATGTATAACTTAGAGGTAACAGTCAGTGAAAATAAACAGACTGTAGAAACAGTTAAGGGAGAAGTCAAAAAAGTAGAAAGAAGGGTACAAGTAGTTGAGAATAAGATAAAGAATATGGGAGAAGGGATAAATATAGCTACCTTGTTTAAATCAAGGATGTTTGAGATGGGTGATAATGGAGACAAAAGCAAGAAGGAATTCTACGGTAGGGAAGATGAAGACCCTATTGATTTCATTAAACACCTAGAAGGTATAATGTCCGAAATTGAACCTGACATGGAGGAAGGACAAAAAAGGAAAATAATGGAGAGACATCTTAAAGGACCAGCACAAGAATGGTGGTTGGCCATGAATATGGAGGAGGAAAATTATGATGAAGTTAAGGAGAGATTCTTTAGCCACTTTTGGGGATCTCATGCACAAGAGAGAATTCGAGGAAGAATCGAAAATGGAAAATATGAATACCATCGAGGCACAAACAACATGGTAAATTATTTCTTAAAAATGGTGAACACGGCGAGACACCTAACCCCGCCATACAATCAGGCGGAGTTAATTATGAAGATTATGAAGCATTATGGGAACAGAATGTATATAGGATGTTCCGGGATGGCGGCTACCGACATAGAGGAGGCGGTAAAATACATCCGAAGGAACATGGAGCAGGAGGCTACCAGGAACCGGACTCAGCCTAGGACTGAGGAACGGGAACCTGAAAGGAGAGGGTTTACATACCAAACGAGTAACCCCGGATACAAGGGAAATTGGAGGCAAGAGCCTTACCCGGTAGAAGGGAGAGGAAACTGGAGACAGGGGCCCTACCAAAGAGAGGGGCCAAGAAATAGGCCGCAAAATCAGTGGCAACAACAAAGGCCAGAGTACAGGCCACAAAACCAAACGGAAGAAGGCCCACAGACAAAAGAAAAGAGACCACAAAATCCAGGGCCAAGTGGTCAATCAAAAAACTAAATGAGAGGATCCCTAATGGTAGGAAGGAAAAGAGGAGATAACCATTAGAGATCCAACAACAAACAAAATATAGGAAATATTACCCGGAGAAACAGGGAACAGTAAATAAAGGAAAGGCGGAAGACCTAAAGAACAAAAATAAAAAAACAATACAACAGGAAAATAACAATGAAGTACACCAAAATCAAGAGCGTAGAGTTGGTGGACTATCTCTTGATATTCGTGCTGAATTGTTAGAAGAGGACAAGGAGATTGGCGAAGGTAACCAGAAGAAAGAAACATGCCCTGTAATTGACTGTGAGGTAGAAGGGCACTCTATAGAGGTAGAGATTGACACGGGTGCAGACGTGTCAGTCATTCAAGAAAAGGCTTACAACAACCTCAAGTTGCATGGGCTTAAGTTCCTGGAACTACCCATCAACAATGTGGGAGTTGTAACAGCCATTAAGACTGCACAAATAAAGGTTACCCGGCAATGCTTAATTCCCTTAACAATTAAAGGCATAAAAGTGGACTGCATCTTCATAGTGGTCTCCAAACTTCGGTCGGAGATGATTATGGGGTGCAACACACTGTATGACCTAAAGGCACGGATAAACATGGATAGACGCTTTGTGACATTCGAAATAGAAGGGGAAATGGTGTACCAGGACTTTAAAAGTAAAATACAAAAGATAGAGGAAAATGAAGAAGTCCGAAAAATATGCAAGATAACCCAGGAAAAAGAAGATGCATCAACAAAAGGGCATCAAAGCAAAAAGGAGGGGTTAATGCGACAGTGCGAGAAGCAGGGGCACTGCCGAATGAATGAAGGAGGAAATGGACAAGAAACAAGTAAAGGGGAAATCTTAAATATAACGAACGAATATCAAAGAAAAATAAAAAATGAAACAGAGGAAAAATTAAACAAAAACAAAAAATTAAAAAACAAAAATGAAAATATAATAAATAAGGAAATAAATTTAAGACCTGAGGGAGTCAAAACAGGAGATAAAGAAACAAAGGACATGGAAAGAAGAGCTGCAGCTGAGATTAAGAGCAAACCAAAATATAAACAAGGTAAGGCCGAAATAGTGCCAAAAAGGGGAAATAATGTGAGTGGAAAAATAATAAATAAGAAAATAAATATAAATAAAAGTATAAACGTCGCGTCGAAACAATTAAAAGGGGGGAACAACGAGGTTAAAATGAATAACCAACAAGTAGCTCGGAAGCCCATGACTAAGACTTTAGATTCTGGAGAGATAACCCAAAGGAAAGAAATTGAAATTAAAGAAAGAAAAAAGAAAAACCCATTTACTAGTTCAAGAGTTCGAAAGTCAATTAAAATGAGAGCCAATCCAAATACGAGAAGAACCTTCATTTCATTACAAGTCAAAAACAGAAAAATAAAAGGTAGATTTAAGGAGAATAAGGGAAAGTTAAGAAATTGGAAAAGGAGAAAGAAGAAAAAGAAAGATAAAGATGGACGGATGATAAGAAAATATTTGAGAATTAACCATTTAGGAATCGAAGAAGAAGAAACAGAAAATAAATGTATATTAGACAAAGAACAGCAAAATCAATTAAACCAGCTAATATTGGAATATGACGATATATTTAGCGAGATACCGGGAAGATCAAATAAATATAAGCATCAATTGAAACTAATAGAGAATAAAACTTTTGTACGAAGGAATTATCCAATTCCCATTAATTACCGTAAACAGGTCCAAGAAGAGATTGAAAGAATGCTCAGATATGACATCATCGAACGCTCAAGAACTCCTTACATCAACCTAATGGTGACAGTAATAAAACCAGACAAGACCATCCGTCTGTGCCTAGACGCTAGGAAGTTGAATGAGATAACTGTGCCGGATTATGAAAATGCACCCACTATTGACGATATACTAAGGAAAGGTCGCAACAGGCGATATTTTTCAAAAATAGATTTAACGTCAAGTTTCTGGCAAATACCGTTGACTAATGAGTCCAAAAAATATACAGGATTTTTATTTAATAATAAAGTATATAATTTCAAAGTGGTGCCTTTTGGACTCCAAAACTCCCTAGCGGCTCTAGTGAGAACGGTAGATATCACTTTGGGTAAGGAGTTAGAGGAAAATCTTTTAGTGTATGTCGATGATCTGTTGTGTCTATCTGAGACATTCGATGAGCACCTCAGTCACCTGAGGACAATTTTCACCAGATTCAGAGAGGGGAATTTAACCATCAACCCGAAGAAAACCTTGTTCTGTCAACAAGAGGTGAAGTTTTTAGGATATATCTTCAGACAAGAAGGGGTCACCACAGACCCAGAGAAGCTACAGGCAATACAGGATTTCCCAGAACCTAGAAACAAAAAACAACTACAATCGTTTCTAGGTTTTGTAAATTACTATGCACGATTTACAAAGAAACATGCTGAAGAGACTTCACCCTTGTTGAAATTACTAAGAAAAGATCAGCCCTGGATCTGGGATGAATACATGAGTAAAGCCTTCAATAGGGTAAAAGATTTGTTTACGGAATCAGTCACTCTGATGCATCCAATCGAAGGGCAACGTACGTTCCTACAGACAGATGCATGTGATAATGCAATCGCCAGTCAGATTTTCCAGAGAGATGGACAAGGGCAAATGCCAGTAATAGGGTTCGTTAGCCGAACACTTAAGAGTTGTGAGAAGGCATACACTATATGCGAGAAAGAATTATTGGCTATAGTGCATGGCTTGAAAAAATTTCGGCCATTAATAGTGGGAGCGCCACTAACTATCATAACGGATAATAAGGCATTGAAATTTATGAACACGTGCAATTTCACTAATTCACGAATCACTAGGTGGATATTGGCGATTCAAGAGTATCAACCAACAGTGATACATTGCCCAGGAAAGGAAAACATACCGTGCGACGTCGTGAGTCGGATGTATCAGAATGAGATGGATAATAAGGGAAACAGTCAGAACCGTCAGGTCATAAAAGTAGGACGGTTACAAATAGGATGTGAAGAAACACTAAAAGCAAAATTTCAAACATAAAAAACTTACAAAGACAACAACCAGAATTAGAAAAATTTTTTGAAAACGTGACCAAATTTAAGAGATATTCTATACAAGAAGGGATATTGTGTAAAGAAGTCAAAAATAAAATAAAGATAGTAATCCCGGAATCAATAATAAACGAGGTAATTGAGAACATACATCAGATATATGCTCACATAGGGAGAAATAAAATAACGAATATAATGAGCCAGAGCATGTATATAAAGCAAATGAAGAAACGGATATTACAAGTGATAGAAAGATGTCAGATATGTCAGTACGCAAAACCGACAAATAGATACCTCCAAGGAAGCACGAAACCAATCGTCTCAAGAGGGCCAGGCGAAATGGTGGCGATAGACCATCTAGGGCCCTTACCTACCAGCGTTGGTGGGGTAAAACATATATTGGTAGTAATAGATAGCTTCTCGAAGTATGTTAAGTTATATGCAGTACGAAGTACCACAACAAGGAGCTCAAAGTTGAAGTTACTGCATTATTTTCAAGCAGTAGGGAAACCAAGCAAGATCCTTACAGATTTTGGAACTGCATTTACATCACGGCAATGGCGTACTTGGATCAGGTGTGAAGGAATCCAACACATACTGAGCCCAGTACGGCACCCGCAGGTGAATTTAGCAGAAAGAGTAAATAGAGAACTGAGAAGGATATTGCGGACCTACTGCTATGATAACCAATCGCATTGGCGGAAGTACCTGTCATACATAGAAGGAGTAATCAATGCTTTACCGCATGAAGCTACTGGATACACTCCAGATCAGATTCAGTTCGGGGTTGATCCGGAATATGGGTGGCAGGGATTTGTACCAGACGTTTGTAAAAATGTAGTAACGGAAACACAACAGCAGCGTGTGCAGAAGGCATACGAGAGAATGAGAAGGACAGGAGAGCTCAGGGCTGAGAAATTAAATAGAAAGACGAAGCAGACGGAATTGAAATGTGGAGACAAGGTACTGGTAACAAGGGTAAATAGATCTAACTTGAGCCGTCAAGAAACCGAGAAGATGCTATTAATTTACCAGGGTCCATATGTAGTGGCTAGACAATTGGGGGCAAAAACTTATGAAATAGTAAACTTGGAAACAGGGAAAATAAGGGGGATCTATGACATCAAAGACATAAAGATATTTAAAGAATAAAGGATAATAAAGCAAGGTAAATAAAAAATGATCCATCAGTGACATAGGGAGTAACGGTTAAGTAATAAAAATAAAAATGTAAAATAAATCTAAGTAGTAGATTAAAGCAGTAACATAATCCAAATACATAGGACAAATAATATAAAATCAGTATTAAATGTGAAAGAAAAAGCCATATGTTAAATGAACGGGATTCATTGAATTTATTAAAGTAAAGGTTGTGTTAAACAACAATGAATGTGTAAAATAAGGATTACAATATACAATATTGTATAGTTAATATAAACTTGAAATAAGATTAAATAAAAAAGAATGTGACTAAGGACAGGAGTAATAAATGAGTAAATAGCATGTGAAGTGACTAATGTGACAATGATATATATGAGTGAAAGGGACAGGAGAGTAAATTGTGAACTTTAGTAAAATTAATTAAGTTATGAAGATGAATAGGAATAGTAGATTAATGAAAGGAATATGAAAATTTTAATATAAACTAGTATAAGTGTTAATGTTACTTTTCACAAATATGTTATTAATTATGTTTATCTGTTTCAAGGGAGAGAAGAACCAAAATTTTCATATATTTAAAAAGGGGGGAATTTTGCAGCGGCCAGAATGTCCGATGCAAAGAATCTGGGTAATTGTACAGAATACCAGAATCAAACCTAACCGGGTTAAATAATTGACTAAATTTATATATAAAAATTTTAAAACATTATAATAATAATAATATTAAAACTAGGGTAAATAATAGTAAAATGAAGAAAATTAGAAATAACTTTAGACTTAAAAAACATAAATTATAAGCAATAAGAAAAATTATCACTTCAAAGTGGATAGCCTAAATTATGTAAACAAAAAAAAGACGGTAATTGTGTAGTATAACAAACTAGGCCTAGATGCCGGCTATTAAAATAATTGTACTTAAAAATAATCAGGAATAAAGAATGTAAATTAAGATGTGAGGAAAGTAAATTAGGCCTAGCTAGGGAAAATAGTATTTATGTAAAAATAAAGATTAAATGTTAAAGTGTAATAGCCTAAGAAATTAGGTTATAATAGAAGAAGTCATATTTGATTTCGGAAAAATCCGCTTAGGGCATTGATTATAAATCTTGTCACTACGAAACGAAAGCGCTACAGTCGAACTTTGGATTAAGAATGTTAAAAAGTTAATTAAATTAAATGAGAAGAAATAAAGTCAAATATGTTATTAAATAAAAGGTAAAAATGCAAAGGACACATCAGAATACAGAAACGCCTTTTATAAAAAGGGAAACTAATCTTAGTTCAGAATTTCCGAACAAACAAAGTCAATTGCCATGGCAACGGCTTTCTGATTGGTCAAAAGTTGAAAAATGGATACTGGGACGTGGGAAGTTTGAAATTGGAGAAGGAGGCCTCACAAAAGAACGCTATCCAAGATCAGAATGCATTAGGCTCTCAAAGCGAGCAGACGTGTTTTTGTACCATGCGATCAGGACAAGAAAAAATGTGCTAAAAACAGAGTAAAAAGTGCTACGATGTGATCAGGGGAAGGAAGATATATATGAGCAAGGGCTCATATATACCCAGAACAAAATTTCGACCACCAAAATGCAAAATTAAAGAAAATAAGAAGATTGACCGAAATTATGGAGAGACGCCTACCTACCAAGACCCTTGAAGCTGTAACAGGACCGACAGATGACAACATTAATGAAGATAAAAAGATTTCTACAGTACAAGGTTATATAATCAATTTAATTATTCTTTTTTAAATAACATTTTACTTCAAATTATATTAACTTAATTTCAAAATTAAATAAGATGGGAATAACCTAAGGGACTGATTAGTCAACTCTCTTAGGTTACCCAAATTTAAGTAATAAAGATTCAAAATTGACTTTCCATTCCCATCGCTGTGGGAATGTATGGATTAAGTATAAAAATGTATATCTTATATGGCTTTTTCTAAGTGAATTTCTAATTAATAACTTCCAAAGAAGTTAATCGTTCAAGGCCTAGCCTAAAGGCATTACATAGTAATATTAAGTGTTTGAAAAAGAATCAGATTTTAAAATATGTTAAATTTAACTCTACTAATCAAAATTATATACAAAATTAATTATGGTAACTTTGATAATTTAAATTATATGTAAAATTAATGATAATAAGAAAATTTAAAAACAGAAGGAGATAATAATGTTTAGTTAAATGGCAAGTTGTATGAAATTTTGAAAAAATAATTAGTCAAGAAAATCCTGTGAAATTAAATAAAAACAATAATAATTAATTTGAACCTTGGAACAAATAAATAAAAATGTATATTTTCCAATTAGCTGTGTTTTCATTCTAGATAAGATAAGTTCACTAGGTATCCAGGTATAGTCTTTAAATCACAAGTGTCTCTCAAAGATTCCACTACCCGAAAAGGAGCTTGAACAGGGCTTATCGGAGGCTAATTGGTTTTATCAAAAATTCAGGGGTTGGTTCCTCTGAGAGGTTTATTCCTTGAGGCACAGGTCTATGAAATTAGGTTCGTAGTCAATGGATAAACCATTACTTTCTTACTGACTTAGCAATTGAGGAAGAGAAATAAACAACGGCAAAGGTTATAAAAAGTAAGTCGGTAAGAAAGTGTATCTCTTGTGAAATGGTGGATTTACGTGAAATAGACGTGTACCTCTTTGAAAATGTTGTATTAACGAAGAGACACGTGTATATCTTGTGAAATGATGAATTTCCGTGAAAGACAGGTGTATATCATGAGAAATGGTGGATTTCTGTGAAATAGATTTGTACTTCTTTGAAAATGTTGTATTAACGAAGAGACACGTGTATATCTTGTGAAATAGTGGATATACGTGAAATAGACGTGTACTTCTTTAAAAATGTTGTATTAACAAAGAGACACGAGTATATCTTGTGAAATAGTGTATTTCCGTGAAATAGACGTGTATCTCTTTGAAAATGTTGTATTAATGAATAGACAAGTGTATATCTTGTGAAATGGCGGGTTCACGTGAAATGGACGTGTACTTCTTTAAAAATGTTATATTAACGAAGACACACGTGTTTATCTTGTGAGGTGGTGAATTAACGTGAAATAGACGTGTACCTCTTTGAAAATGTTGTATTAACGAAAAGACACGTGTATATCTTGTGAAATGGTAGATTTACGTGAAACAGACGTGTACCTCTTTGAAATGTTATATTAACTAAGAGACACGTGTTTATCTTGTGAAATGGCGGGTTTAAGTGAAATAGACGTGTACCTCTTTAAAAATGTTATATTAACGAAGAGACACGTGTATATCTTGTGAAATGGCGGGTTTACGTGAAATAGACGTGTACTTCTTTAAAAATGTTATATTAACGAAGAGACACGTGTATATCTTGTGAAATGGCGGGTTTACGTGAAATAGACGTGTACCTCTTTAAAAATATTATATTAACGAAGAGACACGTGTATATCTTGTGAAATGGCGGGTTTACGTGAAATAGACGTGTACTTCTTTAAAAATGTTATATTAACGAAGAGACACGTGTATATCTTGTGAAATGGTAGATTTACGTGAAACAGACGTGTACCTCTTTAAAAATGTTATATTAACGAAGAGACACGTGTATATCTTGTGAAATGGCGGGTTTACGTGAAATAGACGTGTACTTCTTTAAAAATGTTATATTAACGAAGGGACAGGTGTTTATCTTGTGAAATGGCGGGTTTACGTGAAATAGACGTGTACCTCTTTAAAAATGTTATATTAACGAAGAGACACGTGTATATCTTGTGAAATGGCGGGTTTACGTGAAATAGACGTGTACCTCTTTAAAAATGTTATATTAACGAAGGGACAGGTGTTTATCTTGTGAAATGGCAGGTTTACGTGAAATAGACGTGTACCTCTTTAAAAATGTTATATTAACGAAGGGACAGGTGTTTATCTTGTGAAATGGCAGGTTTACGTGAAATAGACGTGTACCTCTTTAAACATGTTATATTAACGAAGGGACAGGTGTTTATCTTGTGAAATGGCAGGTTTACGTGAAATAGACGTGTACTTCTTTAAAAATGTTATATTAACGAAGGGACAGGTGTTTATCTTGTGAAATGGCGGGTTTACGTGAAATAGACGTGTACCTCTTTAAAAATGTTATATTAACGAAGGGACAGGTGTTTATCTTGTGAAATGGCAGGTTTACGTGAAATAGACGTGTACGTCTTTAAAAATGTTATATTAACGAAGAGACACGTGTATATCTTGTGAAATGGCGGGTTTACGTGAAATAGACGTGTACTTCTTTAAAAATGTTATATTAACGAAGGGACAGGTGTTTATCTTGTGAAATGGCGGGTTTACGTGAAATAGACGTGTACCTCTTTAAAAATGTTATATTAACGAAGAGACACGTGTATATCTTGTGAAATGGCGGGTTTACGTGAAATAGACGTGTACTTCTTTAAAAATGTTATATTAACGAAGAGACACGTGTATATCTTGTGAAATGGCGGGTTTACGTGAAATAGACGTGTACCTCTTTAAAAATGTTATATTAACGAAGAGACACGTGTATATCTTGTGAAATGGCGGGTTTACGTGAAATAGACGTGTACGTCTTTAAAAATGTTATATTAACGAAGAGACACGTGTATATCTTGTGAAATGGCGGGTTTACGTGAAATGGACGTGTACTTCTTTAAAAATGTTATATTAACGAAGGGACAGGTGTTTATCTTGTGAAATGGCGGGTTTACGTGAAATAGACGTGTACTTCTTTAAAAATGTTATATTAACGAAGAGACACGTGTATATCTTGTGAGATGGTGAATTAACGTGAAATAGACGTGTACCTCTTTGAAAATGTTGTATTAACGAAGAGACACGTGTATATCTTGTGAAATGGTAGATTTACGTGAAATAGACCTGTACCTTTTTGAAATGTTGTATTAACTAAGAGACACGTGTATATCTTGTAAAATGGCAGGTTTACGTGAAATAGACGTGTACCTCCTTAAAAATGTTGTATTAACGAAGAGACACGTGTATATCTTGTGAAATGGTGGGTTTACCGTGAAATAGACGTGTACTTCTTCAAAAATGTTATATTAACGAAGAGACATGTGTATATCTTGTGAAATGACGGGTTTACGTGAAATAGACGTGTACTTCTTTAAAAATGTTATATTAACGAAGAGACACGTGTATATCTTGTGAGATGGCGAATTAACGTGAAATAGTCGTGTACCTCTTTGAAAATGTTGTATTAACGAAGAGACACGTGTATATCTTGTGAAATGGTAGATTTACGTGAAACAGACGTGTACCTCTTTGAAATGTTATATTAACTAAGAGACACGTGTTTATCTTGTGAAATGGCGGGTTTAAGTGAAATAGACGTGTACCTCCTTAAAAATGTTGTATTAACGAAGAGACACGTGTATATCTTGTGAAATGGTGGGTTTTCCGTGAAATAGACGTGTACTTCTTCAAAAATGTTATATTAACGAAGAGACATGTGTATATCTTGTGAAATGACGGGTTTACGTGAAATAGACGTGTACTTCTTTAAAAATGTTATATTAACGAAGAGACACGTGTATATCTTGTGAAATGGCGGGTTTACGTGAAATAGACGTGTACCTCTTTGAAAATGTTGTATTAACGAAGAGACACGTGTATATCTTGTGAAATGGTAGATTTACGTGAAACAGACGTGTACCTCTTTGAAATGTTATATTAACTAAGAGACACGTGTTTATCTTGTGAAATGGCGGGTTTAAGTGAAATAGACGTGTACCTCTTTAAAAATGTTATATTAACGAAGAGACACGTGTATATCTTGTGAAATGGCGGGTTTACGTGAAATAGACGTGTACGTCTTTAAAAATGTTATATTAACGAAGAGACACGTGTATATCTTGTGAAATGGCGGGTTTACGTGAAATAGACGTGTACTTCTTTAAAAATGTTATATTAACGAAGAGACACGTGTATATCTTGTGAAATGGCGAATTAACGTGAAATAGACGTGTACCTCTTTGAAAATGTTGTATTAACGAAGAGACACGTGTATATCTTGTGAAATGGTAGATTTACGTGAAACAGACGTGTACCTCTTTGAAATGTTATATTAACTAAGAGACACGTGTTTATCTTGTGAAATGGCGGGTTTAAGTGAAATAGACGTGTACCTCTTTAAAAATGTTATATTAACGAAGAGACACGTGTATATCTTGTGAAATGGCGGGTTTACGTGAAATAGACGTGTACGTCTTTAAAAATGTTATATTAACGAAGAGACACGTGTATATCTTGTGAAATGGCGGGTTTACGTGAAATAGACGTGTACTTCTTTAAAAATGTTATATTAACGAAGGGACAGGTGTTTATCTTGTGAAATGGCGGGTTTACGTGAAATAGACGTGTACTTCTTTAAAAATGTTATATTAACGAAGGGACAGGTGTTTATCTTGTGAAATGGCGGGTTTACGTGAAATAGACCTGTACCTCTTTGAAAATGTTGTATTAACGAAGAGACACGTGCATATCTTGTGAAATGGTGGATTTACATGAAACAGACGTGTACCTTTTTGAAATGTTCTATTAACTAAGAGACACGTGTATATCTTGTAAAGTGGCAGGTTTACGTGAAATAGACGTGTACTTCCTTAAAAATATTGTATTAACGAAGAGACACGTGTATATCTTGTGAAATCGTGGGTTTCCGTGAAATAGACGTGTACTTCTTTAAAAATGTTGCATTAACGAAGAGACAAGTGTATCTCTTGTGAAATGGTGGATTTTTGTGAATGTAACTTGTGAATTGATGAATTTCTTCGAAAGACAGGTGTATATCATGTGAACTGGTGGATTTCCGTGAAATAGACGTGTACCTCTTTGAAAATGTTGTATTAACGAAGAGGCACGTGTATATCTTGTGAAATGGTGGACGTTTGTGAATGGCACGTGTATATCTTGTGAAATGATGAATTTCCGTGAAAGACAGGTGTATATCATGTGAAATGGTGGATTTCTGTGAAATAGATGTGTATTTCTTTGAAAATGTTGTATTAACGAAGAGACACGGTATATCTTGTGAGATGGTGAATTAACGTGAAATAGACGTGTACCTCTTTGAAAATGTTGTATTAACGAAGAGACACGTGTATATCTTGTGAAATGGTAGATTTACGTGAAATAGACGTGTATCTCTTTGAAAATGTTGTATTAACGAAGAGACACGGTATATCTTGTGAGATGGTGAATTAACGTGAAATAGACGTGTACCTCTTTGAAAATGTTGTATTAACGAAGAGACACGTGTATATCTTGTGAAATGGTAGATTTACGTGAAATAGACGTGTACCTCTTTGAAAATGTTGTATTAACGAAGAGACACGTGTATATCTTGTGAAATGGTAGATTTACGTGAAATAGACCTGTACCTTTTTGAAATGTTGTATTAACTAAGAGACACGTGTATATCTTGTAAAATGGCAGGTTTACGTGAAATAGACGTGTACCTCCTTAAAAATGTTGTATTAACGAAGAGACACGTGTATATCTTGTGAGATGGTGGGTTTTCCGTGAAATAGACGTGTACTTCTTCAAAAATGTTATATTAACGAAGAGACATGTGTATATCTTGTGAAATGACGGGTTTACGTGAAATAGACGTGTACTTCTTTAAAAATGTTATATTAACGAAGAGACAACTGTATCTTTTGTTAAATGGTGGATTTACGTGAATACACGTATATCTCTTGAAAACGAAACTTGAAAATGGTGCATTAAAGGGAAAACACAAGAAACTCAAGGGAAATAGTGTGTTAAGGGGATATCCGTACTAATCGTGGAAAATGTTGTGTTAAGAGGTAAATCGTGCAAATCGTGGATAATAGTGTAGGGCTTATTATAGGGAAAACACTTGCAACTCGAGGGAAATGGTGTGTTAAGGGGAAAACACCGGCAATTCGTGGAGAAAATAGTGCATTAAGGGGGGATCACGATATATAGCCATACAAAAGGATTTCAATAGAAATGTGTTTAGTTTAGAGGTTTTGCTCATTTAAAATTAAAAAAATTATCAATCATGCATAATACTGGTAATTTGTTGCACTATAACGCAATATAACAAATATTCTCTTGTATGCAAACAGCATAGCAATATGAATGCAATGTCTATATATGTGCATTACATGTCTATGACATGACAAATGCTAGGGAATGTTTAATAAAATCAACTCTACATTTATGAAATCTCTAAACTTAACATACGACGGATCTAGCGCACACAATATATTGCTGGTTTTACTGTTTGCATCTGCTATTCTGTCTTGCGTAATAATAAAACACTGCATAAAATGGAATTTCTCTGCTTCTCTAACATTGATTGGGCTTGTAACAGTTCTACCAATAAAGAGAGAAATTTGTGTTATATCTCTAAAAGCCTCTAAACAAATTGCGGAAACATATTGAACGCTTTCGCGGAAATACAAAAAGGGCTACTGATAATGAGTTCAATTCCAAAACCAGGGCCTCTTAACTATTATTTGTTTATTGAATTTTCTTTACGTTCCCACGTCGATGGAAATGGACATTGTTATTGTTTCAAATAACGACACAGGAGTATGATAGAATGACAGGTTTTGTTTCTAACATAGCCTCATCCAATGGACGCGTTTTACATCTTGAAACAAATCCCCAACATAGTTGTTTTTCACCTCACTTAGAGTTTATTTAGAGGCTATGTTTAATCATTTCGTAAGTGCGATTCCTAAATATCTTATTATTTGTTAAGCTATGTAGTTCTATGATTTCATATCGATGTGTATTATTAATGGGTTATGTATGAGCTTAGTTGTATTTTATATGAGTAGTAAATTAATAAGTATTATAAGACTATTGTATTTGACTATAAATAAATAAAACCTCTTAAACGACACAACGTTTTATTTATGAACTGGTGTACGTTTCGGAGAGACAACATCTTCAGAGGATATTACTAATCCTCTGGACCTACTCTTGCAGTAATTAGTAACGAGTTTGTCTTGTGGTAGGCCTAATCCTCCGAAGATGGCTGTTTTGCAATCGAAACCTTCATCAGGACACAAATAAAAATGTTTGTAGTTTAGGAGCATTCATTTGCTTTTAATGAAACATTACATCACAGCTGTTCGTCCAATTTATTAAAATTATGTTACTTACTAATACATTAAAATATATTTATTTCTGTACTGATTTGTTAATCACTTATGATGTAGTTAATAAGTTAATGTACTATAATTAATTTATTACATTTTATTTCAAATTGCATTTCTGTTCTTGGCACTATTATGACTGTCAATTCTATTTATCTGATTTTAATTGGCCTTGAACAGAGCTGACATTGTGTTGAACCTCTGTATAATCTTTTTAATAGTTTTTATGACTTTTAATTACTTTTATAATACCTTTATAACCTACAGTTTTATATTTAGCGTATATTTTGCCCTGTTATTGTAACTAACAAACAAGCACAGGATGCTTTCGGTATTGTAAATGCTTTATGGCTTTCCTACAGGACTTTACAATATGCAATTAATATCAAATAAATAGTTAACTACTAAAGAATTCAGAAAGTCCTCATCAACCTTTCAATGGCTTATATTAATTTATTTATTTTTAAAAAAACGTATTTGTATGTACATAGGCAGTCCCTCTACTTCTGTAATTAAAACAAACGTTTAGTATCGGTAATTCAAAAAATGGTTTACACGCATTATTCGGTAATTGTAATTAAAACTAGGGGATGAAGCGGTCTCTCTCTTTCACATGAGTGCTTAAGGTACAATCGTCAAAAGAGTCAATGCATACGTTTACATTATACCTAAATTGAAAACCTTATGATTAAAAACTCATTCGAACTTGTGTTAATTTCGTTTATAAACTACGAGGGTGAGTCAATAAGTATCCGCAATATAGTTATAAAATTTTATTGAAATCAAATAGGAAACTTACAAGTACATCATTTTTCGACATAGTCCCCTTGCTTTTCAACGCACTTGGTCCAACGTTGTTCAAGTTTCCTGATGCCCTCGTGGAAGAAGGTTTTGGGTTGAGATGCGAGCCAGGAATGTACCGCTTCTTTTAATGCTCGTCTGTCGTAAATCGACGGCCCCTAATTGCCTCTTTGAGTGGACTAAACAAGTAAAAATCAGATGGAGCGAGATCGGGACTATATGGAGGATGATCCAATACTTCAAAATTGAGTTTCTGAAGCGTTTCTGCAGTGTGGGCAGCTGTATGCGTACGGGCATTGTCGTGCAACAACACAACGCCTTTTGACAGCAGTCCTCAGTCCTCGGCGTTTGCTACGAATTGCAGGCTTCAGCTTAGCAGTAAGCATCTCACTGTAACGTACACTGTTTATTGTTGTGCCCCTTTCCTGATAATGTTCCAGTAATGGACCTTGTGAGTCCCAAAAAACCGTAAGCATAAGTTTTCCTGCGGACGGTTGGGTTTTGAATTTTTTCTTGCACGGCGAATTTGGATGTTTCCATTCCATACTCTGCCGTTTACTCTCCGGCTCGTAATGATGGATCCATGTTTCGTCACCAGTAACGATCCTGTCTAAGAAGTTGTCCCGTTCGTTAACATAGCGATCCAAATGTTTTTTGCACACGTCCAAGCGCGTTTGTTTATGCAACTGTGTCAGTTGTTTTGGAACCCATCTTGCACAAACTTTATGAAACCCAAGTCTGCTGTAAATGATTTCGTAGGCAGAACCGTGGCTAATTTGCAGACGATTTGCCACGTCGTCAACAGTTATCCGTCTGTCTGAGAGAATCATTTCACGTGAACGCTCAATGTTTTCCTCGTTTATGGCGGTAACTGGTCGTCCAGCTCCTTCATTTTGCGTAACACTTGTGCGACCATTTTTGAATTTTTCAATCCATTCATAGACACTCCGTTGTGGCAAACAATTGTTCCCGTACTGTACCAAAAGTCTTCGATGAATTTCGGCCCCTGATACACCTTCCGACCACAAAAAACGGATCACTGAACGTTGCTCTTCTTTGGTGCAAATAGAAAGTGGAGCGGCCATTATTAACAGCACGGCAGCGATAACGAAACTAACCTAGCAGCTTGTAACGTGCATAGACGTAACAACGAATAAACAAAGCATGCGTCATCAACGCAAAAGGACAGTACTGCCAACGTAAACAAAAAATATACCTATATTGCGGATAATATTTGACTTACCCTCGTATTTACAGATTGCATAAAATTTTCAATACTTAAGAAAAATGTTTGCTTTATAAATATTAAGCTAAAGGTTTTTTGTTTAAGTTTAAAGAGGAAAATAAGATTTTGTAAGATAAAAGATCGCTGTTGCCTTTTAAAGCCCTCGAGAATATCCCCATAATCAGCAGTCTTCAATATAAAAGCCCTCTCAAGCCCGCCTGAGTGCTTCTAGAAATCTCAATTGGCTCCAGGAAAAGATTATCACGGAGTGTTAAAACGAAATATTTTGTTTAGACAATGAAAACCATCGGGAACAGATTGAGTGGATTAAAAACGAACCAAATAAATATTTCGATTTCAATGCAGATAATATTTAACATAAAAATATTTACTCTCATACGAGTATTTATTCAGGAGTTTATATACCTTGCAACTACCTTGCACCGAATGATTTCAATGCCACTTTAATATTGTAAATTGTTGATGCGTCAATTACGTAAAACTAAACCAATTATTTTACTTCTGTTACATGCTATCCATCAGTATATTTATTGTTTATGTTCCCTATATTCCCAAATTTAATGTATCTTTCCACTTTCTATCAACCCTGGGTTATAAACCAGTTATTTAGTTTTTGTTTTATGCTGTTCATCAGTCTCTTTATTGTTTATGTTGTTTAAATTCCCAAATTTATCTGTTTTTTCCAGTTTCTGTCAACACTGATTTACAAAACAGTTATTTAATTTCTGTTTTGTGTTGTGCATCAGTATCTTTATTGTTTATGCTCCCTAGATTCCTAAATTTAACTGTTCTTTTCCATTTTCTGTCAACTCTGGTTATAAACCGGTTATTTAACTTTTGTTTGTTTGCTGTTCGTCAGCATCTATATTGTTTACGTTTTTTAGATTCATAAATTTCGTTTATGTGTTTTTCAATTTCCTGTCAACTCTGGGTTTTAAATCAGTTATTTCACTTTTGTTTTTACGATTCATCAGCGACTTTATTGTTTACGTTCTCTAAATTCCCAAATTTTACTGTATCTTTCCATTTTTTTTAAACACGGGGTTGTAAACCAGTTATTTAGTTTTTGTTTTGTGCTGTGCATCAGTCTCTTTATGGTTTATGTTCCCTAAATACCCAAATTTATCTGCGTATCTCTATTTTCTCTCAACTCTGATTTACAAATCAGTTATTTAGTTTTTTGCATTGTGCCGTTCATCAGTATCTTTTTTGTTTATATTGATCACTTTCTCTAAACTCTTAAACTTAAGTGTGCATTTAAATTTTTGGTAAACTCTTGTTTACAAAACAGTTATTTAACTTTTGTTTTCTGCTGTTCATCGGTAACTTTATTATTTATGTTCTCTAGACCCCCCAACTTTAAGTGTCATTTCATTGTCTGCTTACTCTCTGTTATCACATTTTTCAAAATGTTTTCCTTAATTTTCTCAACTACATACAGACTAAGCAAGCATCTCAAAATTGTTCAAAAACAATTAATAACAACAAGAACCCAGCTCGTCAGTTTAACGTAAACGGGTTTCCTACAACAATATCCGGTATCTGAAACATGCCCATAAGCTTAGACACTGGAAGTTAACTAAACGCTAATGGCGTCTTAAAAAAAACTTGTCCCTCAATCAATCAACTTTGATTGTCTATTTCCTAAACCGGTTGCTTAAACAATATTAACAGGTTTTTAAAATTTAATTAATATACTTTCCTGGGCACGGTATTGGTTTTTAATTAGTTTACTTATAAAGGATGAGTGGACGAGGTCTTCTAAATATAAAGATGGGAAAACCTGCTTGGAAACGCGTTCTTTAGAAATTAAAACTGTATTAGTTTAATATTGTCCGTGACTATGAGAGGGGTGGGACTCGCGTCACGGTACTGTTTTGTTGTAACTTTTAGGAGGTAGATACTTTAGATATATGGTGAGGATTAAGACAGATTATTGTTTGTGATTCATTAGATTGACTTCAAGTATCACCAGGACAGCGACGAAGATTCAAATCGTTACCATTCCAATACTTAATGTAACAAAATAAAAAGCAAGACGGCCATTGGCTTCGAGAA
This sequence comes from Prosapia bicincta, assembly GCA_036971475.1. Lineage (NCBI taxonomy): Eukaryota > Metazoa > Arthropoda > Insecta > Hemiptera > Cercopidae > Prosapia > Prosapia bicincta. The sequence goes on along the minus strand of JBAIZL010000180.1, from coordinate 152,354 downwards.
AGTATGAAAGAAACAGAATTCGAAACTCAATCTGTACTTAGCGAGAGGAACAACCATGCCTTAAGTCAATTTCCCACAGACGTCTACACAAATGATTGGCAACACTGCCTCGCTTTCATCCCTTAAAAAAATAAAATAAGGACTCGGGAGCGCAAAGAGAGGATTTTGGTTGTTAAAATTTCACCAAATGAGTTATTATATTACAAATTTTACTGTAAATTGCAAAGTTCTGTAACCACTTTCAATCCCTCATTCATGTATTAAAACCTTTAAATAGCTTTTATATAAAATGAGTTGAATGTATCATTTTAGATGCTAAATATGCTGACAGAATGTCCTTGGATCAGTATAGCTAAACTCTTTACGTAATACTCGCATATTGGAGAAATGAACATCTGAAGCTAAAGTGGTTATCTAAGGGCTACATTCCTGAAGGAATCTCTGTAACAGAGGAAGGCGTTCTTGAAGAACTTTAAAAAAAGTCTTATAGACTCATCAACAAATTCTTTGAAGAATTTATTTTATTACAATAAAATGAAAATTGTATTGTTACTTTAAGAGTGTGTTGTCCCCGCGTTGGTTGTCCCACTTCTTAGTTGCTTGCTTTCCTTAAGATGATATGGAGCCACCACCACTTATTCTTTTAGGGAAAAATAAGAAACCCTTCAAAGAATTGTCGAATCTGTATTATTTATTCAAAAGAAAAAGTTCAATGTTGAGTTTTTGATGAATATAAGTTCATATTTACTTTAGGAGCCTCTGTCCCTAATATAAAACAAATAAAAAAAAGATAAATAGAACTTTTATGTTTTCAGGAACTACTGTCCTGGATATAAGAGATATGAACTTGATAGAACTTGAAGTATTACTACTATTCTTGAACAAATTACATAATTTCTTTATATAACAATTCAAATTAAGTATTGTTTACAATAAATTGACAAATTACGTTTAAAATTATATAATAAGGATTTAATTTATGAATAATTCAGTAATTATGATTTATCAAAAGAAAAATAATAATTAAGGTGAAAAAATTACAAAAAGGTGTCAAAAAGTGCCAACTATTACCAAAGGTGATATGAAATTAAGTACAGATATTACAAAGAGCTCGTTATTTCTACAAAGCCACGCAGTACATGAAGATTCCTAGGCTGCCGCTGACACATGTGGGGACTCAAGTTCTGGGAAAGTGCTAGGAAAGCCAACTACTGGAAGGTTTACAAAAAACTGGAAGCCGGCTACTAGAAGCCAACAATGCACCCCAAAGGCTAAAAACTCAATTTTCACCGTTAACTAATGCTGAATCCCTTTTACGCACGTACGAACTATCGATGGGTTGCCCGGTACTCATATAGTAATCACAGACAGCCCATCCCATACAACGTCTTGAAGACGGGTGTCAGCAGAATTGATCTCAAAAAGTATCTTTTGGATACCACCAACCTCAGATTTCAGACGAATGGATACCTCCAAACTTACACCGAGGGTGCGAATTCTCCTAAAGCCTGAGGAGCAGGAACTTGTATCTATTTGGCAGCTCATTGCAGTGTAGCTACTCTCATTGCTGTACGCGCTGTCTATGAAGCTTTTGAACCACTTGTAGTCAAAATGTAGACCCGGGTAGGCAGAAATCTTAATCGACTTCCAGGCATCAATTACTGCACTTAGCAGCAATGCCCCCACTGACTGCTTGAGAACAATCCATTTAACGGGCAAAATCTATCGTCACCGGGCGGATGCTAACCCTACAATGGGTGCCCATTCCCGGCAACGAAAGAGCCGAAATTAAGGTTTAGCAAGGAACTGAGTCAGTTTAGCCTGATATTCCACTCAATCTCTGGTGAATTCTCTGTCACAACGTCACATAGAACGGCAAAGGTCCTAAACAAAGGCAAAACGTGGATGAACTTTGCTACCGTGGGTCCAATGCCAAGAGATCTAGAGAGAAGTGAAGCTCCGAGCCTCTCCCGCTCTGTCACAGAACATCAGACAGCTTTAGGTTTACCTACGTGTAGCTGTTCTGACTGATCGTTGAACCATCAGCTGCAAATCAATTTACTCCAAATTCGAATTGTAAGTTGCATTTAATGTAGCGATGCGTTTTAAAACAGGTGACTTACAGTTGAGTCTCGTTTGTCCGAGATAGCGTGACCAGAAACTCCGTAGGTTTCAGTGAATTAGTTATTTTTTTGAAAAAGTTGTTTTAGGAATTTCCAAGTAGTTTCTCTAAGAACAATTCGATAGACGAAACGAATATACCTATTGTTTTCTTAAACTATCTTAGTTAATCCGGGTTTGGTTAGTTGAGGCCGGATAATCGAGACTACTGTATTTTACAGTATAGGCCTACAGCTCTTTTATTTTCTTTAAATATTGGGAGAACATTGGGCCAAACTATACGGAATACATTTTCCAAGACTCATAAAAAGCATATCATTAGGATACTTGAATCTCCAGTAAACTGCTTTATGTAGTATAGTAGGGTAGATTTGTACAGAAACTATTGTTGGACCTCTTCGTGCTCTCTCTTATTGTTGACGCATAGATTATACCTTGGTGTAAGGTTAGAACATAGGCTTGTTTCACAGCAGTAAACTGCTTTATGTAGTATAGTAGGGTAGATTTGTACAGAAACTATTGTTGGACCTTTTCGTACTCTCTCTTATTGTTGACGCATAGATTATAGCTTGGTGTAAGGTTAGAACATAGGCTTGTTTCACAGCAGTAAACTACTAGCGCTTAAATTTCATACTTATAACTTGTTCCATTAATTGGACATTTGAGTTTTAAATTAGACAGACGTCGAAAATGAGAGCACGTAATTAATAGCTCTCGAAAGTCGACTCCCATATGTAAAAAGTAAGATTCTTGTTTAAGTACATTAAAGCGTAAATGATTGGTGATTACAAGAAAACAGTGTTACTAAGTTATATATATGATGAAAAGTTTATATCTGGAGTACATCCGTTCATTCTAAAATGCATAAAATCGTAGTTGTATGTATATATATATATATATATATATATATATATATATATATATATATATATATATATAACTAAATGTCTAGTAAAGTTTTAAAGATAAGATTTATAAAAGTGGTGAAACAAGTGGGCTAAAAGTGGGCGATGTGGAAGGAAACTGTAGGCCTACAAGAAACGAGGGAAGATAAAGCCGTCTCCCTTTTTGTTGTCTTATTGCAGTGTGTTAAGAGCACAATACAAAGACCTGAATAATTTCTTGTATTTTCTTTATTTTTAACAAAGGTTTTTTTTTAACTGAAATATTTCAAGTGATACAATATTCAATATAAATTTTATTTGAATGAAAATAACAACATTTGTATCACTATTTGAGGGCATAGAATTGGTCGATTCATTTTAAAATATTTTGTTCAAATTTATTGTACAATTCCATTAAAAATATATCCAGTACCGACATTTAGTTTTTGATGCAAAACGACTGTTAGGGAATAGAGTAAAAAATTTATTTAAAAAACTCGTTGTTTATATCTAATGTTTACAGTTGTACAATTCAGCAAGGAATTGTCAGTTTGAACGGGATTAGAGTATTGCACAAACTTGTTGGATTCAACGTTGTGTGATTGGAGGGGGGGTACATTGTAAAACGTTAAGAACATACCTTTATTATTTTTTATTTCGTCAATGATCTCACAGTAATTTACAGATTTAAATTTAATTTATAGTTTCCGGACGACAAACTAAGGCCTGGATTACTTTCAGAAACCTATAATGGGAGAACGAGTGGTTAGGTATGGACTCTAAAGACAGCTTTAGTGTAAGGACGTGTGGTTAGGTATGCACTCTAAAGACAGCTTTAGTGTAAGGACGTGTGGTTAGGTATGGGCTCTAAAGACAGCTTTAGTGTAAGGACGTGTAGTTAGGTATGGACTCTAAAGACAGCTTTAGTGTAAGGACGTGTAGTTAGGTATGCACTCTAAAGACAGCTTTAGTGTAAGGACGTGTGGTTAGGTATGGGCTCTAAAGACAGCTTTAGTGTAAGGACGTGTGGTTAGGTATGGACTCTAAAGACAGCTTTAGTGTAAGGACGTGTAGTTAGGTATGCACTCTAAAGACAGCTTTAGTGTAAGGACGTGTGGTTAGGTATGGGCTCTAAAGACAGCTTTAGTGTAAGAACGTGTGGTTAGGTATAGACTCTAAAGACAGCTTTAGTGTAAGGACGTGTGGTTAGGTATGCACTCTAAAGACAGCTTTAGTGTAAGGACGTGTGGTTAGGTATGGGCTCTAAAGACAGCTTTAGTGTAAGGACGTGTAGTTAGGTATGGACTCTAAAGACAGCTTTAGTGTAAGGACGTGTGGTTAGGTATGCACTCTAAAGACAGCTTTAGTGTAAGGACGTGTGGTTAGGTATGGGCTCTAAAGACAGCTTTAGTGTAAGGACGTGTGGTTAGGTATGGACTCTAAAGACAGCTTTAGTGTAAGGACGTGTAGTTAGGTATGCACTCTAAAGACAGCTTTAGTGTAAGGACGTGTGGTTAGGTATGGGCTCTAAAGACAGCTTTAGTGTAAGAACGTGTGGTTAGGTATAGACTCTAAAGACAGCTTTAGTGTAAGAACTTGTGGTTAGGTATGGACTCTAAAGACAGCTTTAGTGTAAGGACGTGTAGTTAGGTATGGACTCTAAAGACAGCTTTAGTGTAAGGGCGTGTGGTTAGGTATGGACTCTAAAGACAGCTTTAGTGTAAGGACGTGTGGTTAGGTATGGACTCTAAAGACAGCTTTAGTGTAAGGACGTGTAGTTAGGTATGGACTCTAAAGACAGCTTTAGTGTAAGGGCGTGTGGTTAGGTATGGTCTCTAAAGACAGCTTTAATGTAAGAACGTGTGGTTAGGTATAGACTCTAAAGACAGCTTTAGTGTAAGAACGTGTGGTTAGGTATGGACTCTATAGACAGCTTTAGTGTAACGACGTGTGGTTAGGTATGGATTCTAAAGACAGCTATAGTGTAAGGATGTGTGGTTAGGTATGTATCCTAAAGACAGCTTTAGTGTAAGAACGTGTGGTTAGGTATGTACCCTAAAGACAGCTATAGTTTAAGGACGTGTGATTTGGTATGTACCCTAAAGACAGATTTAGTGTAAGGACGTGTGGTTAGGTATGTATCCCAAAGACAGATTTTGTTTAAGGACGTGTGGTTAGGTATGTATCCTAAAGACAGATTTAGTTTAAGGACGTGTGGTTAGGTATGTATCCTAAAGACAGATTTAGTTTAAGGACGTGTGGTTAGGTATGTATCCTAAAGACAGATTTAGTGTAAGAACGTGTGGTTAGGTATGTATCCTAAAGACAGCTATAGTTTAATAACGTGTGGTTTGGTATGTACCCTAAAGACAGCTATAGTTTAAGGACGTGTGGTTTGGTATGTACCCTAAAGACTGCTATAGTTTAAGGACGTGTGGTTTGGTATGTACCCTAAAGACAGCTATAGTTTAAGGACGTGTGGTTAGTTATGGATTCTAAAGGCAGCTATATTTTGAGAACGTGTGGTTAGCTATGGAATCTAAAGAGAGCTAGAGTTTAAGGACCTGTGGTTAGGTATGGATTCTAAAGACAGCTATAGTTTCAGGATGTGTGGTTATTAAACAGCTATAGCTTTAGGACGTGTGGTTAGGTATGGATTCTAAATACAGCTATAGTTTAAGGACATGTGGTTACGTATGGATTCTAAAGAAAGCTATAATTTAAGGACGTGTAGTTAGGTATGGACTCTATAGATAGCTATAGTTTAAGGACGTGTGGTTATGTATGGATTCTAAAGAAAGCTATAGTTTTAGGACGTGTGCCTAGGCATAGACTCTAAAGACAGCTATAGTTTAAGGACGTGTGGTTAGGTATAGACTCTAAAGACAGCTATAGTTTACGGATGTGCGGTTAGGTATGAACTCTAAAGACAGCTATAGTTTAAGGACGTGTGGTTAGGTATGAACTCTAAAGACAGCTATAGTTTAAGAACGAGTAGTTACGTATGTACACTAAGGATAGCTGTAGTTTAAGGTCGTGTGGTTAGGTATGCACTATATAAAGACAGCTTTCAATTAAAGGGTTTATTTAAACCGGGTGTGTTTAGGGTCGGACTCTAAAGACAGCTTGTATTTTGAGTATCTATGATTAGCAATATTTTACAATTCCATTACAAAATATGTCACGGTATCACTCATGATTTTGTGTTGGGGATATCAAGCGTTAGGTTACGATTATATTAATCAATTTGCGACTGTAACTTTTAGTAATATGACACAGGAACATTTGAAATTATGCCTCGTTACCTCTAGGCAAAGTGATTTTAATCATTCTTTTAACACATAGTTTAGTAACAACACACAGGATTAGCAATTAATATTTGCTTTCCTTGCCCTTGGTTCTAAGTAGTGTTTACTTTTAAAAATAAACTTAATATTTTTAAATAATAATTTGCAAATTCATCAAATATGGGGTTAAATATTATCCGGTACTAATTGATATATATATATATATATATATACATATATATATATATATATATATATATATATATATATATATATATAATGATGATGTTGGTACTGTTTACCAACGAAAAGCTTTGGATATAAATTAATAAATATTCTTGTTTTTGAATAACCTATGTTGTTTTAAAATATATATATATATATATATATAATAATGATGATGTTGGTACTGTTTACCAACGAAAAGCTTTGGATATAAATTAATAAATATTCTTGTTTTTGAATAACCTATGTTGTTTTAAAATATATATATATATATATAATAATGATGATGTTGGTACTGTTTACCAACGAAAAGCTTTGGATATAAATTAATAAATATTCTTGTTTTTGAATAACCTATGTTGTTTTAATATATATATATATATATATATATATATATATATATATATATATATATAATAATGATGATGTTGGTACTGTTTACCAACGAAAAGCTTTGGATATAAATTAATAAATATTCTTGTTTTTGAATAACCTATGTTGTTTTAAAATATATATATATATATATATATATATATATATATATATATATATATATATATATATAATAATGATGATGTTGGTACTGTTTACCAACGAAAAGCTTTGGATATAAATTAATAAATATTCTTGTTTTTGAATAACCTATGTTGTTTTAAAATATATATATATATATATATATATATATATATATATAATAATGATGATGTTGGTACTGTTTACCAACGAAAAGCTTTGGATATAAATTAATAAATATTCTTGTTTTTGAATAACCTATGTTGTTTTAAAATATATATATATATATATATATAATAATGATGATGTTGGTACTGTTTACCAACGAAAAGCTTTGGATATAAATTAATAAATATTCTTGTTTTTGAATAACCTATGTTGTTTTAAAATATATATATATATATATATATATATATATATATATATATATATATATATATAATAATGATGATGTTGGTACTGTTTACCAACGAAAAGCTTTGGATATAAATTAATAAATATTCTTGTTTTTGAATAACCTATGTTGTTTTAAAATATATATATATATATATATATATATATATATATATATATATATATATATATAATAATGATGATGTTGGTACTGTTTACCAACGAAAAGCTTTGGATATAAATTAATAAATATTCTTGTTTTTGAATAACCTATGTTGTTTTAAAATATATATATATATATATATATATATATATATATATATATATATTTATATATTTATATATATATATATATATATATATATATATATATATATATATATACTTTTGCGAGTTGCATTATGAGGCAAAGATAGTTTACTGGCTACACCTAGAGTCAGGACGTAAAACCGAAACAAGTAAAACCTCCCCAAACAGGTGCACGACGTAGACAAGACTGATATATCCTCAACGGCAAGCATCGGAACGGACAACAAAGACCAGTGGAGCTGATTAGCTATTCACGGTGAAGTCTGGGCACTTGAATTATCCCACGACCTGTTCTTTGTCACTCGCTGTTACAGTCAAGCCGTACAATGCAGTTACTTAGCGTGTTATGTAAATCAAAACTGTCTCCCATTGTGCTTTGTCGATGTTTCACTCAGCGCGAATCTTGCTATTGGTCATTACTCATTTCGACTTCAGATATGTCCCTCTTACTCCTTATTTATATCCAGTTTAATTGGACATACATTGTGTACGTTGTGTGCGGAGAGTCTCGTGGAAGCATTGGAAAGCTGTGGGAGAATATCTGAATACAAGTATCAAGACAACTGCAGTTCCAAATACACTTTAGAAAATGTATTAAAAATTTAATTTTGAAACCGAAATATCTATATTACGTGGTTGAAGGGTATTAAACACCCTCTTTTAAATCTATAATTTAATATTTGTACTAGGAAAATTTACGAGTTGACGATACAATCTAAGACACGCACACGCACTCACGCAAGCACGCGCACGCACGCGCACGCAAGCACACGCGCGCACACACATCATATATTCAAAGTAACAACATGTGATTTCATACAACAGCTGATTTTCAAGGTTATAAGTAATGTTATAACACGTAGGTTTTGTTCTTCATTAATTGTACATTAATAATTTAGCCCACATGTAACTATTCAATATTTGCAATCACCCAATAAATATTATAATTTATACAACATTAATTCTAGCTACAACTATTACATTATCTTGCTAATGAGTTACACATTTCTGTTCCAATTTTGTAAATGGCAAATTTCTTAGAAAATGTGGGTCTGACACTTTTTAACAACCGATTTTATTCAATCTTGCTAATTAAATATTATTCAGTAAATCTTTCAAAATCTATTAACGGTTTTGTAATAACTACATTATTTTACTATAATCTAATACAATAATCTTGAACTTTGTAATACATTACGTTCAGTGAATCCTAATTAATCGCTTTAATATTAGTGTATGATTATCCGAACTTTAAATTTTGTAAATTTGTAGTGTCAGAGAGACTGATGATGATCGCCATATAGCGTTCTATCTGAGTAAGTTTCCACAAATTTACAAAATTTAAAGTGCGGATAGTCATAAACTAATGTTAAAGTGATTAACTAATAAAATAAGTTATATGTTCTATAAAACGTCTATTAAACATTTGATTGAAGAATTATTTATTTGTGTCGGCCACTCCCACTGGCTACCACAATAGGATTTTTTTAAAATTTTGAAACTACTTTTAAATCTAGAATCGTTCTCAAATAAATTATAAACTCAGTATTTAATCACTACTGTATTTTACAGTGTTTTTTATAAATTAAGGTTTTGAATTTTTACCCAAGTTTTATGCCTTATATTGCGTACCGTATCAGATTCGAGTGCTAGTAATATATTTTAAAAGCTTCCCGAAAAATCAAACTAGTTTCGCTGCTTTTTCGCAAATACTTTCCAATCCCCTTGGAAATTTTCGAGTTACAAAAGAACAAGAGTCTGCTAATATATCAAAGACATTTCTCATATTATATATTCGAGTATCTCGTAAAACACAGAGAGTTTAATGCCTTTAACAAAACCCGATCGTCGGTTAATATTTACACGTCGCTCTCACTGCTACCCTCACCAAACAGTCGCTCTTAAGCGTTTCCTACTTTCGTAAATCCTCAGGGACAGTCGTATATCTTAAAAACGGAAACGATAAGACGCCGGGTGCGATGTGAACTTCCGATGCTAATGCACGGGTAGTGTTCCTCAATCCTCACAGGGTATAAATCGAATAAGCAGAGTCTCGGTTGATGCGTGCAATCTTACGACTGTACGCACAGCACATGGAAATGGCCATCGTAAAATAAGAATCATTCTTCCTCCAGCCCCTTTGTTGAATAGAGTGGTTGTTGAATAAATATAAGGGAAAGTGCTTTTGTACACGCCCACTTGTAAAATAATAAATATTCTATTTTATTTTATTAGGTTTCTATTTTATTTGCTTATCTGTTTAGAAGTGTAATCTCGCCTTCTTTATTGCATAATTAACTTCTGCATCAAATGTATGACTCCATTTCCTTACATAAATTGGACTATTAATTTTATCTAATTAAATTCTGAATGCGTTCGCTCAACTAATGTGTATTAACGTATACGCCCGGTTTGATATCCGATTACATTCATGTTACTAATTAATGCAATTGCATTCTCCAGCTTTATAGTTTACCTAAAATACATTCACTTATGTTTGATTCCTTGGCTTCTATTCAGTTAAAATTAAATTGTATTAATTATTGAAAGATTTGTAAAAGAATATTTTGCATAACAGTTATTTAAAAACAAATATGTAGTTAAATGTGGAAAATTTAAGTTTTAATTTTCATAATTAAGATGAAGAATCGAATTGGGATTTTACTTTTTTTTTAAATGAAAATACTTTAAACTACACTATAGGTCTAATTTATAGTTAGAATATAATACGAAGCATTCTGCTCTAACCAGGTCGTTAAAATCATACGTCTGGAAACCATTAAAAGTTTTAGTAAATTAGCTGAACTACCTACAAAACATCAAGTGCGTAAAAATCTCCACATAAAGTTTTAAAAATAATAACCCTCCATAGATTTTACAAAATTTAAAAAATCGTTTTTGTAAACGATTAAACAATTAATAGATATAAAAAATCTTACTTGTGTCAACAAAAAATTTTTTTAATTATATTTACATGTTAATAAATAATTCCAAATAATAAAAACATGTATAGTCCTATACGTGACAGGATTACAATATCAAGTAGCAAACTAGAAAAAAAATTATATTATTAATATTAAATTAATAAATTAAAAATAATGAATTGATGTTTGAAAAAACTGTATTACTATTAATAATCATCCACTACAAGTTTTTAAAAAAATGTATTTTAACTTGAGTAGATGAATAAAAAGTATTTTATTAACGATTAAAAATTTGAACAAGATAAATAACCATATCGGGAGAGTGTGAAGTAATAGGAGAAATTGAAAAAGGAAATAAAATTCTTCCCCAGTAGTTTTCATGTGAACGGCTTGATTCAAACAAAATATGGAAAACAAGTTCCAAGGAGGCGACCCGCTTTCCCGCACGTCACATAACTAGGTTTCTCCAAGCACTATTCACAAGTTTCGCTGGAGAATACATGCAGCCATGATAAAGGGGTAAGTCAAAGGTTTTCCAAGCGGAAGTGTAGAAGTATTGGAAAAACTACAGAGTTCTTTCGGTAACAATTGGATTTTAAACACTCGTATAACCGAAACTAAACGACCATTTGGCTATTTCAGTTTAAACAAACATCCGTTACAAAATTACCTAAGACCTGCTGCCATGCTGTCCGATCGGCTTAAAATTACCATAAACGTAATTAGATCGATAATCGATACTTTTAAAACAATTTAAGTTAGAAAATCGTTTACGTAATTGATAAAATAGTTTAATGGAATAAAAAACAGCTAGACTGATTTCACATTTCTGTACTTTATAGGCGATCGCAGAGGGTGATCCTAATTTTGACCGACTTTGCGAATTGACTCCGAACAAATGTGTTTAATCAAGATAGATTAGTTGAAATTACTTAAAACGTTTTGTTTTCAAAGCGGCATTTCTAGCCTTTGAAATAAACCATTAATCCACTACGAGAGTTGTCTCATTCTTTATTATATCCATGCACCTAACAAGGAGCCGCGTTTATCGATTTCAACTGTTTACTTCGTGTGTAAGTAAAATTATTTTATAAAACAAAACATCCTAACCGTATAGGCTGTAGCTTTATTTTTATGTAGTGTATAATAGGGCCCTATTTTATAGGAAAAAACTGTTATAAAAAGCTTTGTAGATATTATGACGCGAAATTATTGTTTTTTTTTTTAACTTAAATTTTTTTGTGACGTCACTGCCTAGTTTTCCGTGTTCCTGGAAACGTCTGCATGGTCACTAATTTTAGAATGTATTCAGTCTTATAAAATCTCCACTTAAAATGAAACTCCAAACTTCGGAAAACTTCCACTGCGCAGCGTCGGTCACAGGAGCCGAGACGATCGCTTCTACTCACAACCTGTGATCACCGAGTCCCGCTTGTGACGTAACAAAATTAGCTGTGAATAAATTAACAGGATTTCGTCACACTTGCTACTTCTTATTCTTGTTCCCAGCAGGTTCCCTCTTTGTTCGGTGTCCTTGTACACTTTCTCACACTAAGCGACGACATCGTCCCGTCATCCTCAGTAATGCTTTGCTCCAGTTTGGAGATACTTTATTCTGAATAAACATGGCTTGTGCTTTGAATGCAATAAATATTATATTTGCATCTTTAATTGTACGGACAGTCTTACAAATCAAAACTAATTTTATACCTTAGTACATATAATAAACAATACACCCAACTCCAAATAAGGTAGGTTTTCGATAGTATCAAAGAGTATGAGTGATTTGTATTATGTTTATACCGTGTGTTTTTGTGTGTCTGTATATTTCAAATTATTCTAGTGTGTTGATGTGGTCCTTTTTTGTTGATGTGTAGGATTTCTAGGTAATGGTAAATGTCTGTATTTGTGTCCTGTTTCTTTTATGTGGACACAAACACAGGACACAAATACACAGACATTTACCATAACCTAGAACTCCTATACATGTTCATAAAAGGACCATATCTCAACACACTAGAACAATATGAAATTTACAGACACACAAAGTACAAACATATTAAACGAACAAACACAATACAAATCACACGTACCCTTTGATACTATCGAAAACCTACTTCTAAACCGTCACCGCTTGACTCAACATCTCCAAGCAGAAGACACTGATGAAGATCGGCACATAGCGATCGAAAACGTTCTGTCTCAGTAAGTTTTAACAAATTTACTAAATTTAAAGTTCGGATGGTCATAAACCGTTGTTTAAGTGATTAAAAAGATTCACCGAACGTAATGCACTACAAGATTCAAGAATCCAAATAAGAGATATTAATTAAATACAAACTAATTTCTAAAGTTATCTAAAATAAAACCTTGTAACCATCTTTAGCACCGGAGGTTGGACTTACGTCTGCATTAAATTTACAAGATAAGCTGTTCATATTTCATTAATAATGGGGTATAATGTAATATTTCATTAATAAAATTTTTTTTAATATACGCAAGTCTAAGATTAAACATACAATTGTTTATTTTAATTAGCTTTTATTGTGATTTTGGGCGTATTGTTGATTTTATTATTGTGTATAATGTCATTGTGGTAATTACGTTTTTTCTTACAGTATTAACTTGAACAGTTTTCACAGGATGTTTTCTCTTGCTTGCAGTCACGATTTTATTAACATTTTCACAGGAATTCACGTTCTATAGTTAGTTCATGTGAGAGTAGTTATGGCAGAGCTGCGTCTCATCCGGAGACATTTCCTCTATCATGAGAATCATATTATTTCTTAACTCAATATTCAACCCTCTTCGTCCCTCTTAATACCCTCCTACCTACTGGCGATGATACTTCACCAAACACATTTTAGATTACGTTTATTATAATAAGGTAAAACAGATTAGTATAAGGGTCTTATACAAGATTAACATTTAAAAGGTTTTTAAAAAATATTATTATATAATTATGTATTAATAAAATCGTAATTAATAACTACTTATTATATACTTATTATACATTATATATATATATATATATATATATATATATATATATATTAATATATTAAATACGGTGATATGTTTTCTTGTAATATAGTTAATAAATTAAAAATATTTCTGAAACAAGAATACTTTTAATGAATATATTTATTCAAAGCTTTTCGCCGATAAAATAGTATCAGCATCTTCAGGAAAAATAATTATCTAATAAAATACTTTTACAAAATTAAATCATATGTACTACAAAGAATCATATGTTTATAAGTATTGCACTTTATGTAAATTTTTCTATAACATCAATGACTTTATAAATAGTTTGGTGCCTTGATCTCACTTGAATTTGTTCATCAATTAATTTGTCTTTAACTTTATGCTTATAAATTTCCAATGTTTCAAATAAATTCATTTTTAATCCTTTATTTAATTCTTTTATTAATTTCATATTTTCTATTTCCGGAAACTCATGTCCATTATTAATACAATACGTAGCTAAATTGGATTTGTATATGTTTGGTTTGATATAAGCGTTTAAATGTTCTTTGTATCTTTCTTTTAATTTCTTTTTTGTTTGTCCTACATATACTTTATTACAAGTTTGACATTTTATGTTATATACTCCATTTCTTTCGTGCATATTATTTTGATTTTTGTTTTGTTTATTAAATTTTTAATTTTATTATCAGTTTTATATGTAATTTGTAAATTTGTTTCTTTAAATAATCTTGTAATTTTATTTATTTCGTTACCAGTGAATGTGAAAGTTGTCCAAATATTTTCTTTCTTATTAGGTACAAAGTTATTTTCGAGTTTCTGTTTTCTTATTATGTTATTATTTAATTTATCTATAGTTTTTCTTTTATATCCATTTTCTAAACCAATTTGATATATTATATTTTTCTCTTTTATTTGATCATTTAAGTTCATTGGTATTTTGTGCATTCTATGTAGTAAATTATAAAGCGCTGCCATTTTTTGGTTGTATGGATGATTTGAATAATTAGGTAGGCCCTATTATTTGATTTGTCTGCGTTGGTTTTCTATATATATTATATTCAAATGATTCTTTATTTCTAGTAATTGTAATATCTAAATAATTTAGTTTATTTTTTAATTCAAATTCATGAGTAAATTTTATATTTTCGTGTATATTATTTATACATTTTAATATTTTGTCAATATTCGAACCATTATTATTTGATATGTATAATCCATCATCTACATATCTAAACCAGTGTCCATTTTGATCATATGTTTTAATAATCTTATCTATATCAATGTCTATATTTTGTAAAATTATTTCCGATAATATGCTGGACAATGAATAAATATATTCATTAAAAGTATTCTTGTTTATGAAATATTTTTAATTTATTAATTATATATTTATATATATATATATATATATATATATATGATGAATAGGTATTATCTGGAGTACATCCATTCATTCTGCAGTCCATAAATTCGCAGTTCTGACTTTTTGCTAGAATCTCATCTAGCATTGACGAGTCTCGCTCTTAAGATGTTGTTGGGTTCACCTCGTCAATGCTAGATGAGATTCTAGCGAAACGTCGGAACTGCGAATTTATGCACTGCAGAATGAACGGATGTACTCCAGATAATACCTATTCATCATATTTTTCCTATGTAGTGTGTAGGCCTATGTATTATAGTTTATAATTATATTGCAAACGATATGAACTTGGCAAACGTTGCTAAACAATGATCATTTAACTAAACATTCCTTCATTATAAATTTTATATTTTCTTTATAAATTCGTACAAATACTAGAAAAATCAAATAACTTTTCTATAATGAACGTTTTTATAAGTAAAACATTCTAGTTATCGGATATTCTAGAACAAATAACATAACAAAAATAACAGATCATAATAAAAAACCTCATGAAACGGAAAATTTTTATATTTGCGATAATAAATTTTAAATACTTTTTTAAAAAACCAACGTAGGGCCTATCTCACTCTAGAAACATATACACAACTGTTTCTCTGTATAACAGAGCACATTGGCACTGTTATATAACATTAACCTTGGCTATTCTAATAAATAAAGATATTCTCTCTACAAAATATCCGTCAGGAAAGGTT
The DNA here is from genome assembly GCA_036971475.1 of Prosapia bicincta. Taxonomy (NCBI): domain Eukaryota; kingdom Metazoa; phylum Arthropoda; class Insecta; order Hemiptera; family Cercopidae; genus Prosapia; species Prosapia bicincta. The sequence goes on along the minus strand of JBAIZL010000180.1, from coordinate 136,592 downwards.
TGCTTAAATACGAAGTAATAAAATTTCCCACAGTAAGCTAACTGATTGAAGAGTGAAACGCCCTCCATCTTGAGTAGGTAATATAAATACATGACCATACTGCGCCTATATTAATCAGCTACTATGTAGATATATTGTGATAAGGTATTTAATGACGTACAAAATAGGGTACGTTTTCTTGAAGGTTCATGAATGATTCAAAAGAATTTTAATTTCATAGTATTTTAAAAATAAGTTTGCATTGGAAGCGATAAGTTTTACCCTTTTTTGTGTTCCTGAGAACTTTCTACGTTTCAGAAATACATGATATTGCTAATCATGCGAGGTACGATTTTTATTTAGAAATGTAAAAATAATTTTCACATACCTAGAATTTTATAATATTAACTTAGCAACTAAGTTATTTTGTAAATGCCCAATCTATGTTGCAAAGCCTACCAGAATAATTCCTTTATACTCTACATATGTTTATGAAAGTATTTAAAGTGAAGCAGCTCCTCTTTGGGACTTACATTCACCTCAGGTCCGAGAGAAGTTGAAATCATATGCAAGATAATAAAGTTGATGTTTAGATGAAATACCAGTCCCGCCCGGGGAGACTCCAATAAAATATTTGTTGTGTTTTACCTTCTTTAATAAAATCACATTTCTTGATGCCCGTCTGTCTGTGCTCATTATCTGTTTCAAGACGGTTGTTTGGGTCTATAAAACCGAAATGTTATTGTGCGGGCTTCTAAATAAAGAATACTTTTTCCCATGTACTTAACAATAATCGCAAACTGAAGCTTTGACATACACAGTTAAAAGAAATTTGCGTCTCTGGTCGGTACTATTCTGTCGAAATCTAGAAAAGCTGTGGTTTCTGAAGATAAATACGATTTGCATAATCGTTGGAAACGCGCAGTCGTTTCTACTCCACCAGCGAAGCGATAATAACGCGGTCTGTCGAACTAAATTTGTTTTTGTAATGTCTGCCCACGTGGAGCTCCGAGCGGGCCAACTTAGGTCTGGATTGCGGCCAAGGATTGTAGTAACCTCGGACACGATTGGCAAATTTGTTAAAAACTCAAAAATTAGGTAACGAATAAACAAACTTAAAAAATATATAAATTTATACAAAAATTAGTGTTCACTCTGTGAAAAAAGTAACAATGAAATATTTTAGAAACGCCATCATAAGACATAGTTGTAATGTTGGTAATAGTGTGTAATTGTGAAGCAACGCCCACAGCATTGACACAGAATATAATTTGTTCTTATTGTTGTTGTAGTGTTCTAAAACTATACTCGCTGAAGATGGCGGATTTGTCACTGAAACGAGTATGAGAAGTTATTAATTAATAAAAGTTGGTGCTCGTTATTATTTTATTCGTTTATTTCACCGAGGCCAAAATAGCATTATATTACATGAAGGAGAAATAACTACAAAAATATTTTAAAAAATTACATTAAGTCTAATTAAACCTGTTATTGTTTACACAATCGGTAGAAACGTTTAATATAAAGGGATTAGTAACGTTTAATAAGCAATCGATAAAACGTTAATGTATCCGGCCTATAAACGTTAACTCAATCGGTCAGACCGTTCAATATAATCGTTTTATTAATGTTTACTCACCTAACAATACAAAGTCAGGTGTTACTAAGTGAGTGTGCTCTTTGTGCCTGTAGCAGACGTAACGTAACGTCTAATGGTCGCGTTGCGTTTTTCTCGCTGTCGTTTCAAGAAACACAACTTTAATTGGTGAAACTTTCTTAGAAGGCATACACAAGTAATGGGGAGACGGAAGACAAGAGCGGGCTAGCTGGCACGCAGTTTGTGCCCCGAGGCGACCAGAGCGGCTGACCTTCGAAAGCCTGGCGATCACTGTCCAAACTCTACTTACAATACTTCCACAAAGAAACCAAACGGACGTTGAATGAAGCCAGTTGAAAACTCTTCGGTTTCAAAAAAAAAAAAACATTTTCTAGGTCAGTTTCAAGCTTTAAGAGGCAATTTTACAACATATCTATGTAAACTGGTTGCATCTGAGTAAAATGTAAAATGGGTGGATCTAAGTGTACATGTTTTAACAATATCTACCTAAGAATAAAATCTCTCTTTCTTCTAATATTTACGGAATATATATTATATATATATATATATATATATATATATATATATATATATATATATATATATATAATAAATTTAAAATATTTCAAAAACAAGAATACTTTTAATACATATATTATACAAAGATTTCACCCATAAAAAAGTACCAGCATCAGATAAATTAGGTACTGTTTTATCGGCGAAAAGCTTTGAATAATGTATTTATTAAAAGTAGTCTTGTTTTTCAATTAGTTTTAATTTACTAACTATATTACAAGAAAACATATCACCATATTTAATATATATATATATATATATATATATATATATATATATATATATATATATATATATATATATATATATCAAGTGCCCTGTACTTTTATTATATATTTTATATAGGGTATATATACATATACATATACATATATATAAATATAAATATATATATATATATATATATATATATATATATATATATAAGCTTCTATAATTTATAAATAGTTTTATAATCTTATTAATTATAACAACAGTACGCCCTTCAGGTTTTTCAGTGTGTCTTTAATACATTATATCTTTGTGGGAAGAAGGGGTGTAAAAAATATTAAATTTAATGGAGAATATATAACCCGCGATGGTCGATACAAAGTAGAAAAGCAAAGCGTACTACACGACCCCTTATTGCCCAACTCGCACACTTCAACTTCACAGACAGAGAAGGCACGGATTTGAGATCTTGGAATTGTTTTAAATATAAAAAAATCAGAAAAACAAGAAAGACTTGGCCATTTCAGGATATTGCCAAAACTGGTTTGTATTTGGTCCAACTGGAATGAATGGAGAACTCGCCCGAATGCGGCGCTTAGAAATCGCGTTTTCTAACATTCGAAGTTGGTTGATACTATCAAAGTCAATGGGTTGTTATGTGTCTCACTTTGTGCTGTCTTTCTCAAACAGGGGTAGGGTTAGATCGTTGAAACGCACGCACGTACGTACCCATACAAATAAGCTATAAATGTTTTCATATTAATAAAAACAAGTAGCGTACCTATTATTATGAGATAATTTTACAAAATTATTACATTATATAATTATTAAACAGTTTTTATAAACAAACATTATTAATTATTAACGTTAGAAAATAGATCATAATTATGAATGCAACCTCAAACATACCTTAATCTGTGGTATTTTGCCTTTTTCATATCAAGCGTGTTTACCTAAAACAATTTTAAATTCAATTAGTTTTTATAAAAGATTATACTTATCTATACTTATAGATTTCAAAGTTTGTTTAAATCTACAACTATACAGTTCGATTATCCGAGGTAATGTGAACCGAGATAATCGAAAACGTAGACAGTGCGGATTCTGTTACAAATCGAGAGTAAAACGGATAACGGGTAAACGGATAAAATAATTGAAAACGTTGACAACGATGTAAAAAAAGGAATGTAATGGATTATCAAACGAAAATATTACTTTTAAATCAATAAAATATAAATTAAAAACTAAACACATACACAAATTGAAAGCATCGTTGCTCTAAAAGCATGCTTAGAATCAGAACCTATACATTTACTGCATAACTTTACAACTCCGACTAATGCGGACCTCGGTTATTCGGGCCTCGGATAAACGAGTATGTACTGCATATCCCATACATACAAACCTACTTTTCAACTCACCATTCTTTATGCACATCAGACAAACTACCACGTTTGTCCAGTTTAAATGCATCTTGTTATTAAATATCAACCTTCGCATACAATGTAGACTACCATTAAACAGAGCCATATAAAGTGTTGAAAACATTTTAGGTGACAAGGTCAGGGGATTGTCATTAGTTCATTAGAGACGATTCGAATATTATGAAGTGAACTTTGTAACGGTCTTACTCAATAATGTACAGAATGTGACTCCTGCGGACCCTAAAGTTGAATGTAAATGTTCCTCATGAGAAATAAACTCATCTCATACAATAATCCCGCAGCAACAATGAAATCATAGAGATATCATTACATCTGAAACTGTTTGTTTTAATCCGGTAACAAAGATTTACCGTTCGTTTTAATATTTATTTGGATCCATTTTGAATTTATGAGTGACGTCATACTAGATTAAATATTATTTGCACTACTATTAATGGTAAGATAAGGATAGTTAGTACTCTATATACACAAATACAAACTATAGATCTTTGATTTGTATTTATAACCAATATTTCTTAAATGCAATATATCTTCACTATATTCACTATGTAGGCAATGTGTGGAATATATTTGTCTGGTTTACCTAGCATTTCAAATGTGCAGTTGTATTGTATGTATATGCACACGTAGACAGATTAGCTGTTATATGAAAAACGCATTACATATCCATAATGAGAATAACTCCTAAGCCACTATGCTCAAACCTTTTGGCCAACTTTCATTGTCGGTATTATCAATAGCCAGTTAATCTCCTGAGAGACAACACAACACAGAAATTTTATATCCATATTTAGTTTACACACGTTATATCCATATAACACACACGTGTGTGTGTGTATACATACATTAAAAGTAAGTATATTCATTAAAAGTATTCTTGTTTTTGAAATATTTTTAATTTATTAAATATATATATATATATATATATATATATATATATATATATATCGCAATATGTATTTTTGTGTATTAATAAAGAACTAAGTCAAAATACAAATACAAAAATTATAATTGAATTTACAATTCAATTATAATTCTTGTATTTGTATTTTGACTTAGTTCTTTATATATATATATATATATATATATATATATATATATATATATATATATATATATATATATATATATATATATGGTGATGTGTTTTCTTGTAATATAGTTAACAAATTACAAATATTTCAAAAACTCAGGAAAATAATTATCTAACAAAATATTTTTACAAAAAATATATTTTGTAAAAATATTTTGTTAGATAGGAATAATTATTTTCCTAAAGATGCTGGTACTATTTTGTCGGCGAAACGCTCTGGATAATATGTGCAATAAAAGTATTCTTGTTTTTGAAATATTTGTAATTTATTAATTATACACACACACACACACACACACACACACACACACACACACATATATATATATATATATATATATATATATATATATATATAATAAATATAGTGATAGGTTTTCTGGTGATATAATTATTGAATAAAAATATTTGAATTTGTTTGAATTTATATATTTTTTAAAGCTTTTCGCCAATAAATGTATTAGCATCTTCAGGAAAACCCATGATTTTGTTTTTCGTAAAGATTTAAATACATTTATTGATGATGATTTATTGAAATGATTTGAAAAAATTATACAAATTAAAACATTTCTTGTATTTTAAATATTTTTATTAAATAAATATATATATATAATACGTTTTCATGTTGTTTTAATATATATATATATATATATATATATATATATATATATATATATATATATATATATATATACTTTAAACGTTAAAATAATTCATAATTTGCAAATTCTAGGAGTTAAGTTAGGTTTTACCAACCTTTAACTTATTAAGAGAAGTCCGAACTCTTCTGAGACCATCGTACTTGTACCATCATACACGCGCTAAGTCTTAGGTTTTTATCTCAGAGAAACGTTAAACGCTACGTAACCCAACCCAAGCTTAATGATTAAGTTATTCTATTTTAGTATTCCCAAACCCAACTCCTACTGACCGTCATTGGTAAAACCTGGCATCTCCCAATCCGTAACGATCATCCCTTATTTATAAACCTTTCTGCGCTAAGTGGATTTCGCAAAAGATGAACTAATTTCGCATGCATCTCGACTCACTTTGCAATCGCTTACTATAATCTTGACATTTCTGTCTGCATAATACATTCCTTGCTCAAGCAATCACTGGGTTTATTAATGTCAACCACTTAGAGCATTTTAATTGCAAGAAGGAGATTTAAACGCCTTGATTGCCATTCGGTATGTCAGCTTGTGTTATGGATGATATATAGGTAAATCCATTCACTATACTTACATCGGTGCTGGCTATCTGGCTCTGAAACCCGTTTTACAGTACCCACAATGAATCTTATCGTGTTCTAGCGTTCTTATATGGAAAATACACCCCATCGTCTGTTAATTGCAACAAAGCTTACACCAACGAAGGCCGAGATTTCAAGGTTTTAGTTATATGCGTAATAGATCTGGACATGCTCTTTACCCTACTGAACAACCAATATAAACAAAAATGTTCAAAGTCAATTAATATTTAGGTCAACAAAGACAAAATCGAATGTTATTTACTTTTTATTAAATAATTACAATAAATATAAATAAAGTAACATAGCCTACGAGTTAAAACAACTGTTCTATCACATGGCCTATAAAATAAACTCAGCTGTTTTATGAAATCATATGTTGTCACTAATGTTAAGCCAAGTGGGACAAAATAACTATAGGCCTATTGCGTACCTTGCCCCTTTTGTGAAAAGTTTCATCACATATAAAACTAAATAAAATTAATTTATTATTAAATTTAATTAATGAATTAATATTTTTTTAAACTGTAGTAACATCAAATCTTATCCACTATATGTTTTTAAAAAAATGTATTTAAACTTCAGTGAATGAATAAAAAGTATTTTACTAACAATAGAAAATTTGAACAAGACATATATAAGGAGAGTGTGAACTAATAAAGTAATTGAATAATAAAATATTTGTATTCATCTAGTACAATTAGGGTGGTTGTTGTAACAAAGCGAGGCTATTGTCCATAGGTCTTCAACTTTAATTCTCTTAGTAGGATATGTATTTTGTATTTCAAATCCAAACTTTTGTAAATACATCAATTCTATATGAATACAGACCTATATCTTAAAATATTCATAAACTTGTTTTCCTAAAAAGTAAAACATTAATAATAATTTCAATTTTCTACGTCTATAAATTAAAATCTTTAATTTATTTGGCACTCGGGATACTTTTTTCAATAAAAATAGTAATTTAATAAGACAAAAGAATTTTTTGTTCAATTAATTTTAAATAACAATGCAAGGGACCTTGGAAGAAAGTAACTGCTCTTAACAACTGCCTTATTTCGTTATGAGGTGATTATGCGTAAATTAACAAAATATTATTTAAATTTTTAGAATCCTACGTTAGTAATACGTAGACTTCTGATGTCATCAAAGTGCTGGTAATTCACTATGACTGGGGAAATAACCACTCGGTCTCTGGGACAAATTCGTTGGCGTAAGAAGTAGAAGGGATATTTAAAACTAAGTAGGCCTACTTGATTGTTAGTACTAATCTTCTACGACGTTTTCAAATTTTTACATCTTTATATTTTTTTTGTTATTTCATTTCTTTGTTTCATGTTGTTTAGGTATTGAATTTTTTTTGTTCCGGTCGTTTTCCTATTAAATTTCTTGCTTTGTTTCTGTGCTTTTTTTATATTTAATTTCTGTTTTTGTCTCTGGTTGTTTTTTTATTCAATTTCTTTCACTGCTTCTTGTTGGTTTGTTATTGAAGATCTTTCATTGATTTTGGCGTTTTTTCTATTTGATTTCTACTTTTGTTTCTTGTTTTGTTATTTAATCAATTTCTTTATTTCTGGTTGATTTGTAATTGAATTTCTTTCTTTGTTTCTTATTCTTTCCTTTTTGAATTTCTTTCTTTGTTTCTGTGTTTATTTTGTCATTGAATTCATGTCTTTGTTTCTGTGTTTGTTTTATTATTGAATAACTTTCTTTGTTCTAGTTATCTTGTTAGTGAATTAATTTTGTATTCTTGTTGTTTTATTACTTATCTCTTTCATTGTTTTTTATTGTTTTATTATTGAGTTTTAATTTTTTTCAGCTGCTTCTGAGCTATTCAGAAACGGTATAACCAAAACAAAAAGCAATATTCAAAATAAATCCCACTGTAATGGCATAAAAACAATATAGGCCTACTATATTCACAATGGCATAGAAACGACGAAAAAATCGATATTGCATATATCCTCAGAAGGAATTACTTTTCTAGTTTTCTTATAAGATTCAAATAGCGGGGTTTTTATGTCCTAAAGGGAAATGGTCCAAATCTCTAAAAATAGTAATTTACTCAACACGTTTAATTATTTCAAATATTTTTAATTATTGTTATTAAACTTAAAGGATTCTATTTATAAATTCGGCAACGTTCGGTAATGCTTATTCAGAGTTTTAAGAAAGTCGATCGGAATGCAAAATTATGTTTTACCTTTAGCTCTTATCTTTGGTCGCATGTTTCTTGTTCTTTTTGTTTATTCGAGTAAAAAACTAACAAGCACAAATCCGTGTCGAAACCAGGCGGTGACTTTACTTTACGCTGGGCTGAATAAATTTCAACCGCGCCCAGCTAAAACCAGCAGATCGTAATCGATAATCAAACAGAATCTTACAGAATCAATTTGGTGAAGAATTTCCGGTCATCTCCATACAATAGGAAGAATGTACAGGTTAGGTAGCCCCGAGCCGCTGATGCTAACCCCAGATTAACCGCAAGCTGGTCGTTGCGGCCAACTCCTTGTGATGAGAGCAGACCAGGCACATAAACCAGAGCGATGGCATGTTTCCCCCACCACGGACAACGGGTCGCGTGGAGCCACGAGACCTGCCACGCTTGCCAACTTAACCTGTTAGCCTTCGTCTTCATACCAACATAACGCTGTTATGGAAACTTGACTGGGCAAAGTGGAATCTAGAATGAATTTTAAAATTGCCTCCAACAATTTCACCAAGAAAAAGGTAATTGTAGGTAACTACTCAAGGTAAATAGTACGCTCATTTTCCTCAAAGAACGGCCGCTGGAAACGTGAATTCATGATATACTTGAACCGGTTTTAATGTTAAAATATTCCTTCGCCACTGTAAGAAGTATCTTTACGAAATAATTAAAGAACTCTAGACACTGCTAGAAGTTTCAAGATTTCTCACAAGTCATACATTAGCGCATTC